>BLBF01000071.1:567675-864374 GCA_015471245.1 Laticauda colubrina
GGAAGGAAGGAAGGAAGGAAGGAAGGAAGGAAGGAAGGAAGGAAGGACACTCAGCCAAACCCGTACCTGGCTGTCTTGCCTTCCCCCTCCAAACTGGGATCCCTGGAAGCCCAGGGGGACCAGCCTTGGCTGGATCTTCTGGGGCTACCTCAGCAGCCCCCTTGCAGGGAAAGGCAAGGGACCCGCACTCACCCACTTCAAACTGGGGGAGGGCAACATCCCTGGTGCCTGGGGGGCTGTCCTGCTCGAGCCTCTCCAGCAGGAGCCCTCCCCCCCAGAGGTCAGCCAAGCCACATGAGCTGAGCATGAAAGCACCCCACTGGCAGACTCTTCTCTCAGTGCCCCTGGCCTTTCCCCACACCCTGCAGGCATCCTGGGCATCCCGTCCTACTCACTGGAAGGGGTGGTGCCCGTCTCCCCGGCGGACCAGCTGCAGCACCTTGCTATATCCCCTGAGCGAGATGGTGATGGCGAGGGCGGCCAGGGAGAGGTAGGAGGCCACGCTGATGATGCTGAAGTGCATCAGGCACAGCAGGGCCACCATCAGCGCCGTGAACGCCAAGGCCGATTTGCGGGTGTCCCGCCAGTACACCAAGTCGGCCACTGCAGGCGAAGCAGAATAACAATAACAGAGTTGGAAAGGACCTTGGAGGTCTTCCAGTGGATCAGGGGTATCCAGCCTGGGAACTTTAAGATTTGTGGATTCAATTCCCAGAAGCTTGGTTTCGGACAAGAAAAGGAGAAAATGTCAGCCTGGACCCCTGTGTATAACTGTGTATATCCCAGAAATGGGGGGGCAGGGGGGCTGAATAAGGTGGCTATGAATGTTTGCCCCTCCCTCCTCCACCCATGTTTAATGTTAAGCAAAGTATGCTCCATCCTCCAACCAAGAGCAGAGGGGCTGTGATTAAATAGGACACAGCTGCTGTTTCCGGTTAGGTTTCCTGTCCTCTAAATATTTGCTCTCCTGTGGTCCAAGGCACAGGTTTCCCCCGACAGATGCCAGTTGAACCACCGGCCTGGTCTGGTTACCTGCTTCCCGTTCCAGGATGCAGGAGGGGGCTACCTCAAACTGGCTGCAAAAAGGCAGTTTGGGGGTCTCTCCCACCCCCCACCAAGCTCTAAGCTCCTCTGCCATGTTCCTAAAAAGAAGGTGCCAACCACCCCTCGCCTCCCAGCCTTGGCAAGTACTCTGCACGGGTTCCTTGCTGGGCCTTCCACACTAGAAGCGGCTACTTGCCGATGCAGCCCGAGGGGAGGGGGGAGGGGGGGGCTAAGTAGCGAGAGACGGGCGTTCGGCTGGCATTTCCACTTTCTCTTCCCTGAGAGAGAAGCTGCCATCACTCCGGAGCTGCTCCCAGGCTTTCCTGCTCTGCAAAGATGGCGCAAAGGGACCCCACCCATGGGGGGGGAGGCGGGGAGAGCGAGGCACCCAGGGCCCTGGCAGCTGTTTCAGACTCTCTCCCCTCTTAACTGACAGGCCCAGATGCAGTCCAGTCGCTTAAGGAATCTGCGGAGGCACGGACGGTCCTGGGAGAGGGCTGGAGGCTGAAACAGGCCCAGGGTGGCAGGTTGGGGGCATCTGCACCCTATAAGACTTAGGTCCTGCTCCCCAATTTACAGGGTGCCCCTCTCACTTCCTTCCCCTAAAGGCTCCCTCCCTTCAGACAGAGTCCACACTCCATTAAGCACCCCCCCCCCCAAAGAAACAAGCTGGCTTCGTGGCTCATCCAGGATACTCCCCCCCATCCCGATTCCCCTGCCTGGCAATGCTTGCAGGGCACAATCCTAATGGGGGGGGACACGACCCACCTGTGCTTGCCATGGCGATCCCCTTTTCTCACAGCTCAGAGGCTCCTCGCTGCTCTGTGGAAACCTCCCCGGGCACCAGTTCTGGGCTGGAAGGGGGGGGGGCTGCTCAAGGGATGGGGAAGTGCAGGTGGGGGGGGGTGTGTGTGCTATTTTTAGCTGACGAATCCCAGCTGCCTCGTCCCCTCCAGAGCCCCTGCCTGCTTTGCTTGGTCCTGCTGGATGGAGGCAGTTTTACAGGCTCCGGCCTTCAAGGGAGGGGCTGGGGAGCTGGCAGCTTCTAAATGGGGTGCCAGATCCCCAGCAAAGAAGCAGGAAGGGGAGCAACCAGGGGCCGGGCTCGCTGAGGGGTCGAGGGGCTCAAAGTGACCGATTCGGTAAGAGTCAGCAAGCAGAGCAAGTGGGAGCCCCCCTCTTTAAACTGTCTGCACTGGCCACTAACTCAGGGCCAGGCCCACATTCCGTCTGGCAAGGTGACTGTTCCCGTATATGCACTGAGGTGGGTGAGCATGTCTTTCATTATCTGTGGGGTTCTGAGTTCGGGTGCTGTTATGCATGAAGCACAGCCTTGAGGACTTGAAGCTTGGAAAACAAAAGGCGGCTCTTTTCCAGATGCTAGCGAGGTGGACTCACAATTTCAAGAGCAAGTCAGAAGGTGCTCTACCGCATTGCTTTTCAGCAAACCCCTTACCCTAATCTGGGAGGCAGGATAATACTGACGGTGGGGCTGCATCCTTTTATTGAAGGATCTCCACACTTGGCAACTTTATGGTATGTGGACCTCAACTCCTAGAGTTCCTCAGCCAGACATTCTGGGAGTTGAAGTCCACAGGTCGTAATGTTACAAAGTTCGGAGAGCTCTGCGTTAACTGAAACAGAACTGCCTGCATGCAGCATGTCGGAAGACCCCGTGTAAGGCCACCTGTTCTCTGCCTAGGAAAAGTCAGTCCTCCGATGTGTGTGAAGCAAAGCCAACAGGAAGCCTTGGACTACAACTACAATCATGCCCAACCAGTGTGGCCACCATTGCAATTCAGAGTAGTAGCTAAGACTGTATTAAAACAACAGCGCTAGCAATAAAGATGTGGATTTCTGCACTTTGAGGCTTGGAGGGTATTCTGCGCTCCCAGGCGAGAGGGTCCTGGTGTTGGGGGCAGTGGCTCTTTAGCCTGGGCCAGGCCCAGCTGCCTTCAAGAGAAGCCCAGGCCCCTTGTCCTTGCTTGGGGGGGCAGGGGGGTGGCAGGGCAGAGTGGCAGAGGCTCAGTGGCTCCAATTCTGCTTGCTTCAGCACAGGGTTTATTTATACCCACTGACTTAACGGGACTGCAATCCCAATCCGGGCTCCCTGCCAGGGGCTGTGAATCAGGACCTTTCCTGGGAGAAGCAGCCCTGCCAGGGCCAGCCAAGGCAGGAGGGCGGCCCAGGTTGCCCCCACCCACCCCTGTCCCTGAGGCTTCAGTGGGGCAACAACGGCCCGGAACCCTCAATGACAGGAAATTACAGGCAGTCCTTGACTGATGACCACAATTGAGCAGAGAACCTCTGTTGCTAAATGAGACAGTTGTTAAGTGAGTTTTGCCCCATTTTTCAACTTTTCTTGCCACAGTTGTTTAGTGAATCACTGCAAGATGTTAAGTTTGTAACATGGCTGTTGAGTGAATCCGGCGTGCCCCGTTGACTTTGCTTGTCAGACGGTCACCAAAGGGGATCATGTGGCCCCAAGGGGACGCTGCCACCGTCACAAAACAGTTGCCAAGCATCCGAATCTTGATCACGTGACCACGAGGATGCTGCAGCAGTCATAAGTGTGAAAAATGGTCACTTTTGTCAGTGCCATTGTCAGTGCTTCAAATGGTCACTAAACGAAAGTTTGTAAGTCGAGGACTATCTGCAAACAGTAGACTTTTTTGTAGCTGTGCCCTGGGCCCCACCCTTGGAGGAGATGCCACAGCTGTGCTCACCCCAGACTCAATCTCCAGCGTCTGCAAGTGTTGGGAGGGGGAGCAGCAGAGATGCACAACCCTCTTCCTCGGTGTTGGGGAGCCTGGTCAAGTGAGCTGCCTTCCCC
Organism: Laticauda colubrina; assembly: GCA_015471245.1. Classification (NCBI taxonomy): domain Eukaryota; kingdom Metazoa; phylum Chordata; class Lepidosauria; order Squamata; family Elapidae; genus Laticauda; species Laticauda colubrina. The sequence goes on from BLBF01000071.1 coordinate 571,553, forward strand.
ATCCTCGCCCTGCCACTTCTCCCATCATTGCCACCTGACATGCTTGTCCGGGGAGGGGCATCTGGGCAGGCCCCAGAGCAAGGCCTGGCCGCCTATTGGGGCATGCCCCCTGCTCCTGGCCCCCATGAATGCAGCTGCCGACACAGCTCCAGAACCTCTGGCACACCACAAACATCTGGGGTGGGGGCAGCACCTCCCCTTGGCACCTTATAGCAAAACTCTTTGGGGGACACCTCCTAGCCTGGCAAATGCTAAACGCCCCATTTCTCATGCCGGCTGGCTCACCCAGGAGGCTCAGGACGTTCTCGGACTGGTCTGGTTCAACGTGGAGCTGCTCCAGATGGGCTTCCTGGCCAGGCCCCTCTTCCTCAGGTGGGGGTGGTTGGCAGAACTCTGCTGAGGTCAGTGCTTGGTCTTGGGGGGTGTCAGCACCGCAGGAGACGCCTGCTTCGGAGTGGGAGAGTAAGGCAGCAGGCAGAGAGAGGGTCTCCCTGGGGACATCTGCAGCAGAGTTTAAAACCAGGAAAACAAAGTCAGGGCTTTTCTTTTGCTCTGGGCATTGAGACCTGCAATTGTGCCCAGATCCCCATTTGCCCTTCCCAGCCCGCCTGCTTTTCCTGGTTCCCTTCCTGCTGGCACTTTGATCTCACTCTTAGGACAGCTGCCCTGAGCACCTGAACATAACTTTGCAGAGAGCTGTTCATTTTTCAAATTGAGAAATTTCTTTGCATTTCTGTGGCTCATAGATTAGGCTCTGCTTCTCTGGATTTTCAACATCTGCAGTTTGAAAGTTGATCTCTCCCTTTATCCAGCCTACAGATGTGGATTGGCTCCCTAAAGCAGCTGGTGCCCCCGCGGACTGCATGGAAAGAGCAGTGGAGCCATCCAATGGGGGGGGGGGGGAGCGAGGGAGAGGGCGAACTGTGCCAGGCCTTCTCCTTAATTTCATCAGAATAAAAAGCAGGAAAGATTCTCTGTGGCTCTTACAGGGCCTCTCTTCACATCAAGGAAGACAAAAAGCACAGTTTGTTTTTCATGTTGAAAAAGTAAACATGAACAGATCAACTCTCCATGTGCTGAATAATTTTCTATTTTTTCCCTTAAAAAACAAAGCAAGGCATCACAAATGACCAAATATTGTCATGGATGGATATAACTCTGATTCCCACCATGATATTTTGACTGAAGAAATCCCACCCAGATTCCACCCTTAAGAAAATCCCTCCCCTCTTGGGCAAATTGGAAGGTGCCAGCCTCACTTTCTGTAGGATTGAATTGAAAGTCTTTGGTGGTCTCTGAACTTGGTGGTTTTCTTCCAGACGTTTCATGACCCAACTAGGGATTATCTTCAGTGCTAGAGGCAAACCCCCTCCTTTCTAGCATTGATGAAGTTACCTAGTTGGGCCATGAAAACCCTGCAAGAAAACCACCAAGTTCAGAGACCACCAAGGATGTCACAGACCTCCTCCTCCTCCTCCTCTTCCATTCCACAACCCCCCACTTCCTCCTAGCTCTGATAATGTTACTTAGGTGGGTCCTGAAACGCCTGACAGAAGACAATCAACCTCTGAAAGCACCAAGGACCCACAATTCAGTCCAGAGCTACGAGTCTTCTTCTGGGCCCTCCAAAAGTGGCCCGCTTCCTGCCGAACCAGGGATGGCTGGTAAGGCAGAATTCAGCCTCTGCTGCCCTTCAGAGGTGCCCCTTCCCTACCTGTTCCTGAGCAAGCCGTACTGCTACCTCCTTCCACTGCCACCGCTGGCGATGGGGGCGCGGCACACGGAGACGCCTGTTCCTCCCCTTCAGATGCATCCAGGTTGCTGCCACAGCCCACCTGGGAAGCCCAGTCCATTGGAAAGTCATCCAGTCCTTGGCCACTGCCCGAGAGTAGGGCCCCCTCTGCCACTGGAGATGGGCAGAGGCTGGGAATGTTCTCCAAACTGTCCCCCAGGGTGGGCACAAAAGTTTCACAAGTCTCTGTGCGGGGCAGCGGAGCCCTCGTCCGGCGGGTCTGGGAGTCACGCCTGCCCCGATGCTCTGCTGCACTGGGGCTGCTGCCGGAGGGGCTGGCAATGGTGATGTAGGAAAAAGTCAGCTCCCGGGGGGTCCCCCATTCCAAAGAGCCCTCCTCCTCCTCTTCCTCCTCCTCCGAAAACTCCCGTGCTGTCTGCAGTTCAGGGAAGTCAGACTCCTCGTTGGCTCCTGCAGAAGGAAAGGACACCTTTGGCACCTGGGAGACATCTGGGAAGGCGGCCCGGTCCCTCAGGATGCAGGGAGCAGGCTGGGCCTGCAAATCCAGCCCCCAGAGCAGCCCGCTCAGCTGGCTCTTCCGGACCTGTGACCTGGTGCCACCTGCTCCGCACACTGGGTGACATGGCTACAAATGCCAGGACCTGATTTGGGCAGCCACTGGCTGGCACCTTCACACCCACTTTGCACACTCACCATCTGTAGAATCAGGAGTGGTAGAGGCAGTCGAAGGAGACTCTTCTGCAGGAAAGGAAGAGAAGAAACAGAGACATTTCTGGACACGCAGCCAAGTATTTATTTATTTTATATCCCGCCTTTATTATTTTGTATGAACATGGTGGTGAACGTCTCTAATGCTCTTTTCCTCCTCCTGCTTTCCCCGCAACAAGCACCCTGGGAGGTGAGTTGGGCTGAGCGTGTCTGGCCCAAGGACACCCAACTGCTTTCAGGCCTAAAGCGGGACTAGAACGCCTAACCTTCTAACTTGGTGCCTTCACTCAGTCACCCAACCTGGGTCTTCTGCCAGATCAGGACATAGCCTGGCACTTGGCCGAGAAGCAGGAAGGCCGTCACTGTAATTCTGGCTCTTCCCCCCCCTCCCCCCCATTGCCCAGGTGATACAGTTTCACAATTCAGTGCTTGATTGCTGCATGGCAGGTTGAGTCAGTTGCATCTCCTGGCTGTGTTGGGACACAACAACCACAATACTTGATGCCTCGTTGTGCATGCCATCCAAATATTAATCAGCAGAGCACTCAACAACAGCTACTCCCTGGATGGTCAGGCTTCCCTGCCTCCCCCTTCTTCCCTCTGCTTCCATCAGTGCTGGCTGAAGAAATGGCCGGCCAACCACCCAATGCTTGGAAGCTGGCAGGGTCCCGGGGGAGCACAGGCTTTCGTAGCTCTCCCCAGGAGTCATTTTGAAAGCAGGATCCCCTCAGAGATCCAATTCCCCAAAGGATCTGGGATGAAATGCACATTTCATCCTGCCCCCCACCCTCCTTTGCACCTCGCCTGTCCGGGAGGGTTGCGCTTTGCAGCGCAACATTTCTGGCACACAGGCTGCCCAAGGCCCTCTGCGGACTGGGCCACGGGCATCTGTGGCTGCGCACAACAGGGCTCCAAGGGGGAGGCGCTCGGAAAAGGGGCAACTCTCCGGCGCCCGGCGGGAGGCAGATCCGCGCCTTGGAGACCTCGGCCCTGCTGCGCGTCCAGCGCCCCGCTCGGCCCAGAGGCGCCCGCGGGCTCTGCCGCCCCCACGAAGGGCCCCCTCCCCCCGCGCGGAGAAGAGCCGCGGCGCCCACCCGGAGCCCGGCAGCTGCGCCGGAGGGCAGGCCTCGGGAGGGGATGCGCGGGGGCGCCCGGCTGCAAAGGGAGGGGCCGGGGGGGGGGACGCGCGCGCTTCCGCGGTGGGCAGCGGGGCGACACCTACTGCAGTGGGCGAATCCCAGCACCTGCCCCATCGCCCTGGCAGCCTCGAGGTCCATGCGGGACGCCGCGGCGGTGAGCTCCGACCGCGCCGCCGGCCCCCGCTCATCTCCCCGGCAGCCCCATCCTGCCCGCGTGCGGGATGGAGCGCAGGGGGGGCCGCCGGGCAGCAGCACCTCGGACGGCTCTCGCCGCGCCTCGCGCACGCGCGGCCCCTCGCCGAGCCCCCCGCCCTGCCTCCCGGGCTCTGCGCATGCCCCGGCCGCTCCCCACGGGCTCCTGGGGTTGCGCGGGCGCGCGCCGAGGCTGCCTTGGTTGGGGGCTGCACAGACGGCCCGGAGCGGGAACGGGGCTCCCTCCCGAGTCTGCGCTCGCCGCCGGACCCTCCGGAGGGATGGAGGGGGAAACCCCCACTCGGCGGAGGGAAGAAGTTGGGCGCGCGCGGAGCTGCCCCTTGGCTCGCTGGGCCAAGCGGGCTGCTTGCCTGGAAGTAAGCGGGGGAAACCCCGCCACACCGGAGTGAGCTCCGTGAAGCCGCGGTGTCACTTTTGCAGAGTCATCCTGGATTACCTGCAACTTCCCTTTGTTTGGTTTCGGTTTAGTATTTGTGTTGTTTCAGGGCTGTCCCGTTCCTGCATTGAGTGACTGCTAGGAAACAACGAGGAAAAAACTATGGAAGGAAATTTATCTCACAATAAAACAAAGGCAAAAGAAGAAAGTCTTTTAAAAGCCAGTATCTCCGAAACCATCATTGCAGCACTCATCCAATCATGATTTATTTCACACGTCCCCTTTAATTATAATTATATTGTTATTGGTCATATTTCCCATGGTTTTATTGCTTTTAAGGTTGCAAGCCACCCAGAGTCACTGTAGTAAGATGGGAGGCCCAAATAAATGGTATAAACAAATAAGTAAGTGGGTGCTGGGCACTGGAAATTCTGCTGCCAGTTACGAAGTTACGAAATTCTGTTACAAAATTATGAAATTACGAAATTCCAGTTATGAAATTCTGCTGCCAGTTAAGTCGAGGACTGCCTACGGTCTTCCTGTTCTCAGAGGCCTCCCATAGGCTGGGGTCTGGGTGCTTTTGGGGTCTGGTCCAGAGATCAGAGGAGCAGCCGCTGGACGTCTTTGCTGTCCAAATATTGTCCATCTCCCCCCCCAGCCCCAGCCCCCATGCAAGAGGCTGGGGTGGGAAGAGGCTTCAGCTGCACTTTCCTATCAGGCCAGAGGGGCGGAGGCACCAGAAACAGCCCCTGCCCTGCAGACCCCTCTTCCCGCCCCCTCCAGACTTTTGCAGGTGGAGGAGAGCCAGGCAGAAGGCGAGGTAAGGAAGGGCAGGGGCGGGCGGGGGGGGGGGACGACGACGAGGAGGACGACGAGGACCACAGTGCAATTGAGGCAGAAACCCTGGCCATTTTCTTTTGCATTATTTCTACCCTGGGAAGGGAGAGGGAGCAAAAGAGCTTAAAAATATTTCAGTGACCACTTGTGACCTGGCTGTTCTCAGAATCGATGCAGCTGCTTCTGGCTGGCATCACTTGTGACACAATGGTTCTTCCCTGGAAAGGTGATAATCACCTTTTCCGGTGCTCAATATTTTATCCAGGTGACTTTTGCCACTCTCCTGATGTATGAGCTGCCTAGAGGGGCACTGGGATGCATTCAAATATTCTAGAACTAATGAACAGAATAATAGAGTTGGAAGGGACCTTGGAGGTCCTCCAGTCCAACCCCCTGTCAAGCAAGAGACCTTGAAGCATTGCAGACAAATGGCTGTCCAGTCTCCTTAAAATGTTGGAGACCCACCAGTTCTGGAGGGAAGCCCTTCCTCTGGTTAATTGTCCTCCCTGTCAGGAAATTTCTCCTCAGTTCTAGGTTGCTTATCTCCTGGAAAAGTTTCCACCCGTTGCTTCAGGGGCTTTGGAGAATAGGGTGGCCCCCCTTCTCTGTTGCAGCTCCTCAAATATTGGAAGACGGCTCTCCTGGTCCTCTGAGTCGTTCCTTTCTGTGGGAGACAGCTTCGCAGTGGTTGATTTCAGCAACAAGCGACTAGTCCAAAAGTATGTTGCTCATCGGCCCACAGAGCTTAGGATTTCCTGGCTCAAAAGAGGGAGACCACTGAGTGGGCAAAGCCCCCTGAAGGGGTATTTCCCAACAAGGGGGCAGAAGGCATTTTACACTTGGAGCCTTCCCGGGTTCAGCAGCAGGAGGAGAGAAGAAAGATATTTTATTTTCCAAAAAGTGACTTAAAATCACAAGGCTGCCCAGCTGCACTTACACATTTATTTATCTATCTATCTTTTTATTTAAATATCAAATGGCTGTCGCTGCCGGGGTGTGCATTTCCTTTGAGGAGGGGAACTGAGCAGAGACCCGGGGCGAGCCTTGGCTGGGGACGCCCTGCAGCCTTTGCAAATGGCCCTTCGCCCAGGCACAGCCACAAAATGCTGTCCGCTGTCACAGTCGCAAACACGCCTGAGCCAGAATGTGGGGCTTTCCACAGGGATGAACTCTGAAACCTCCTTATCTCCCAGCCGCCACTCTTGTGCAAGGTTGCCCAGCTCGCCTGCCTTCAGAAATACCTGAGCAATGTGTCACTTTCCTGCAGTCTTTCGGCCTGGCAGCTGAAGGTGGGGGGGGTCTCCCCAAAACAGCTGATGATGATGGGGGGGGGGCTGACTCCCTGCTTGCACAACCCGGCAGCACACAAGCATTGCTGCTGGCTGAAAACGGGTCATCATCGGGAAGCACATTCTGAGGGCCAGGCTGTCTCCGGTCTCTGCGTAAAAGCCTCTCCCCACACAGACAACAGTGAGCCAGCCGTGCACAGCATAGAATCAGAATCAGGTGAAGTATTAGTACCACTTTGTAAAACCTTAGTAAGGCCACACCTGGAATCCTGCGTCCAGTTTTGGCCACCACATTACAAAGAAGAAGTTAAGACTTTGGAAAAAGTTCAGAGAAGAGCAACTAAGATGATGAGGGGACTGGAGACTAAGACATACGGAGAACAGTTGCAGGAACTGGGTTTGGCTAGCCTAGAGAAAAGAAGGGCCAGAGGAGACATAATAGTCTTCCAGTATTTGAGGGGCTGCCCCAAAGAAGAGGGGCTCAACTTAAGTCTCCAAGGCACCAGAAGGCAGGACAAGCAGCAACGGATGGAAACCATCAAGGAGAGAGGAAAGCTGGAACTGAGGAGAAACTTCCTGACAGGGAGAACAATTCATCAGTGGAACAGCCTGCCACCAGAGGTTGTGGCTGCTCCATCACTGGAGGCTCTCAAGAAGAGATTGGACAGTCACTTGTCTGGAATGGCCCAGGTCTCCTGCCTGAGCAGGGGGTTGGACTAAAAGGCCTCCAAGGTCCCTTTCAGCTCTATTCTGATCGATTGTTCAAGAGACGTGTTTGTCTGCTGATGTTTTGGGTAGCACAGGAAGGATCGGGAGCCCCATGGCTGGGCAGGGCAGCCAATAAGTTACTTCTGCTGTTGCTTTGAAGAGCAAGGGAGACCAGTGGGGTAGGGGATCTTTGAAGCAACGGGGGCAACCTGGTCACATCCTCCCACTTCATTGCTGTTGAAGCAACTCTCCGCTGGGAGCAGCAGGAGGGGAGAATCCCACATTAGCTGAGCCAAAATGTAGCCCCCTTTATTGGACTAACAGCCAGATGGGGGTCCTGGCCTGCTGAAGACACAGTGCCTAACCCCACCAACCTATAGCTGGCTTGAGCTCACCCCTCCCCATTTCCATGGGTCTCAAGCCATGGGACTTCCTGCTGGGTTGTCCTTCAGAGGGTCCCTGCATTTCAGCATGATTTGTCTCTCAGCTTCACCCTCCTGTTGCTTCTTCCTTCTCTCTCCCACCCTCAACAGCTTCGTGCCCCAAGGAGTGAAGAAGGATGGGCAAGCTGGAAGACAGTGCCACCCTCATGCCCAGTGAGCACCTGCCCTTGCTGGCCAAGGCGGCCCCCAGAGCCACCTACCTGAGCCAGCAGGAAGTGGCCGAGCAGGGCAGCGCTGCCCCCTGGCCCAGACTCCGCAAAGCCCTGATCAGCCTGCTGGGTGGCCTCTTCGCCTGCATGCTGCTTCTGGCTGTGGCCCTGCTCCTCTCCCTGCCCCGGCCTCGCCCACCCCTGGGCTGGTGGCAAAAGGCCGCCTTCTACCACCTGCCCCCCTCTTCCTTCCCGGACTCTGATGGCGATGGGTGGGGAGACCTGGCAGGTAAGGACAGGAGGACACGACTGCTGGGCGAATTGGATCCAGGCTGTTGATGCCCCCTCAGTGCCCCCTTCCCTCCCCGCAGGGGTCAGGCAGCAGCTGGACCAGCTGGCAACCCTGCCCATCCAGGCCTTGGTGTTGGGCCCTATCCTTGAAGGTGGAGGGGCCAACCTGACCCAGATTGTCCCTGCCCATGGATCGCTGGCACAGCTGCAAGCTCTGGAGACTGACGGGCACAAGAAAGGTACTGGGCATAACTGCTGGCTGGGACTGGACACCCCTGCAGCTTTGCTTCCGGTTGTCCCAGATCCAAGGTGCTTTGGGAGGGCTGATCAATTGCCGTGGAAGCCCAGTGCCCTGAAAGAGGGGCTGGATTGGTCACTAGCCAGAAGGGGGACCTTGTGAGCCCTGCTTTGTGTCTGGCCTGGCCAGCTCGGCAGTAAAAAAATGGATAGCCCTGGAGAGACAGCAGCTCTGGCCCGATTGGACCCAGGCCAGACAGAGATTCTGTGGTAGCTCTGCTTCCCCAAAGGGCTGGCAAACTTCCTCAGGAAACCTCCCCAGCCCCGTCAGTGAGAAGAAAAAGTCCTTTCCACTCTCCTGTCCTCCTTATCTCTTGAGGTAGACTGCCTCTGACCTTGGAGGCTCCCTTCAGTTGTTGTCTGTATCCATGTCTTTCCGGTGATATGGCTCCCCAGTGAACAGAGGTTAAAAACAAAAAAATGACAATGACACTCCAATTTTTGGCTAAAAGCTGTGAATAAACCTATCCTTTACTTTGCCTGACAGTTTTACAATCGGTGATGCAACTATTAACAGAATAACTGAATTGCAAAAGACCTTGGAGGTCCTCTAGTCCAACCCCCTTCTCAGGCAGGAGACCCTCCAGAGAAATGGTTGCCCGGTCTTTCCTTGAAAGCCTCCAGCGTTGGAGCACCCACAGCTTTTGGAGAGCAGTCAGATTAGTGGTTTTTCCCTGTCAGGCAATTCCTTCTGAGTTCCCGGTTGCTCCTCTCCTTGGTTAAGTTTCCATCCGTTGCGTCTTCTCCTGCCTTCAGGGGCTTTGGAGAGTAGGGTGACTCCCCTCTTCTCTGGGGCAGCCCCTCAGAGATTGGAAGATGGCTATCCTGTCACCCCTAGTCCTCCTCTGCACTGGGTTAGCCCTACCCGTTTCCTGCAACTGTTCTTTCACAGGCCTCCAGCCTCCTGAGCATCTTTGTTGCAACCTAGGATTGCACTGGCTTTTTGGGCTGCTGCCACAGACTGCTGGCTCATATTAGCACATCTTTTAGGAGTGAAGACCTCCAAAAATTAACCTTGGGTCAATGGCTGAGGTTTTTTGTTTGCCACCTGTATTTCTCCCTCCCTGACCACCCAGGAATCCGAATCCTGCTTGAACTTCCACCTTGGGAAGAAGAGGATGACGCCTCAGCCGAGAGCAATCAAACAGTGCAGCTCCTCAAGGTATCACCAGCATTCGCAGCTTGAGGCTCCCAGTTCAGAGGTGGGCCAAGGGGTGGGGGGTGGCCTCCATTCTCCATGCCAGTCCATCCTGGCTTGGAATCAGACTGAAGGGCAGGACACCCTGACTGCAGTGGGGCAAGGCCATCAGGTTGGCTGGCCCAGTCCTGCATTTTCCCAAGCTTAAAGTTGTCTTCTCTGCTGAGGAACACCAGGAGCCTTGGCCAGAAGTCAGTCCTTCTCTATTCAGGAGGCTCCCAGGCTGGGCTTCTGCCTCCATTCCCTTCTTTTTTTGGCTGTGTCCTACAGGAGGCCCTGCAGTTTTGGCAGTCCAAAGGCGTGCATGGTTTTTTGGTGGCCAAGGACCCTGCCTGGTGCCTCCTCGCGGTGAGTTTCACTACTGGAAACCAATCTGAAATGCAAGTTATTTGCAGTAATAATCTGGGTGGGCTGGGAATGGAAGAGCACTTTGTGATCACCCTAAATCATACTGCGGCTTGCTTTGCTTGGGCATAACATCCTCTAGGAAGTCCCTGAGGCCTGTAACCCCTGATTTAGGGTTAATGGGATGCCAACCTCCTATGGCTTATTCAATGAATGCTGAACAAAAATGGGCGTAGCACGGTGTGTAAACTTTACTCCTTGTATATTTGTGTTGTACATGTATGTGTTTGTGTTTGTGTTGCATATGGATGCGTTGGTTGCAATGCCTAACCTTCCTGGAATAAGATGTCATCTAAGCGGCAATCCAATTTCTTTATACCACAGGCACAACACCTTTGTTGTCATACCTCCTTTTCTCTCTCTGTGCATTTGGGTGCTTCTGAACACACTTTTATAGTACATAACATTTTATAGGATCCAAGATACATCAATTAGCTTGTTTTTACGCTACTTCCAACTGTTTTTTTTTTCCTTACTCCAGTTTATCAGTAAAGGAGAAAAAACATGGAATTAACTGCATGGATATCTATCTCATGGGAATTCCTGGCTATAAGTATTCCTTCTTGCAGTGACAGCAAACAAAACATAAAACTTTTGTTTTTCAAACTGTTTACATTTCATTTTATTGCTGAAACGATTGGGGGAAAAGAAAACCTGCTTCCAGACAGGTAGTTTGTGGTGTGAGGATCTCATGCCTTTTGCTGACTTTCTGTGCGTTGCTCTTGCTGCACGTATGGACAGACAGAAAAACAGGCAGGCAGGCAGGCAGGCAGACAAACACACACAGACACACCCAGGGCATCCCTCCAGATCTGGCCCCTTTGATGTGGGGCTTGGGAGAGAAGGGGTAAGCCTTCCCAATTGAATTAATGCAGCACATGCCTTCTCTCAGGCTTCCTTACCCACAGCTGATCATGACATGTAAAGGAAAGAGTGCTTCGGTTTTGTCTCAGTCAAAATGATAGATCGGAAAGACTTAAGAAGCCCTACTGCTAAAATGGCAACCTGGAAGCTTTCCTTATTTTTTAATTACTTTACTGTATCATTAAAGTACTCTGCAGTACTTTCACGTCAGCAGTTTTTTAAAAAATATTTTAATACCTAGCTGAGAGCGCACTTTAAGAGGAATGATGTGTCGTTGTTTAATGGAGTTAGAGAATGTGAATTGCTGCATACATTAAGGGTGGAAATGGGACCAGTTTGCTGTCTGTTTTGCTGCTGCAATTAAAATCTGGAAGACTCGAACTGTAACCCCAAAGACAATGGACCTTCCAACAAAAGACATGCTGATGCGCAGGAGGCCTGTTAGGAGAGGAAGCCCGGAGTCGCCAGCCCAGAATTCCTTTGTTATTCTACCTGACGCAGCCCGGGATGCGGGAATGACGGATGTTTGTGAACTGTGATTGCAGGTACTGAAGGCCTGGGGTGCCCTCGATGACCACAGGCAGAGCGACCCGCGGGATCAACGGTGCGCTGGCAGCATTTCCCCCATTTCGCAATTCCTCCTTCATTCCAGCAGGGCGGGCACCCCCTGGTGGCGCCACTGGGGAGTGCAGGCATGGGGTGCCAGGAGAGATTTGAGATTCTGCTTCTCCCTTGCAGCGCCCTCATCGTATGGGACCGGAGTGAGACCTGCAGCGCTTCTGAGGGGATGCCCAGCAGGGTCATCCTCACCTGCCACCTGCCGGGAACCCAGAGAAATCTCTCTGCTCAGGCACTGCTGCAACTGGCACAGGGATCCCTGCAGCTTCCTGGCATGCCGTGGCCCAGCTGGGCAGTAAGGAAGGGGTTTCTGGGCACATTCTGGCCAGTTCTACCCCAAGCACACCAAAACACTGGAAGCCAAAGCTGTTTATAGGAAGGTGGCTGGAATCCGGTCTTGGTCACCCATGTGGTGCCCTGGCTGGGAAGCCAAAATGATCCCGACAGGATGAGATATGCCAACAAGACAGGCCTGGGCAGCTGGAAAGAGGCGAGGCAGCCGAAGGGCATTCAGGCAGCTGGGCCCAGAGCAGGGGGCATCCAAAGGACAAAGAAATGTTCCTTTTGTGCTTTCTTCCAGGTGCCCAGTGGACTCTCACCCTTCGGTGGCTGGGGGGAAATCCTTGGGGTGCTGCTCTTCACCCTCCCAGGAGTGCCACTGGTGCAAGGGGGGCCAAGGTCACCGCTCCCGCTGGAGTTTGAGCTGATGGTGAGAAAATCCCTCCACTTCCCCCCAGGCCTGGCCGACCCTCAGGCCCTTGCAACTGTGCTCAAGAAGAGTCTCTCCTTATTGGGAGAAGTCGGCCTTTAGCCCCCCAAAATCAGGGTTGGAAGGCACCTTGGAAGGCTTCTAGTCCAGGGGTCTCCCACCTTGGCAACTTTGCTGTTCTAGTTTCACCTTAAACCAACTTCCTGAAAAGGCCGAGAGTCACTGGGTAAAATCTTGTATCGTGGTTAATTTCCTGGAATTAGGGGCAGCTTCAGCAATAAAAAGAAAACCCGCTTCACACCAGGTGAAAACTAGCCAGTCCTTCGCTCGTGCCTTCAAATGAATCTAGCCAAGTTTGAAACCCTCGTTAAGCAAACTGCATACAGGACACCTTTTTCCTGAAAGAGCCGTTATATTATTTAAGCCTCTGAAGCTCAACTTCAGGAGAACTTGCCACTCTATTCCTGGTTTTAAAAGTTTCTTTTTAATGGGAAGTATGTCACGCCCGGAATGTTTTTCTAATTGGCTCAGAGTTTTGATTAACCAGAGTGGAATTCAAAGCATCACACATGGCTATGGACACACAGGCCTGCCACGCAGGTAGATGAGACAGGCCAGGGTGGCATTTTGCAAACCACAACATCCCTGGGCATGTGGCATCCCCCGATCACCCCACGGGCATTGCACCAGGGAAGCCCACAGACACCGATCCAGGTCCCAGAGCAGAGATCAGCCATTCAGGCTGCTGGCCAAGGACAGGTCTACTCAGTGGCATCTGGGGGAAGAATGGGGCTTTATTCCCATCAAAGGGCACGTGGCTGGCCGGTGTTGGGACGTTCCCAGCACAAATGGCGTAAACCATCTCTAGGGAGGCTGGAGAGCCACAGGCTGCGTCCTTCGGCATCTGTGAGAGTTGGGTTCTGTTTTGTGTGAGGGGGCAACCCAGCTGTCCTCTGACTAGCAGCAGCACTTAGGCTTATAATGTACTGCTTCAGAGCGCTTCCCAACCTCTGGGCCATGGACCGGTTCCGATCCATGGCCTGTTGGGCACCCGGCCGTGCAAGCAGTGGACGGGTGAGCAAAGCCTTATCTGGCATGCGTGGGGATGTAGGTTGCACGTGAAACTATCCCCTTGCCCCCCACCCACCCAAGGGTGGAAAACTTGTCTTCCACAAAACCTGTCCCTGGTGCCAGGCCTGTTGGGGGGCCGCTCTCTAGGCAGTTTACAGAGTCAGCATATTTTCCCCAACCATCTGGCTCCTCATTTTACCAACTTTGGAAAAAGCTGGTCAGGATTGAACTCCTGGCTGTGGGCAGAGCTGGCCGGCCATACTGCATTCTAACCACTGCGCCAACATGGAAGGGTGACCAAAGGGAGGCTCTGGTTCCAGATTAGCTCCCCGTGCTTCCTGGGACCGGGGAAAGCCGCCTCAGCTGCCCTGGTCTCTCTCTCCCCCCCCCTTCCTCCTCCCACAGGAAGGCCGGCCCAGCAGAGCCCCGCTGGCAGCCCTGTACCAGTCCCTCCTGAAATTGCACGCCAAGTCCTTCTCCTTGCAGGACACGGGCTTCACCCTGCTGCCCCTCCCTGGCCACGCCGAGGACCTCGTGGCTTTCCTCCGGCCGGGTGCCTGCTCCAGCCTCCTGGTCATCCTCAACCTGGGGCTGCAACCCACCCAGCTCAGCCTGAAGGAGCTCAGCTTCCCCGGGCAGGCCAAGGTGGTGCTCAGCACCCACGCCAAGCCCCGGAAAGAAGCCAGCGTGGAGATGGTGAGGCTGGTGCCCCAGCAAGCCGTCCTGCTCCGGGTGCCTCGAGGATACCAGCCGTGACGGGCATCCCTCAGGATCAGGAAGGAACCCTTGCTGACCCCCAAACACACCCAGATGTGGTCTTTGGGCCAATGCTCTGGTGCTCCTGCCTGCCTAGCTGCTGTAGTTACCTTCTGCAAACAAGTAAAGCTGCTTGACCTCATTGATTTCGAGGTATCTGTTGGTTCCAGGGAGGATGCGCAACAATGTGTGTTCTGAACCCACAAACGTGGGTACAGATGTGTGTTCTGCAAGTCCGTGGGAATCCGCGCTGCCCAAGGACTGGGCCCTGGGCCGGCACCAAAAGGCCACCGAGCACTTGCTGCTCTGGACGCCAACGCCCTGGGCAGGCCTGGCTTCCCTCTCCCACAAACCGAACAGGAGGCAGAGGAAGCAGGTGCCGCCCGCCTGCCCGCCCTGCCCGGGGCTGCTGGTCTCTGGGCCTGGCAGCAGCTGAGCAGAGGCAGGAGGACCTTCTGGGCACCCAGATGAGAACCGCCCGCCCCCCCCCGCCCCCCGCCCATCACCGTGGCTCCTCCTGCCCCCCCCCCCCCGAAGCGCTGCACTTGCCCAGGCAGCAACCGGCGGGGGGGGGGGGAGCAGGGCCGGGCCCCGACTGGGGGGCAGCTGCTGAGCCGGCAGAAGGACCAGCTGGCCGCGTCCCCCGCTTGCCTCTCGGATCCCGGCTCGGCCCGCTCAAGAGGGCGAAAGCCGCCGGGCTGCCTTTGCTCTCGGGGGCCACGGCGGCTCCAGGCGCGTCTGCCTGCCGCCTCGCGGGGTCCCCTTGCGGCCCCGCCGGACAGAGCCCTTCTGCCCCCCCCTCCCCCCGGCCTGGCGGGGCCCTTTGAAGCGGCGCCGCCTGCCGGATCCAAGCGGGCGGAGGCCGAGCGGGCGCGCGCCTGGCTGGCTGCCGTCCCCGCCCGGCCTGGCCCCGGGATCGCGGCCATGAGCCCCCGCGGGCGGCCGACCCGGAGCGCCGCCGGCGAAGGGGCGGAAGGGAGCGGCTCGGCGGGCGCGGTCGGAGGGCTTCCCGGCGGGGGCTGCCGCCGCCTGAGCGCGGTGGGGGAGCAGCCCGGGCCGGCCCCACCCACGTCCCCACCCAGCCAGGTCTGGGAAGCGGAAGCGGCGGCGGCGGCGGCGGGAGAGCAGCAGCAGCAGCAGCGGCAGCAGAGGCAGCAGAGCAGCGCCAGCCGAGGCTGCGGCGCCGCGCACAAAGCCGCAGGCATGAGGTCAGTACCTGCCGGGCGGCCGCCTTTGTTGTCTGGGCCCGGCCCGATCCGCGCGCTGCCCGCCGGGGCTTCCGGCTCCCCTCCGCCCCGAAGGACCCGCAGGTTTGGCACGGCGGCGGGCCGTGCCTGGGGTGGGGGGTCCCGGCCAGGCAGCTCCGACGGGGCTTCGGCGGCCGAAGGTGGGCGAGAGCCTCCTTGTCCGGAAATGGGGCGACTTCCCCGCGTGGGCCAGGGGCTTCTCCGGGCGGAGAGGGGCGCCCACCCCCGGAAAAGATCCCGCCCGCTTTCCGGAGCGGAGTGCGGGCTCTGCACGCCCCTTCCTCCGGAAGCGCGAAGCTGGGTAGCCCCTTCCCGCAGAGGCGCGGGGGAAGCGAGGGCTGCCCGCGCGCAATGGGGGCCGCGGATGGCCGGCAGCGTGGAGGCCCCGACCCGAGGCTTGGTTGGGCTCGGGGGCAGCTCGGGAGGGGGGGGGGCGCCTGCTTGGCCCGGCCGGAGCGGAGGGGCTCCAGCCCACCGGCTCTCGGGCCCTTTCCGCGCGGGCAGAGCGCCGTTGTGGCGAGCGCAGCCCGGGCAGCCCTCGGCGAGCGGAGAGCCAGGCGGCAGGCCCGCCGCCGCTTCCTGCCTGCCGCCTTCGTCACCGCGCGCTCCCCGCAGCGGCCCCGCCTCACCTCAGCCCTTCTGCCGGGCGCTCCGAGGCCGCAGCCCCCGGGAAGAGGGGCCGCTGGCCGGTTCTCCGGAACGCGGGTCGGCTCGCGCCCGTCGGCGGTTCAGCCGCGGCCGAGAAAGCGCCGCCTCGCTGGCCGGCCAGGTGGGTCTCGGAGGCGCCGGTGCCGCCGGGACTCACCTGGCCCGAAGAGCCGCCGCCCGAATCCGTTTGTCCTGCCCGCTACGCGCCCCATTCAAGGCGGAGCCGGGATCTTGGTCAGCAGCAGCCGGAGGTTGGTGGCCGGTGGTTGGCTGAGTTGGGCCCGAAGGTTCTTGTTGGTTCGGGGAAGGGGCTTTGGTGGGGGGGGAGTCTGTCCCTGAGGCAGCTTTTCTGGTCAAGGGAACCACACGGTCCTATCAAATGGATCTCCAGCAGCTTTGGACTCCACTTCCCATTATTCCCAGTAAGAAAGCCCACAGACATTCTTGTAGCCAGGGAATTGTGCAACTCAAGGGCCACTTGGAGAGTCCGGCTTTGGGAAGGCTGACCTGCCCAACATCCTGGGCCGACACACTTTTTAGGCAGCCCCTAAAGCAAGCGTGAGAGATAAACCAGCCCCTGCTTGTACTTCTGCTGCTAGTTTGAAAGGTATACAATACCGGTACGTGGAGGCTTTTATCAGCAGTTGCTAAAACTGGACAGAAACCATTCATGAATTTGTCTGCTCCCGTTCTTATTCGAGTGTTTCTCAGAAGCTTGTCATGAAATTTTGATTTCATTCTGTTTGTGTATTTGTCGTGAAAGAAAAATGCATGCCTCAGTAGCCCTTGTAGTTAGTCCACAATGATTAAGTTTGCGGGGTAGTTTAGTGGGTTTGATTCAAAGTTTTCGGGGAAGCCAGCTGGATCATTTCTCCTTCCCTGTCATCACGATTCCCTTGGTAGGAGCAATGTGGACTCAAACTTGCCACTGCTTTTTTTTTCTGGCTGCTAAATAATTTTATTTTTAATCGTGTTTTCATCCAAATGTGCACACAGAGTTTCCTTCATATAAAGGAAGCTGACTTCAGTGAAAAAAAATGTTTTTATTAAAGGTGTTGCAGCATCACGTTTTGTGTTCGTTCTCTAAACCAGCGACGTCCAACCTTGGCCACTTTTAAGACCTGTGGATTTCAACTCCCAGGACTGCCCTGACAGCTCTGGCTTGGGAATTCTGGGAGTTGAAGTCCCCAGGTCTTAAAAGTGGCCAAGGTTGGACGTCCCTGCTCAGTTTCCTAAGTTGTTCCTGACTATGGATAGACCCCCCCCCTTCCGCATTCCCATGAGGGGGGCTTTAGGTGGGCCGGAGGGTTCATGTGCAGGGGAAGGAATGAGGGGACCAGAAGGAGCCAACAAGTAGGAACTGCAAATTAAGGCTGGGCTGGAGTTTCAGGAAAAGCAGAGATTGGTCATGCACTGGTGTCTTAAGACTTAGTCCTCCTTGGAGCAGCCAGCTTAGGGGATACAGAAAACAATTAAAATACTTTTCTGCAAACCCCTGTCAGGTTAGGAGTGCAGTCCAGCTCGGAGGCCTCCAGAAACACCAAAGAGGCTTTTGAAGCAGGGTCAGCATTATGATAGATAACTCTCCCAGGCCTTGCAGCCAGATGAGAGAGGAAAAGTTTTATTCTTTTCTACAGCTGCAGTCCTGAGGCCAAGGCAATAAGCCCCAAGCCTTTAGAACACAAAGGCTTTTTGAACTTGGCAACTACTTGATGATGGATGGACTTCAACTCCCAGAATTCCCCAGGCAGCATGGAGGCTGGAAACAGAAGGGAGGCAAGTCTTATGCTCACCTGCTTTGTTTCCACTGACTCTGCCTTTTCAGAATGAAAAGTTCCCTCAAAATGTGCTTGGCAGAGAGTCAAATAGAAAACTTGATCCTTATCAAATCCATTTCTCCTTTCCCCCCTCCTCACCGCCCCCCCAACCCAGCTGGCTGCTCAAGAACTATGAGAATTCTGGGAGTTGAAGTCCACAGGTGGTAAAGGGGCCACGGTTGCCCATCCTGCCCTGGAACCAGAGGCTCGTCCAGCAGCCCTAGAGAGCAAGGAAAATGGCCCAAATCTGTAGAGAAAGGGGGGAAAAAAACAGTGTGTGTGTGGGGGGGAGAAACACAAGTAACAGAGAATTATGGCTGTTTTGTGGTGTGCATCAGAAACAGAAGTTGTGGTTGTGAGCAATTCCCCCCTCCCCATGGCGTTTGGGTCTTGCAGCAGCCCCTCCCAGTGAGACATTCGGGGAAGAAGGTCACTTCTCTTCCCCCCCTCCCCCCCAAAGTCAAGTGACCCTTTGGTGTTTCTCTCTGTCCGCACTGCAGGGCTCTCCGGTGGTCTGCCTGCTTTTCATCTGGTGTATGCACTTGTATCCCACCTTTATTATTTTTACAAACAGCTCAAGGCAACAACCAGACATGGGATTCTGTCCCCCGGTTGTTTCCCACACAGCAACCCTGTGAGGAGGGTTGGGCTGAGAGAGAATGAGTGGCCCAAAGTCACCCAGCCACTTTCGTGCCTCAGGTGGGGCCAGGACTCACCACTCCTCAGTTTCTGACCAGATTTCCTCCCCCCCCCCCCCCGCCAGCTCTCTAGAGGGCAAGAAATAGGAGAAAAGCATCCCTGGTGCGTTTGGTAAGGGATGAGGGGGTGGCATCAGTGGGGAGAAATGCAAGCCCAGTTCGAGGGGACCTTGGGGGTTCAGAAACGGGTCCAAACTGAATTTTACTTGAAGGATCCTTAATGCTCTCTGAGCTTGGTCGTTTTCTCACAGACGTTTCATGACCCAACTGGATGACATCACCAGTGCTACTGAGTTTCACTTACTTTAAACCCTTCCTCTGCTAGGACACACCCAGCCTGATTGCCACTTTGGATTTTCCCTACTTTTCTGTTGGTCAAACCCCTGCAAGTGGGGAACCAGTCTGAGGGGCACTTCTGGCCGGCTGGCAGCTTCGGGTGCTGCTTCCAGAGCCACCATGTCTGCTTCTTGCCAAACAGCCGGAAGCCAGGCCTGGCAGCTCTCCCCAGTTCCCCTTTTCTCTCTGGGTCTGTGTGTGTGTGTGTATGTGTAGGCATGTTCATCTTAACCTTTGGGGCTCCAGGGAGCCGGACTATTTGGCCCAGAACTAAGGAGCCCATGTTGCTCTCCTTTAAAGCAAAGTGCAGGGGTGCAAGCCAGGCCCTTAAATTAAAAGATTTAATACTTCCATGTTTCTTGGTTGCTGAAATTCATCACTTCTCAGTTAAAATGACAAGGCCTCAAACTCAAAGGAAGGTCTGACCTTAGAGCAGGGGTGTCCAACCTGGGCTACTTTGAGACCTGTGGACTTAACTCCCAGAATTCCCCAAGGCAGTTGGGAAGGGGTAAGATGAGCAAGGGTGGTGGGTTCACACAAGACCACCCTGGGTAGAGAAAGACCCTCCTAGCCTGTAGCTCAGGGATGTCCAATCCTGGCAGCCCCCCCCCCCCCCAATACAATGAGGCGGTAAAAGGCCCAGGAAGCAAAGAGGCCTATCAGGCACAGCAGACTTGGGGTTCCTCAATGGAGCCTTTCTGTTGGGAGGTCACCTCCCCAAAAGGGCCAGAGAGCTCCTGCCCCCCCCCCCCCAAACCACCCCCCAAGGAGAAGCCAGAGAAGCTGCGTGGGAGGGAAGAGGATTGCTGGGAGGGCCCCAGTTGCATTACAGGAGAAATGGGGATCCAGCATGGAGGGACTTTTACCTGCTCTGAATGCAGGTACTGGGGAGGGGGGAGCAGGGGGCGCTTCAGCCAGGCCTCCTTGACCTCCCCTCCTCTGGACGCTCCGCATTGCACAGACCCTCCGACTGCCCCTTACCTGCGAAGGCCTCACCTGCCAGTTCTCCATTTCCCTCCATTCCCCACCTTTGGAAGTGCCGGCAGCCCTGGAAAAAGGGACATGGCCATTCCTTGCCCTTATGGCTGTGGCCACCTGGTCAGTACTTGCCCACGGGTTCACATTTAGGATATTCGCAGCCATGCCAGGGGGCCACGCGATCCCCTTTTGTGACCTTCTCCCAGGCAAAGTCCACGGGAAAACCAGATTCACTTAATGACCGTATAGCTAACTAAACAACTGCAGGGATTGACTTAACAACGCTGGCAAGAAAGGTTGTAAAACGGGGCCAAACTCACAACAGTCTTGCTTAGCAACAGAAAAGTCCAGCTCAATTGTGTCTGTAAGTCGAGGACCACCTGGGAATGACAAGGGAGGAGCAGGTCAGGGAAAAGGGCCCAGGGCTCCGAGGCCCAGCAGGGGAGGGAGCCCCTCCTCACCGACCCATTGTGACCTCACTCCCTCCCTCCCTCCCTCCCTCCCTCCCTCCCTCCGCCTTCTGTGGAGGAGAAGGGCTCCCTCCGCCTGGGTGGCAAGCAGGGAGGCCGTTGCTGCTGGCCATGCCCAACCATGGTTGCCCCCAAAATGGGTCCCTCCCAAAGGTTGTAAGGGGGAGGGCCGCTCCCTCCAGAGCTCAGGGGGGGTCTTCTCCCCACACCTTCCTCCTCTGCCTCTTGGGAGCCTGACCAGCGTCCCTTTCCCTGGAAGGTGCCCCCAGCCCAGGATTTGTCCCCCTGCATGGAGGGGGGATCCTGGTGCGAGGGAGGCAGGAGGGGCCCCTTTCCAGCAATTTTCGGAGGCAGAGGCTCTCCTGAGCTGCCTAAAAGCCCTCAGGGGCCCCTCAAGACACCCCCCCCACTTCTTTCCTGGCCCCTCGCCCAGTACCCCCCCCCCCCCGAGGGGGGCCCCTTTCTTTTCCCCCCCCCCCTTTTCTAAAAAGTCCCAAGCTGAAGAAGCCGGAAAGGCCGCTCAGCAGGAAGTGACTCAGCTGCAGCGTCTCAGCGGCTCGGCTGGCCGCTGAGATGGGGCCCTCTTCGTGTGGGGAGCTCCTTGCTGCCCCCCTGCCTCTGCTGGCCCATCAGAGCCCCTTGCCCCCTTTTGCCCCCCCGGGTGTTGCATGCACATAGAAGGTCCCTTTGGGCTGCCCCCCTTGGCCTCTTGGCTGCATCCCCTCTCTGCCCCACACTGGGGCCTTTGGGGCCTGCTCTGGGGAAGGGGTGGGGGGCTGGCACTGACCCCTGGGACCCCCTGGGAAGTCCTGGGCCCTGAGGGCCCCCACACCAGAATTGCCTCTTTCCACAGAACAGCCCCAGCTCCTCCGAAGGAGAAGGAGAAGCACTCCACCCAATTCAGGTGTGCTTGGGGGTGGGAGGGGAAGACGCCCCCTGCTCTGCACCCCCAGCCCACCTGTGCCCCTCTGGGTGCAGCTCAGTCTCTTACACATGGGGGAGGGGGGTGTCAGAGAATGGCTTCTTTCCACTGGCAGGAGGGGAGTGTGCAATCCTGCCTCTATCCCCGAATCCTTGGAGTCGCGGCCTCCTCCTGCAACCCCAGCTGAGCCCCTGGCAACATGGAATGGACACGTTCACTTCCCTTGGCAGGATCACACTGGGCAAGCCAAAGGCCCCTTTGCCTGACCCCACGAAGACCCAGGCCCAGCAGCCGGAGAAGTCCCCCGGCAGGTGAATGGGGCATGGAGGGAGGAGCGGACAGTGGGCATGCTGGTGCCCAGCTGTGGAAAGGGCCTCGCTGGGGGTGGTCGTCTGCTGGCTCCTGCAGGGACCCTTCTCTGCCACCTTCCTTGTGACCTGTCCCCCCTGCCTGCCACTCAGAGCCCCACTTAAGGTTGATTTGGGGGGCAGAGAACAGGGGATGCCGGATGCTGGGCCACCGGGCTCCATGACCGCCATTGGGGGCAGGCAGCAGGTCCCTCCATGCCCTTCCCAGCCCCCCCTCACATTCCCACATTCTCCACGGATCTGGCCAGGCCCTGCAACATCCCCTTATAAGGCAGGGCTGCTGTGAGGCTGCTGTTTTCCTTGCCTCCACCCGCTTCCCTTCCCTCTTCCTGCGCCTTGGGCTGCCTCTGCTCCCTTCCCCCCTCCCCAGGTGCCCCAGCCTTGTGCCTCCTTCTCCTCCTGGTAAGATTGGACCTCCCCCCCCCCAAGTTTCTGGGGGGAGAGACCCATCATGGTCACTGCTGCTTCCCTTCCAGCTGGCCGGCTGTGTTGGGAAGGGCTCCCCCAGCAGCAGACTCTCTGACACACCACATGCTTGGGGGGGCGCGTGGTCCTGCGATAGGCCCCAGCCTCCCGGGGCAGTGCTTGAGGGGGTGAGGGTCCTGCAGAGGCCTGGCATTCTGCTCCTTCCCCAAGGCCAGTCTGTGGGGCACTTCCCATGCTTTTAGAAGGAGAGCAGAGGGTGCCCCCCAAGAGGCCAGGATTCCAGTGGGCCCTCCCCTTCCTTCGCAGGGCTTTGTGTGGTCATCTCTGGGCAGCTGCTCTTGGTTAAACATTTCTAGGTGGACACATCCTCCCCTGCCCCCCTCCCCCGCTTGGGGGGGTTGGGCTTGCAGGAGAGCGAGCCCCGGCCCCTCCCTGCCTCCCTGACCTTTGATCCCCTCTGCCCGGTGCTGCTCCTCCCTGGCCCAAACGCAGGCAAGGCTTTTGCACAGGGGTGGGGAGGCAGCTGCAGCATCTGTGGTGCTTCCTCCCCCAGTGGGGGCTGGGGAGGGGTCTCTACCCCTGCTAGGCGTCCAGCGGAGGGGAGTATTTCTCCAGGCTGGGGCCTGCCTGCAAGTTTCTGCTGGGTGCAAAGAAGTGAGCGCTGGGTTGCCTCCATATTGAGAAGGGGGCCTGCTCTTCAGGCTGCAGAAGGGGGCGGGGGGGGGGGGCACCTGGTTTATCTTCATGCCCGGCTCAGGAGGTGGAGGTTGGGACTTTTCCCCTTGTGCAACGACAACATCCTGGAAGGAAGGAGGTTTGCTTGACACAACCTTTGGGTTTCCTTCCTTGCATCACTGCACTTGTGGTTAGGTTGCGTTTGGACCAGCAGCACAAGAACCGAGCATGGGAAGCCAGCTCAGAGGGGGTGGGGCTGATTCATGGGGGGGGGGAGAGGGGGAGGCATTGCTGAACTTCCATGCATGGTCAATTCCTCGGCCTTTTCCTGCCTGTGATGCATTCACACATTTTCTGAGCTTAGGCAGACGTGCGGCAGCAGCCAAAAAGGCTAATACAATCCTTGGTTGTATAAATAAAGGCATAGACTGCTTTATTTTTATAAACGCTTAGGAAGGCCACACCTGGAATGCTGCACCCAGTTTTGGCCACCATGTTTCAGAAAAGATGGTAAAGCTTTGGAAAAAATGAAACTAAGATGATTAAAGGCCTGGAGACAAAACCTATGAAGAAGTTGCAGGATTTGGGTTTGGTGAGCCCAGAGAAAAGGAGGACCAGGGCTGACAGGATAGCAGCCTTCCGGGATCTGAGGGGCTGCCACGGAGAGGAAGGAGGGGCTCAAGCTCTTCTCCAAAGCCCCTGAAGGCAGCAGGAGAAGCAATGAATGGAAACTAACCCAGGAGAGAAGCAACCTGGAATGAAGGAGAAACTCCCTGCCAGTGAGGACAATTAACCCGTGGAACTGCTGGCCACCAGAAGTTGTGGGGGCTCCATCACTGGAGGTTTTTAAGAAGAGACGGCAGCCATTTGCCTGAAATACTCTGTACCCTGAACTCCAGGGTGTTCTGTGTGAGCTGGACTAGAAGACCTCCGAGGTCCCTTCCAGCTCTATTCTGAATGTCGTCGGTCAGTCCTAACTTGTGGGACCAAACTGTGACTTAGCCCAATAGGTGAAGGCAGCGATTCTGTGGATTCCATCCAGGTTTGTCCAGCTTCAGACAGGTAGCACTACCTGTCAGGATAAAGCAAGCCGGGGCCTTCTGGGCTGCCTTGTTCATGCAAAGCAGACTATATCTGTGCCGTGTGGGATGGGGCATAAGGCACTGGCTTTGGGAGTGGAAAAGCAAGCAGTTGTGTGGGAGACACAGCCTCACCTCCGGCTGCCAGAAACCTTCTCGCTCACCTGCCCTGCTTCCTCTCCAGGTGTGCCAGCCCTGTGTTCTTTCCCGGGGCACAGAAACTTACTCAACCTTCCCTTGTAATGAAAAGCTGCTGCAGTTTTTCAGGAAGCTGATTTTTCTCAGCACGGCAACAATGATGTATATTTTTTAACCTTTGTGGAGCCCTGTGACAGTTTTGGACAAACTGTTCCCTGCATCTGGCTCTTCTTTAGAGCAGGGGTCTCCAACCTCAGCCCCTTTGAGGCTGGGGAATTCTAGAGTCTTCAAGTGGCCAAGGCGGGAGAGGCCCGCTTTGGAGGAGTCCTCAGCTGGGCTGCTGCCCTCTTGCCAGGCCACCGACCGACCAACCGACCGGATTCGGAGGCTCCCGCTATGCTTTTATCCCAGCTCCTCCCAGTCTGCTGTCTGCCCCCCTTCTCCAGTGAGCAGCTGGGCTGGCTCTGCCCCAACCTGCCTGGAGGTCTGGCTCTCCCAGTTCAAGGAAGGGCGGGGCTGGGCCTGGAGAGCAACTGCCTGGCAGGGGAGGAGCTCACTGGGGGGGAGGGGCTTGGAGGGAGGGGGGTCCTGCTTTTGTTTTGGCTGGGGCTGCTTTCCCTGGAGGCAAATGTGCAATGGCCCCACACAGCTGGAATCATCTTCCTCCCCCCCCCCCCGCCCCTCCTCAGGCAGCTCTGGCTGTAATTGGCAGATTCGAGTTCATCTGTGGGCATTTCTTTCTATGCCACCCCCAGCAAGGTTTCTTCCCTCCCAGCCCTTCTTGCCTGGGCCTTCCGTTTTTCCAGTTTTGCAAGTTACTACAATTCCTCCAGCTCCTTTGAGGAGAACTTAAGAACTCACTGGGCTTCCCTTCCCTTCCCTTCCCTCCCTCTCCCCTTCCCCATAACTTCTGAAGAAGGAAGAAACTGGCAAAATTATCCCTTTATCCAAATTTCAGATTGGGGGGACAAGGGCGGCAGGGCTGCGAACAATAGAAATCATTTGACAAAATGCAAATACTTTTGCATACTTCGCCCTTAATCCTTTTTTGCATTGGCCACAAAGGGCCCCTCCCTCTTTGACAATGGAAATGCAGCCCAGAGGAATTTATGGGCACTTTTCCTACCCATGAAATGTTCTTGACTGAGCAATGCTGCATCTTTCTGACCTGAAGGGTTTGGATGGTTTAGAAATATGAAATGCAAATAAATAAATAAATTTAACCCGTCTGGAACTGAGGAGAATTGGATAGGATGGTGCACAAGCCCACAAGCCACAGCTCTTCAGCTTCCAGTAGGTGTATCCGGAAATGTTGCACCCTGGCTTAGAAGTGCTGGGGGTCCCTCTGGGGCTCCCCAGATGAGGTGAACTGGGGGGGCGTTATTGGACAGTGGGGTCCAGGGTGCCAGTGGCGTGACCCCTCCAGGAGGCAGGCCCTCCCATTCAGGCGTCCTGTGCCTTCACCAAGGGGGCAGAAGGCCTTTCCCCTGCTGGGGCCGAGAGGCTTCCTCTGGGACATTCATCCCAGATCTTAAACGGAGAGGAAGCCCCTTTGCACCTGACCGGTTCCTCTCCCGTCCCTTTCTGCTGGTCAATCTTGGCAACTTTAAGCCTTGTGGACTTCAATTCCCAGAAGTCCCAGGCCCCCAGAATTCAATCCCAACTTGAATTTCTGGGAGTTGAAATCCACAAGTCTTCAAGTTGCAAGGTTGGACACCCCTGCTCCACATCTAAGGCAAGGTGAGAATTTGCATGTGAACACGTCTACCACAAACGTAGCCTCCTGTCTCACCTGGGACAGGTGTTTTGAGACAGACCGGCCCTGTTGATGGCAGCTGTGGGGCTGAACTCAGTGGGGTTAAAGACTGCTGGGAAGGGGGCTGTGTGACCCATTTTGTGCCCCATTCCTGCTGTGTCTGACCCTCCCCTCGGTGGGGCTTCTGTCTCTCCCTCCAGCGAATCGGTGGTCTGCAGCACCCGGGCCACGGTGATGCTTTATGACGATGCCAATAAAAAATGGGTCCCGGCAGGAACTGGTGCCCAGGCCTTCAGCCGCATCCAGATCTACCACAGTCCGGCCAACAACAGCTTCCGGGTGGTGGGCCGCAAGATGCAGCCAGATCAGCAGGTAACTCCAGCCCCCCCCCCCCGGTGGTTTTAAACAACAGCCCTCCCAGCCGCCCCCAGAGTAATCCCAGGGCCGGTCGATAAAGCTTCCCATGCTCACCAGTCCCACATTTTGGGGAGAGGCCCCTTTGGGGGGGGTATATGTGTGCCCCCCTCCATATTTGCCTCTGCCCACCCCTTAGTCTCCTGCACAAGTTGAGGGAAGAATTCCAAGCTTACTTTCTCATCTTCTGCTTTAAAATCTCCTTCTATTGAAAAGTAGCTACCTTGCAGGCAATCCTCAACTTACGACCACTGTGGAGCTCCAAATTTCTGTTGCTAAGCGAGACAGTTGCTAAGGGACTTTTGCCCCCTTTATGACCTTTCTGGATGCAGCTAGCTGTTAAGTGAATCACTGCGGTTATTTAGTATCCTGGCTCCATCCCCCCCCCCGGCATTTGCTTGTGCGACCGCCGTGACTACAAGTCAGTTGACAAGCGCCTGAATTTTGGTCACGTGGCCCTGGGGAGGCAGCAATGGTTGTCAGGGTGAAAAGGGCCATAAGTCCTTTTCTACAAAGCTGTTCTAACTTTGAACAGTCCCTAAAGAAACGTTTGCAAGTTGAGGGCTGCCTGTATTGTTTTTTTATATTATTATTATTATTATTATTATTATTATTATTATTATTATTATTATTATTATTATTATTATTGTTGTTGTTGTTGTTGTTGTTGTTGTTGTTGTTGTTGTTGTTTTGTTGTTGTTATTAATATTTATTATTTATGAATAAAACTACCAATTCCCCAAGTGGAGCCAAAGGCCGTGTGGATGCAGTCCTGGCCCCGAGGGAGCGTTTCCTCCGGCTCTGGAGCCCCCAGAATCTCTGCTGGGCCGTGGAAGGGGCCGGGCCGGGTGTGTCCACTGTGGGGGGACAAGGCTGTGCCCTGGGGCAGCACCCCAAGGGACGCGGGGCCTCCTCAGCCGGCTCTGCCCGTATCCCTGCAGGTGGTCATCAACAGTCCGATCGTGAAGGGGCTGAAGTACAACCAGGCCACGCCCAACTTCCACCAGTGGCGCGATGCCCGCCAGGTCTGGGGGCTCAACTTCAGCAGCAAAGAGGACGCCAGCCAGTTTGCCAATGGCATGATGCATGCCCTGGAGGCCCTGGACACCGGTGAGGCGGAGTGGGCTGGGCACCATGGTGGGGGGGGGGGGGGGGGGGGCTGAGCCAGGAGAAAGGGCGAAGAAGCTCAGGTCCCCCAAGTGGCCCCATCCAGGCTCCCCAAGAGAAAGCAGCCTCCCAAGCCGCCCCTGCGCCTCTCCCCAAAGGGAGGGGGCTCTCTGGGTCTCAAAGGTGGCAGAAGGGGGGCTCCTGGGTCTGGAGAAGGGCTGATCTGCTGGCTGGCCTCCGGGCTACCAACCTGTTGTTTGGGTGGGTTGCATCCCCCCAGGAAACCTGGCTCCCCCCCTGCGCCCCACCCAGAATGGACCCACTGCAGACGAACTGGCAGAGCAGCAGAAAAGGTACCGGAAGCCCCGCCAGGTGGAACAGTTGCGGGGAGGGGGGGAGGGGCTGGTTCCTTGAAGAAGGAGGAAGTTTCTCTGACTTCATCAAATGTTTTCGGACAGGAGCGAAGGGGAAGAAAAGAGTGATTGTTCCCACTTTACCCGGCCTTTTGTTTGAACAAGCCACACACTTGAGAGACAAAAAAAACCCTTTCCTTGCCCAGAGTGGAGGGTGCCAGGCTTCCCCTTGGCAAGGGACGGGTGTGGGGGCCGCAGGAGACCCCCCAGGTCTGGCTCCAAGCCAAACTGCCCCTGGAGGGTCTCCTTTGGTGCCTGCCCTGCCGCCTTAGATGCCAGAAGAATTGCCCAGAGCGGAAAGCAAGTGTGTGTGTGTGTGTGTGTGTGAAGGCCCTCCTTGATCAGATTAGCAGCTAATCGGCTTGCAGGGCTGCCTGCTGGGGCAAATGCCTGCTGGGTCGGCTGGGCTCCACCTCGTCCCCCCTGGCGATGTGTGGCGTCCCCCTTTCCAGCCTCTTGCCCGAGCCGCCTGCCCCGCTGCCAAAGTGAGTGTGCTGCTGTGGTGGGCCAAGGGGGGGGCTGCGGGCTTGGGAGCAGGAGGCCTGCGGGGCCTGCCAGCGGGCACTGAGGCCTCTTCCGTCCTCTTCATCCCAGGCACCAGCAGCAGCTGGAGAAGGAGCAGCCGGAGCAGGCAGAGCGGGAACGACGGGGGCCCATTGGAGGTGGGTGCCTGGGCGGGTGGAGGCGCCATCCCCTTGCTTGTCCCTCCCCCTGTCAGCTTTGCATTGGGGGCCTTAGGTGGGGTCCCTGGTCCCTTTTAAGACTTGGGGACTTCAACTCCCAGAATTCCTCGGCCGGCTTTGCAAAGGAAAGAGGAATTCTGGGAATTGAAGTCTGCGAATCTTCGAGAGGCCAAGGTTGGGAGTCCCTACCTCAGGGGACCTCCCCCTGGCTGGCCAAGGGCCCCATTCTACAGGGTGGTGGAGAGGATCTGGCAGCTGCTCGGAGGGCCCAAAGGATGAACCGGCTGTGCCCCTCTCCTCCCCCCCCCCCCCCCCGGCGTTGGCCGAAGCAGGCGCTGCTTGGGGATGAGGGTCCTGGGGGCAGGGGGGGATTTCCTCTTCACCTTCAGTGGTTGGGAAGGGGGCAGGGCTGCCATGGCTGGGGGCTCCCATCTCTCTCTCTCTCTCTCTCCTTCTCTTGCTGCAGCCCCTCAGGTCACCCCTCCAGCAGGTGGCCCTCCGCCGCCCCCGGGACCACCTCCAGCCCCTCCTGGGCCACCGCCAGGACCTCCTGGCCCACCGCTGGGAGCCCACAGCGGCCCTCCCCCTCCTCCTGGGCCACCCCCTCCGCCGGGCCCACCACCTGGCCCTTCGCCTTCAGGAGGGGGGCCGCCCCCAGCCCCTCCCCTCCCTGCTTCCCTGGGCCCGGGAGAAGGGGCTGGACCACCCACTGGCTTGGCCGCAGCACTGGCAGGAGCCAAGCTGAAGAAGACGGGCAAGGTGAGTCGGCGCAGGAAGGCCCCTTGGGCAGCTTCCCTGCTGGGGCTCCTGGTCCTAAATATTGTTGGAAGGAGGAGGGGCTGTGTTGGGGGGCCATTGGTTTGGGGGAAACCACCTCACTCCCATCTTCCCTCTCTTTCAGGAGGAAGGAGCAAAGCCCCCCCCTGGCGCAGGAGCCCCCCCCAGCGCTCCCGGGGGAGGGGGGCTGATGGAAGAAATGAGTGCCAAGTTAGCCAGGCGGTGAGTGGGCACAGCAGTGGGGGAGGGGTTGCCTGTTGGGGGGATAGCCTGGCTGTGGGGGCTTCTCCAGTTGTAGGATTCCCCCCCCTCGAGCCCACCCACCCCCAGCATCAAAAGGCTCTGTAGGAGATGGGGGGAGGCCAGAAATGCCTTGATGACTTTTGTAGCTGGCCTGCAGCGTCTGCTTGGCCAGGGCCATGTGCTTTGGGCCCGAGAGGCATCCTGGCACGGCCCCCCCTCCCCACATGCTCCTAAACACAAGTGTGTGTGTGGAGTCTTATCTGCCCCTGGGGGGCGTGCAGAGCGGGGGGGTGGGAAAACAAGGTTTAGCGTCTTCTGTCTCCTCCGCCCCCCAGAAGGAGAGTGGCAGAGCAAAGCGAGAAGGCTGTTCCAAAGAAGGACGAAGGCCCTTTGCAGGTGAGTCTGGGTGGGGCCCCCAAGGGACTTTCCCACCCTGGTCCATTGGGGGGGCGCAAGGCCTGCCAGCTACACTTTAGTGGGGTGGAAACGGGGGAGGCAGAATGCAGACCCCTCCCCACCTGCTGTGGCTGAGTGGCCATCGGAGGCCAGGTGCCAATCAATCTCAAGTCAGACCAGCCCCCCCGCCCCCCCTAGTTGTGGTGCTCCTGCCAAAGGGGTCTTCCTGGGAATGAGGAAGTAGTGAGGGGCACTGAGGACTAGTTGGGACCCTCCTGACCTTTGACCCTCTGTTTTGCCCCCAGCAAGAAGACGCCGATGCCACTGGTGCCAAGCCCACAGGTGGGTCAAAGGGGGCTGCTGCAGGAGGCCTCCAGGGAAACCCCTGGTCCTTGGGCTGCCCGAGAGGCTCCCTGCTGCCCCCCCAGCCAGCACAGGCAGGGAGCTGACCGCTGCATTCACACACCTTGCTGAACCTGGTCACTGAACCTGCCCATTTCCTGGCCTTGCCCAACCTGGTGAAACAGACCCCAAGGTTCTGGAAAGACAGCCAGGATTAAAGCCAGCTCCCTTTGGCCGGTTTGCAACTACTTAAGCACTGCCCCTCCCCTCCCACCTGGGAGCAAATGGCCAGGTCTCCAATTTAGGACCTTCTATCTGGGTGGGAGGGTCTCTTTTTAAGGTTTATCCCCCACCCGCCCCAGAAAAAGAGCAGTGAAATGTTTTCCATACTTTCCTCCCTTGAACAGCACAGAGTTATGGAGTCTCTGCCTTCATTCCTTCAAAAAACATGCTAGTCCTTATGATTGAGGGGGATTCTTGAAAGTAACAGATTGTGAAAGGAAACTCCTCCCCCCCATGTAACCCCATCACGCTTTGATCTGTGTCACATATGAGAAGACGAGAGCAGGTCCCTAGTAAGAAATGGCTGAAGGCAGCTCAGCAAGTGAGCCCAGCTGCATGGAGGGTTGAAGTGCTGGAATTCTATAAGGGGGGGAAAGAGCGAAAAAAGACATTGGGATGGGGGGGGGGGGCTGGGCTGCCTCCCTTTCTGTGAGCTCCTCTCAGTTAAATGGGCCCCCCGAGGGAAGGGAGCACAGGTGGGGAAGACCTCACACCCAGAACACGCCCCCCACAACCATCCCTCTCTGGATTGTTGCAGATGCCTTCCGGAGACCATGGGAGAAGTCCAGTACGACATTGCCCAGGTGAGGGGCACGTTCCTCCCCCCGGTTCCAGACCCCCCCTGCAGTGGGAGGGGTTCTTCTCCCCCGCCCCGGCCCAAGTTCCTTGCAAGCAGCCCCAGAGAGAGCAGGGACGACCTGAGCCTTCTTGTGCACACGCAAGGCCCCCTCCGATCCTCCCCCCCCCTTCCCAGCCTGCAACTGAGTCTCTCTCTTCCCCCATCAGGACAGCTGTGAGCCAGAAGACCACTGCGCCCCCCGCCACAGGTCGGCCACAGGTCGGCCACTTTAGGTATCAGGCAGGAGGGGCTGGGAAGCCAGAGACATACAGCAGGGGAGGGCAGCGCAACCCGTGGACTTCAAGCCCCAGAATTCCTCAGCCAACATGGCTGACTCAGGAATCCTGGGAATTGAAGTCCGCCGGTTGGTCCCCGGGGGCCAAGGCCTGCTCTCCAGGGGGCTTTTGCAGGCCTTGGGGGCAGCAGCTTCTCCACTTGACCCGACCCCATCACCCAGGCTGGTTGGATGCCAGGGGATGGCTGACTGGAGGGGCTGCAGCTGAGAAGGTGGGGCGGGTCGCCCTTTGACTTGCCCGCCTCAGAGGCCCAGTCCTGGGGTGAGAACAGGGCCCCTTCCTGCCCTTCTGGCCTCAGGCTGAGCCGCCCCCAGGCCAGGGGGCAAGCCAAAAAAAAGGAACCAGCCCCTCCTCCAGGGTGTCAGGAAGAGGGTCCCGGCCCCTCCCCCCCCCCCCCCGGGCTCCTCTTTCCCAGAGCCTGCTGGGAGCTGCAGGTGCTTTCTGGCTGCTTTTGCTTCCGGTTCCCCAAAGCTTTGCTCCTCTCCAGCTGTTCCCAAAGCCTCCCCCCTCTGACACCCCCCTACCTCCAGGATGAGGCCCTCCCTCTCTGCTTCGTGGCCTTCAGCTTGGAGGTGCTTGCTGCTTTGGAATCCCTCTTCCCGGTCTCTTGCCCCTCCCCAAGGGGCCCCGGGGTCCGTCTTCTGCGAGGGTGAAGGTGGACTGTACCTCAATGCATCCTCTGCCAATGAAGGAGAGGATTTGTAGCTCAGGGTTGACCGGGGGGGGGGGCTTGGTGCTCCCCGAGTTTGGGTGTTTTCACGCAGACATTTCATGAACCAACTAGCTAACACCATCAGTCTTTGTGACGTCGCCTGGTTTGGGTAACAAAGCACCTGCAAGAAGAGCCCAAGGACCCCTCGCTCATCTCTGGGCAAGCAAGCCGTTCGCTTCCCCCAGCCAACCCTGAGCCCCCTGCCTGGCCTGGAAGGGCCCTGCTGGGGGACTCTCAGGAGGGGGGACACCAGGGAAGACGGCTGTGGTCCTGACCCTCCCCCTTTCCTCCCCCCCTCAGGATGAAATCTGCAGGAGCGATGACGGCCGGGGAGCCCACGGGGGGCGCAGGGGATGAATCCGAGCTGGAGCGGGTGAAACAGGTGAGCCCCTCCGGGGAGCATTGGGCAGCCTGGCTCACACCTGCCCCTCCTGGCACTCCAAGGCCTTGGCGCCATGCGTGCTTCAGGGCTATCAGGGCCTGGGGGGGGTGGGGTGTCAAGTGGCACTCCTGCCAACCTGCTGGGTTCAGAACCTGCTGGGTTGGGCGCTGCAGGAGTCCAGCCTTGCCTTTTCTGCCCGGCTTGCTTGTCACACCAACACACCAACCCCCCCCCCCCCCCCCCCCCCACAAAGACCCAGGCTCCTTTCCCTAAAGGCGTGTCCTTCCCCCAGGAACTTCTGCAGGAGGTTCGGCGTGAACTACAGAAGGTCAAAGAGGAGATAATCCAAGGTGGGTTGGCAGGCAGCCAGAAGGCCCCTCGGGGGGTCGCAAATCCAGCCCAGCCCAGGGCCCCCCACCCTCATTCTGGACGAGGGGGGGCAGCTGCTGTGCCCCTGTGGCCTAGATGGAGCAGGCCACAAATGGCCGTGTGCTCTTCCCATGGGAAAGCATTGACAGGGGACGGTTTGGGGGCTCCCAGAGTAGAGAAGGCCGTGCTCAATTGTCCGGAACTGACCCCCAATTGTTTCGCCCCCTCTACAGCATTCATCGCGGAGCTCCGGAAGAGGGGGTCCCCTTAGCCCCCAGACCCAGCCGGTGGCACCCGGAGTCCACAGCCTAATTCTCCCTCAGGCACAGAAGAGAATAAAATGGAGAATCACAAAGGCCCCCCCTCACCTTTCTGGCCCCCCCATGCACCAGACAAGCCCCCCACACCCCCTTCCCTTGTTGGCTCCCACCGTGCAATTTTGGGGTGGAAGGGACAACCTGTGCTGTCCCCCACCCCAGGAAGGGCAGGACCCCCACCTGTGCCTTACCCAGAGCAATAGCAGGCCCCCCTCCCAGAAGGGAGCGGGCTCTTTCCCTGGCGGAAGGGGCTCCCCTCTCCCCAGCCCAGGAAGGGCCAGTCCCTCTGCCCCCCTCCCATTTTTGGCTCTTGGACAAGAACCATGCTTGGTTCCCTCCCCCACCCCAGAGGAGGCCCTCCCTCCTTGCAGCTTGCAAGGGCCCGGATGGCCAGTTCTCAGTGGGGGGGGGGGGGCTGTTGCCATATCCTCCCCTCCTCCTGGGAATGTTTCTGTGCCCCCTCCATCTTCCTCCTGCAGAAGAGGTGGCGTAAGTGATGGGCAGAGCGATGGAGAGCCGGGTCCCAGGGCCGCCCCCCCTCCCGTTGCAGCTGGCAGGGAAGCCTCAGCTGGGAGGGCCCTGCCAGCCCCTCCAGCCGGGAACGCTGCTGCTCCTGGGGGACATGCCCCCTCTCCAAAGATGGGGCTCTTCTGGGCCAGGGAAGGGCCCTTTCAGTCCTCCCCCCCCCCCCGCCTCCCAAGACCCTTCCTCATTCCACGTCTTTGGCTGGTTTCACTCGGTTTTGTACCTTTTTGGTTTTATGCAAGGGGAGGGGGGCCCTTTTAGGATGTTTTTCTTCTCAAAGGCCCCACCCTCTGGGTCTTTTTTAAACAAGGAGACGGTTTTTCTCCCTTCTCCCTCCTTCAGGCCACGGAGGGGAACGGGCAGGTTCTTGGCTTTTCTACTGAGCTGTAATTTTTTGACTTTGTTTTTGTCAAGCTGGATAGAATATTATATTTTGATTTTATTATTATTGTTATTGTTATTACTGATCTGCTGGGCATCTCTGCCCGACCTCTTTCCACCCTTCTGCCACACCGCACACATCGCCTGCAGACGGGCACTAGGATCTCGGGCACGTCCACCAGACTCTCTTGCGAATAAACCTTTTCCTTTTTTGTAAAGCTACGAAGCTTTCGGCATCTGCACGTTTCCTTCCGTTGAGCTTTGGGGAGCAGAGGGCAAGAGGCCGAGGGCAGGATCTCTCTGGGTTTGAACACCCTGCCAGGAAGGCCTGGGAAAAGCCTGCACCCACCAGGGCAGGAGGGAAGGCTGGGGGGGGGGGGGGGGGCTTTGTTCACAATATACAGGCAGGCCCAACAAGGGAGCCTGGAATTCCCACTGTAAAATCATGACGGACGCAAGGCAAGGCGCCCACGTGCCTGGACCTGATTTCACAACTTATTTTGTAGCGGTCATTAAACAAACCTCAGAATCTCTCTAGGTTCTTATTTCAGCCCCTTAAACCAAACCTGGCCCCTTTTAAGCCAGCATAGCTGCTTGAACTCCACAAGCCTTAAAAGGGGCCAGGTTTGGAGATCCCCCCTCCCCACAAAAAACCAAAAGCAGTCCCTAGAACTGCTATTAAAGATGTTATTTTAGAGCACTTTATCAGAACATTTTTGCAGCTCCCCTAATCAAATCCTTAAACAGATCAGGATGGAAAATACGGAGCCAGGGAAGACATCTGGGTTTGCTGGGAACTGTCCAGAGTTGGTTATAAGGCTATTTAAATGTTTTAAATAAATACAGCCAGCCGCAAACTGTATAAACCGGGGAATTCTGGAGGTTGAAGTCCACAAGTCTTAAAAGTTGCCATGGTTGGGGACCCTTGCTGGAAACTGAATTAAGATGCAACCCCCAGCAGCCCCAGCCAGCACAGTTAATGGTGAGGGATGCTGAAGCTGTGGATCTCCAAATGCTACAGAAACGTCTCTGCCACCTGAATTGAAGAACAAGGAACAATCACCAGTGACTTTATGGACTCAAGTTATAGCGGCGATACTGGGAATCCTCCACTTACCACTTTAGTGACCCTTGCAAGTTAAAATGGCCCAGAAAAGAGTGACTTGTGCCTAGTCCTCACCCTTATGACTGTTAGCGTGCATCACTATGGTCATGTGATCAAAATCCAAGAGTTTGGCAACTGGCATTGATGTATTGCAGAATCCAGGGATTCAAATGATTAAAATCTGCCACCTTCCCATAACCAAAGTCATTGGAGGAAGCCAGATTTGCTTAATGGCCACATAAGAGCTACAGCCAAAAAAAAAAAAAAAGGCGATTCAGATGCAACTCCCTTAGGAAGCTTTGCCGAGGGATGGAAATCCCAGTCCCAATTTGTGGTTGTAATCGAGGACTGAGAGGCCACAGAAGGACATGGATGCAAGGAGCCCATCTATGGCCTGCATTCCTTGTGCTTTCTAGGGAATTCTGGGAGTTGGAGTCCAGGCTTCTTAAAAGTTGTCCTGGTTGAGAAAACCTGATCTATGGGGATGCTAATGTTGAGGCCACGTCCTCAACAGCCTCGTTTGCCTTCCAAATCTTCAGCCTGCTTCTGGATGAATCCACCTCCCTGCCCAGCTCCAGCAGCAGGACAGGTGCCGCCTGAGGGGAAGCAGTTGCCGCCGAGTCAGGGCGGCTCCTTCCTGGGGTTACAACCCGTCGCCGGGGAGGGCCCAGAGCCCTGGCAGATGCTCCTGGCGCGGACAGAATGAAGGGAGCCTGGTCTTTCTCTGGCTTTTTTAATTGATCCAATATTTACATTCGAGGAAAACGCCTCGCCACTCGGTTGGGGTGCGCAGCTCAGCACCCCAAATCCTGCTGTGAAGGCCGGCCGGCCGGCCGCTCCCGCCACCCCGGCCGGCCTGGATCCAGATCCTAGGAGCGCCCCACCCCGGCTGTCCTGAAGGGCGGTGGGCGGCTACTTCTTGGGGGCGGTGGAGACCTCCACCAGCACCCGGTTCATCTCCCGCAGCCGGGCGTCCAAGGTCTCCAGGGTGAAGCTGAGCTCCGTCACCTGCTCCTGCAGGCCCAGCAAGGTGCTGTTCAGCTCCTCCTCCTTCTTCTTGGTGTTGCTGCTCTGGCGGGAGTATTCCAGGAAGATGCACAGCCCCCCCACCCCAAAGACGATGGCCTCGCCGAGCAGCTCGGCCCCCAGTTCCGCAGCCGCCTCCTCGTTCAGCGGCTTGATGGCGGAGCCCCGGAAGCCCATGATCCGCATCTTGGCCCGCATCTCCACCCAGTGGTAGACTGCAAGAGGGGAGAGAGAGAGCGCGCGAGAGCGAGCGGGCGGTGGGCGCTGATCTGCAGGGGTCGCCGGCCCAGCCAGCACGGAAGGCCCCGAAACCCCTCCTTCCCGTCAGTGGGGTGGGGGGCTGAAGGTGTTGGGGGAGCCCTGCCGCCAGCCCGGGAGCAGCAGCAGGGCAGCCGGCCGGGGCACCGGGAGGCTGGCGGGGAGCAGGGCCGAGTCTGCAGGTCCAGGTCCCGGGTGGGCAGCGGCCTCCTCTCCTCCGCCGGCCCCCCGCGCAAGCTGTGCGAGCCGAAGGGGGCAGCTGGGAGGGGACCGCAGGCGCCCCCGAGGCGGAGGGTTTCGGTCCTAAGGAGGGGGAAGCGCCGAGCGAATCACGGCTGCTTCCTTCTGCCTGGCCAAACCCGGGCCAGGCAACCTGGGGAGGACCCTCTTCGGACGTGCCAAACGTCCCTGAGCCAGAAGGCCGGGGACCAACTCTGGCCTCCGCCCTTCCAGGTAGACTGCTCCAGGCGCTGGAGGCTCGACGGCCGCAACCACGTGCCGCCGCAAAGTCACCTTCCTCGCTCGGCGCCTGCGCGCCCCAGCCCGCGCTGCCCCATTGGTCGGCCCCGCCGCGGGCCCCGCCCCCTCCCGCTTCCCATTGGCTGCCCGCGCGCGGCGGGCTGCTCCCGAGCCGTTTACTCACGCTGTGCTGGGGGGCCACAGATATACTGGCGGAAGAAGGGGCTGGCGCGCGCTCCGTCCTTGATACGCGCCGCCAGGGGCTTCGAGAGCTGCCGGACGCCCAGGTAGAGCAACTTGGCGATGGGGAAGGCGCCGGCCACCATCCTCGCGCTCCCAGCGGCCCCCGCGCGGAGCGGCCCGCCAACGTCGAGCGCGCTGACTCCGGCACGCTCTGCGCGCCCCGCCCTTTGCGTAGGCCTCTGGCGTCACCCGCGTATGCAAATGCGCCTCATGAATATGCCAATGTGCCCCATCCCACAGTCTCTCCGGCCGCGTTAGGGGCGAGGCCTGCGCTCAGCTACTCAATAATGCCAAAAGGGCGATGTTGTCCTTTCCAGCGTCGAGGCAGGTAGCGGCGGGCCGGGCTCCCCTTCTTTGCTTCCCCCTCAAGTCCCCTACCTGAGGGGAAGGTGTGGTAGCCCGCTTCCGGTGTAAACTCGTCATAGAGACGGCGGGGCGGGTGGCCCTTGCCTTGTGGACCATAGAAATGTGGAGCGGAGCGGCCCGCCCGCGGGTGCCCTCCTGTTTTTTCTGCCTCCGGGAGGACCCGAAAACCTCCCCCCCCCCCCGGGGTGAAGGCTTGGGTTTTGATTGGAGGGCCGGAGAAGAGCCTGCTGCAGGAGGCGGGACTCCAAGGCCCATCGTCCTGGGCCAGGAGCCGCGGTGAATCCTTGGTCTCTGTACACCCCCCCCACCACCACCACCACCACTGGCGGCCTGCAAATGGGCTGCTGGCGGTGTCCGCGGTGGGGTTTCTTGCAGACGTTTCGTGACCCAACTCGGCAATGGCATCAGTTGCCCCGTTGGGTCACCAATCGTCTGCAAGAAACCCCACTGAGCTCAATCCTGAAATGGGCTGGTCCTGGGTTCAGGTTCTGTTCATGAAATGAGGCGATCTCGCGTTACCTGGCAGGAAGTTCCACTTCCGACTGAGTAAGTCAACCTGCTCAGGAAAGCAATGAAGGGAGAATAAAGGCAGGCCAGGGAGAGTAATGAGGTGAGGAGATGGGTGGTGCCTGGACTTTGCAGCTTTGGATCCTTGGTGGAGCCCTGCACCCTCCCCGGGAGGCCTCTGCTGGCTTTTTCTGGCCAGGGGATTGACCACGCGCTCATCCCTCCCCACGGGGTCACCCAAGACTCTGGGAATGCAGATTGCAGGATGGTGGTTAGGGGAGAAGGGAGAGTCAGAGCACCCTGACGTGAAATCCCTTTTCTCTGCCTTTTTTAGGGGCTGCCACCTTCTATGCCAGAAGAACTAATTGACACCCTCGGAGGGAGCAGCTGCCAAGCGAAATCACCCAGCAGAGAAAGAAACCCTCCAGCAGCTTAGTTCCAAGACACCCAGGACTTCAACACGACTCGGTTTGTTGGGAAAGTCTGGGGAATTTATGACATCCGATCTGCACCACAGCCCTTCTGGCGTAAAATGTCCATGGCGGTTTTCAGTCATCCAGGTCATGGTTGTCCCAAAGGGGCTTTTCCAAAAGGACTTTCT
This sequence comes from Laticauda colubrina, assembly GCA_015471245.1. Classification (NCBI taxonomy): domain Eukaryota; kingdom Metazoa; phylum Chordata; class Lepidosauria; order Squamata; family Elapidae; genus Laticauda; species Laticauda colubrina. The sequence goes on from BLBF01000071.1 coordinate 609,758, forward strand.
TGGTTTTTTTCTTCCTTGAAGAACTGAAGAAACTTCTTGCATGAGAAGCAAAATGTTTTCAAGAAACCCCCCCCCCCCCCCCAAGAAAGTCCATTTGCCATTTGGAAAAGCACCTTTGGGACACACCAGAGTTAAAGCTGGACTGAGGCGGTTCAGGTCCCAACTCTGGGAAAGTCAGAGGAACCGACCTTCCTTTGCTCTGCCCGTCACACGGGTGACGGTCTCCTCTTATCAGCAGCAGCCGCCGGAGGATCCAACCAAAAGAGAGAGAGCTAAATAAACAGCACCAGGAAAAGCCTCCCTCCTGACATTCGCCCTCAGAACATCTGGGCAGCTGCAAGAGTGGAGGTTTCAGGGAGGGGGATAAGCCCTCCTTCACCAGTAGGGATGGCACTCCCCCTTCCTTGTCCTCGTGGGAGCGGGCTTGCTTCCTCCTCCTCTGGCCTATCATGTTTATTCCCAGGAAGCCTCTCCGTCCAGTGGTCCTCCTTGGCGAGGCTAAGATTAGGCTGTTCTCATCTCGGAATGTGGCTGATGGCAATCTTTCTTTGTCATGCATTCCTGGAACAGAGAGTCATCTGTGGGGCAACTTGCCAGAAGTCCACATTGATTTTGCATCGAAGGAATTTTTGGAAGCAGCTGACAAGCCTTGTATCTTGTCCCATACAGATTGTAACACCACATATAGGTGGTAAATTTAGCTGTTCTGGGGGAAGAAATACTATTCTTACATCATTTCTGCTGACATAGATTAATACCCGTCCCACGCTCATTCCTAAACATGCACTGAAGGAATAATTAAAGTCTACCCTTGAATGAGTTCTGAAATAATCCAGCTGTGGATTATTAAGAGGGAGCCACAAAAGCAGGTCAGCTGACTGGAATCGAGGGTCCCACCCAGACAGAGCAGCCGACAGAGGCAAACGTGCATTGGTCTCTTTCTGCAAAATGGGAAGCAATTCCAGATTCTCCTGTTTTAGTAACTTAGGGCCCACTGAGGGCTGCCCTCTTCTGGGAGGAAGACAGATTCGTCCCGCTCTTCCCTTTGGGGGATGGATCAGGCCAGGCTGACACTTAATTATGTGGCAACCAATCATGGCCTCTGGCAATGTTCCATTAATTACCCTTCCAGAAACTCCCTGTGTTTGGCTTCCTGTCCTAACTAGGAGATGGGAAACTATAAGAGGCTAAGGAGAAACAGACACGGGGGATTGTTTTCATCTTCTGGTGTTTGAAGGGGCCCTGGGGAAGCATCTGTGCACGGAGTACTGTTCGCCCAGGTTTGATCCGTGCGCTTCTTTCAGCTGATCAGGCCCGGCTACTCTGATTTAAAGAAGCATAAATTGGACAAGGAGAGAAACCAGGAAGTCCCCAGGTTTTTTGCGGCACAGGAACCAGTGTATATTGCAATTTAGGGCTCAAACCTTATTGCTGCTGCTTCTCTAGATGAGAGAATTTATCCATTACCTTTAGAAACTTTTACTTGATGCTGTCCAGATGCCAGAGGATGGCAGCTTCCAGAGTCACAAGCTGCCTGGAAATCTACTGGAGGAAGAGGAAGGCTGCTCTAATGAAAGTGGCTGTTTTGGAGCTGTGCAAAAACCATGAAGGGGAAGACCCAGAGCGAGCCCTGTGCCGGGACCCACGTGCTGCTTTCTCATAGAAGGGGAACTCGCAGAATGGATGGAGAATAGGGTCAGGGTGGTTTTTATACCCTTAAATGGTAAGTTGTGTCACATGGTGTCACACAGCTCACGTGGGAGGCCAATGGGAATGAGCATGGTTTTACTGTTTGTGTCAGTAAGTTATGGGAACTTACAGGGAACGCCTGGCTGGCTTCACCACATGAAATCTGGCTGTATCCCCGGGTCCTGTCTTTAAGCGATATAACATGGCCTCAGTGATGAGGTGCTGCTATGCCTGACAATATGAGCGGGAAATTGTGTTCCTTGCTGTAGCGTGGATGATAAAGAAATGCCTGTGTGGCAGTTTGTTTGTGCTCGGTGCAGGCCAGGTATGATTCTAGGTGGAACGGGACAGAAACCTGCTCAGACAAAGGGCTGTTTTTAAAGGGTTGTAATATTATTACTGGCTCTTAAGGAATCCTCAGGATGCTGCGTGGCAGAGACTGGCGGCTCCCCTAGGAACAGTCACCGGTTAAAAGTCAAGACCTTCAGGTGGAGGTCCTCGTCCCCCACCCCCAACCCGCCGGCCTGCGAGGAGGGGGGCAGTGGGAAGGCCAGGGGCTGCCGGCAGAAGAGACTCCTCTTGGTGGACAGAGGGGTGTCGAGGGTGAGCGAGGCTCTGGCCATCTCCTGGGGCTTGGAGCTGGTGAAGAAGTGCACCAAGGTGGAGAGGGCCTTGGCCACATCACTGCGGGCACCCTCGTTGGCGAAGCAGTAGAGGATTGGGTCGGCCACGCAGTTCAAGCTGGTGAAGGCCAGGGAGGTGTGGTAGGCCACGAAGACCTTCTCCTCGAAGCCGCAGTCTCCCGGCTGGCTCAGGTAGACGGTGCTCCGGGAGAGCAGGATGAGGTGGTAGGGGGCGAAGCAGAAGAGCAGGATGGCGATCAGGCTGAGCGAGAGGCGCTTGATCTTGGCCTTCTCCTGCTTCTCGGTGGAGACGTTGCCGCGCACGGCCCGCAGGATGCCCTGGTAGGAGAAGAGCATCAGCACCCAGGGGAAGAGGAAGCCCAGGAAGACCCGGTAGAGGTTCATCCAGGCCACCCACTCCTCCATGGGATACTTCTCAAAGCAGAAGGTGTGGTTGTAGCGGTCGTGGAAGAGCTCGTCATGGAACAGCGGGGCAGAATTGGCCCCGATCTCAATGGCCCACACCACCGCGCTGACGGCCACTGCCGTCTTGACCCTCCGGAACCTGGTGAAGCGCAGTGGGTGGGCCACGGCCAGGTAGCGGTCCACCGAGATGCAGCAGAGGAAGGCGATGCTGACGTAGATGTTGGTGTAGAAGATGAACCCGAAGAGCTTGCAGGATTCCTGCCCGTGGATCCAGTTGTCATAGTGGAGAAAGTAGTCGATCCAGAGGGGCAGTGTGGCGATGTAGAGCAGGTCCGCGATGGACAGGTTCATCAGGTAGACACCCAGCTCGTTCTTCTGCCTGACCTGCAGGTAGGCCGCCCAGAGCGCCATGCAGTTGGTGGGCAGCCCCACCGTGATGACAATGATGTACAAGGTGGGCGGGAAGAGGTGGTCTATCCTGGAGTCCACAGGGCAGCTCCAGCTGGCTTGGCTTGTGTTGCACATCCTGCGGGGGATCCGAGCTCACAGCAGGAGTTTGCGTGGCTGGCTGTGGGGTCTCCATGGAACCACGCAGGCTGCCGAAAGGAGGTTCCTGGAGCTGCCATGAGGAAAGGTCTCCATCATGGCCCTCTCAATGGCCTGGCTTTCGCTGCCGTCGCTCTGGTCTCCGGGTTGGCCTATCGCCCCCTGGCCTTTCCCGGCTTTCCAGACCTGGGGGAGAGAAAGAGACGGGTTGACCCTTGCTGTCTTTTGTGGCAAAGCCACACGGCGTGGCTCAGTTCAGAGCATCAACTGCAGAGAAACTCAGTGGGCCAGGGAGCAGAGGAGGGCGGGAAGCGTGCCAGGGGATGGGCTTGTACAAGGAAAACATAAGGCGCTTTCCTGAATGTTGAGCCAATAACAACAATAATAATAATACACCAATAACAATAGTAATAACAATAGTAATAGTAATGTTGTTGTTTTATTGCGAGGAGCATCAAGTCCAGCCCTTGCTTGTTCAGTGCGGGAAGCAAAACTGAAACTTTTCTGGCAAATGGCTGCTCAGCATCTGCCTGAACACAACCTGCATCCCCCTCAGAGGAGACCCTAACACACACACCCCCTCGCCTTGCTTGTTTGGATCCACCATCAAATCGGTCACACTCTGAGGGAACCTGTCCATGTTTATTTGGGATGGTAAAGAAAATGTGTGTTCTTACTCAACAGTATCCTGTCCCTCTCTTTTTTCAAGGCTGAACGTCTGGGGTCCTCAGTGCTCTCTGAGCTTGAGGGTTCATTTGCAGACATTTCATAACCCAACTAGGTAACATCATCAGTGCTAGTAACTATGGAGTTTGTTCCCTAGCTTGCCCTGTCTTTGTTGTTTGGGGCGTGATGGTAATGAAACATCTGCAAGCAAACCCTCCAGCTCAGAGAGCACCAAGGACCCCACAGTTCTCCTCCTCCTCCTCCCTTTTAGAACTATGAAGTTTCCCAGTTGGGTAATGAAACATCTGATGAAAAGCTGAGGGAGCACAAGGACCCCACAGTTCAACCTGGAGCTACACCTGCTCTCTCCTGAAGGCCAGGCACATCCTCAGTGTCTCCTGGCGGAACATGGATTCCAAGCTCCATACACAGGTGCCTTTGAAAATGGTTGCGCAGCTTCTGAGGAGAGCTGGGAGGCCAAGACGCTCTGTTTCTCAGGGCAGGGAAAAGAGCCTCCAGAGCCTCTGAGAACAGGAGGGTCATTGTCCTGAAGGGTCTCAAGGCTCTTCCCTATTTTTACTGCAACACACAAACATGCCTCTTGCTGCCTTGGAAAGCACATCCCTTCGTCCATCCAGACCGTGGAGCCTTCTGCCGTTAAGCCGTTTCTCAAGGAAGGGCAGGTTGACTCTGCAGAAAAGACTCCTGAAAAATTCATGTTGACCTTTGGGGGGGCGCTTAATCCTCCTGGCTGGAGCTGGAGGTCACGAGGACCCCCTTCCCTGCCAAGAAGGTTCCTGGATGCCCCCCTGCCGGGCTCCAAAGGGCAAAGAACGAAGCTGGCAGGCTGGGGCGGCAGCAGTGAGGCTCCTGCCAGCCCAGCCAGGATGTGGGAAGGAGAGCCACGCTCTCCATTGTCCCCAAATTAAGAGTTACGCCATTCCAAGCCACACCTGCCGGGGTCCCTGGGCTCCAGTCTCTCTTGCCCTCCAACCGTGTTTCTTTCCCCAGGGAGGTTATTGGACGTGGGTAAATGTAGCTTCATCCTGTTGACAGCAGACCAGGAACAAGATGGCCGTGTGCATGCAAGCCGCTTGGATGGGGTGCAGGTACTTTAATGCACTTCGACGAGACTCCAGCAGAGAAGTTAATGGGCCTGAAACCTCTGCCAAAGTGAGAAGGGGGGAGGGGGTCCCTGGAAAAAGGAGGGGTGCCTTGAGAAGCAGCGGAGGGAAACTGACCAGGGAGAGAAGCAACCGAGAATTAGGAGGAATTTCCTGACAGAACAATTGATCCGTGGAATAGCTTCCTTCCAGAAGCTTTGGGTGCTGCAACACTGGAGGCTTTCAAGAAGACACTGGACATCATTTGGTCTGGAGTAGTATGGGGTCTCCTGCTTGAGCAGGGGGTTAGACTAGAAGACCTCCAAGGTCCCTTCCAACTCTTGTCATTCTGTTATTTTGTTAATGTGGTCTCCATCAGCTTCCGTGACCCTTAGCCATCCAAATCCCTTTCTGTTCTGTAAGGCCCCATGGGCATTGAGAAGGGAGCAGGATGAGGCTCGGAATCCCAGCGGGCATCCTGGGGAGGGGCCGGCCCTCGTGCAAGCAAGAATGGCGATACGAGGAAGGAGGAGACTACTAAGGATTTGCCTCTCCTTTTCCAAACCCCCAAAGATATTCCTCTTCTGAAGAAAGGGGGAGGTTGACTTCCACCAGCAGTTCAGCTGCTCGCCATCGGTGGTCCTCCTGGAAAGGGAGGCCCTGCCTGCCTGTGGGAGAGCCCTTCACCCCCCTCCCCCACGAACAGCCAACTGCGGAGGATCCAGGGGCTCAGGTGGAGGTGGGGCACCAACTGGCAAAGACTTCTTGTGGGCACATCCTCCCAGCATTATCCAGGACCCGCAGGAGGATTTGGGTGCCACTAGCAGGGCGCGCTGCCGGGGGTGGGTGGGGCAGATTTGCTGCACATTCGGCGGAAAAGCCCAGCGGGTCAAATCCTTCTGCCAGAGGGACCTCCTGTTTGTGCAAGGAGTAAAACAAGGTCAGAGTTGATAAGAAAGGAGCCTGGCAGATACTTAAAATTTCCTCCACCCGAAAGGCTTCGGCTCAGCGTTTTCTCCACTTGGGGTTGCTATGGAGAGGAAGGGAGATCAAAGGATTTTCCGTGGAAATGGTACATTTTGTAGGAACCCTTCGGCTTTTGTGAACAACTCACCCATGGAATGGCTTGCCACCAGAGGTTGTGGGGGCTCCATCACTGGAGGTTTGCAAGAGGGGACGGGACAGCCGTTTGTCTGGAATGGTATAGGGTCTCCTGCTTGAGCAGGGGGCTGGACTAGAGGACCTCCGAGACCCCTTTCCAATTATGTTATTCTGCTAAACAGCAGCATCTGCTGCGTAATCCAAGCAACCGGAGGGAGGCGAAGACCCAGGAACCGATCCCTAGCAAGCAGCCGCCTCAGCCCTGTTTGCTCTGAGCCATCGCCAAGCGGAGGAGAAACCAAGCCAAAGGAGTGAATTGTTGTCCTGGGGTGCTTTGGGGGGGGGGGGGCAGATCCAGCCCGAAGGAAGAGGCTGTTATTGTGCAAGCAGGTGGCTTGGCTGAAGGCACACACCCCCCCCCAGTCCAGACTGACCACCCAGGGCGCCTACAGGGTGAGGCTAGAGATCGCCCCACACTGGGACCAGGAAGCTGGAGCACCCACCATAAGTGGGCAAACAGAGCACACTTCTAACCGTTCACGCGCATGGGTGCCAGGCAGACCCTGCGCGGCATAGCCAAAAGCTCCTCAGAATACACAGAGAGTCCTTAACTCTTCCTTTAGTTACAACCGCACAGAAAAAGTGGCTTATGGCCGGTCTTCTCTCTTAGGACTGTGGCACCATCTCCCTGGTCACATGGTCAGAATGCAGGGGCTTGGCAACTGACTCATACTTACGACGGTCGCAGTGTCCCCTGGGGGGGGTCACTGATCCCATTTTGCAACCTTACGACAAGCAAAGTCAATGGGGAAGCCAGATCCGCTTAACAACTGGGTGGCTGACTAAACAGCTGAAGTGATTCGCTGAACAACTCTGGCAAGAAAGGTCATAAAACGGGACAAAACAAGTGTCTTCTTTCGCATGAAAATTTGGTCGTAAGTTGAGAAAGAGCTGCATGTGGAGCGTCTTCTGGAAGGACAGTCCTTATTCGGAAGGTAGAGCCAGGGAGGCACCATCGGGAGTCCACACCATCTGCCCCGTTGGAAAAAAAGAACTTGGTTAAGCAGTTGGTTAACTGTGAGTAAAGTCCCAGCCCAGCACGTCTGCCTGGAGCCCCACATGGCTGCAGCAAAGGAGGGCTGCCCGAGAGGCCGAGCAAGGGCAGGACGGGAAGGGGAGAGAGGAGCCGCCTCCCTCCTCAAGGACACTGTCTCCTCCTCTTATGGCCCAAATGAGATTAGGACTCCGATTCTGGACCACGGTTCCCACCTGCTATGGAACAGGCGAAGCAGCTGGCAAGCGGCCTCTGATGCCCGGAAGGCATCAGCCTCGGCCCAGACCTGCCAGCCTTACAAATGTCCTGGATAAATTCTTTGGTCACCGCTCAAAATTCAAACGAGGAAATGAGAATACAGAAGACCCTCTCTCCCTCTCTGGAAAAGGCAGGCAGCTCAGAACGAGGGAAGGTTTAACAGTCCAGAGGCTGACTATGGGAGACCTCGCAACGGCCATCCGAGAGGAGGAAAAGGAGGCATGGAGAATGTCCTCACTTCTGCAGAATATTTAAATTGGGGTTTTTCCAACCGTGGCAACTTTAAGACTTGTGGATTTCTGGCTGGGGATTTCTGGGAGTCAAAGTCCACAAGTCTTAAAGTTGCCACGGTTGGCGCCTCCTGTGTGCGCAGAAAGAAGCCGCATGCTTTCCTTGAATGCCTGGTGGCTTCTCTGGAGGGACACAAGGGCTGCCGTGGTTGCGTGACACACTTCACCTGATAACCCAGCCGCGTCCTTAATTGCTCAGCTTCTCCAGGGAGGCTCAACACCACCCGTGAACCATCTGTTTACTCTGTGGTTCTATGTGTTTTGCAAATTCAACAAGAAATTAAAGAAACACAAACTTCAAGCTGTCTTGTAAAAATGCAATTTGGAGTTTATAAATTTATTCCCATTGGAGGTCTTTCCCTCTTTCCTGTCCAGGAAGACCAGTGGGCCTGCAGTAGAAGCAGGAAGACAAACTGGACTGAGAAAGCCACCTTGGTTCTTGGAGGGTCAGAAATAAAATGCACCCAAGCCAGGGGCTTTCTCTGACCCTAGGTGCCCACCTGGTAATCCTGAGCATTTTCTGCCCTGTTAAACATGCTGGGTTCCTCCCAGGCAGCTTCTTCCAGCCAGTGGATATTTGGGGAAGTGAGTGGAAAACCCTGGCGGAATCGGTGCGTGTAGAGATGTTGAGACTCTGGAAAGAGTGCAGAGAAGAGCCACAAAAGCGATAAAGGGTCTGGAGGCTAAAACAGAATTGGGCCTGGCTGGTCTAGTGAGAAGAAGCACCGGGGGGGGGGACAGGAGAGCAGCATCCCAATATCTGAGGGGCTGCCCCAGAGAGGAGGAGGGAGAGGTCATTGTATTCTCCAAAACACCGGAAGGCAGGACAAGAAGCAAGGAATGGAAACTAGAACGAAGGAGAACTTTCTAACAGCAAGGACGGTTCACGCGTGGAACAGCTTGCCTTCAGAAATGGTGGGTGCTCCAGCCCTAGAGGTTTTCAAGAAGAGATCAGACAGCAGCCATCTCCTGCTTGAGCAGGGGGTTGGACCAGAAGACCTCCAAGGTCCCTCCTGACTCCGTTATTCTGTTAATCAGTGGGAGGGCTTGCCTCCCAAGTCATGCGTGCTCCATCACTGGTGGTTTTCAAGAAGAGATTGGGCAGCCATGTGCCTGGAGTGGCATAGGGTCTCCTTTGGAGCAGGGGGTTGGACTAGTTCGGTCCCTTCTAACTTATTCTCTTGTAGAGGAGAGCACATCTGGATGGTGGTGGCCTCTGCATTATCTCTGGACATGGAGGCAGGGATGGCTTTCCTTCCAAGCTCATGGCTGCTCCTTTGCACAGCTGGAAGGCCTGGGGAGCGCCCTCCTCCCCGCCAGCCCCTCAGGAGCCTCTCTGCCCTCCACCTGCCAGTTCGTGCTCGGCCCCCAATGCAGTCATTCTGCCGCTTTCCTATTTATATCCCAGAAATGCAGGTGTTTCTGAAGCGGCTGCTGTGTGGACAGTGGACAGACGGAAGAACCCAAACGTCCCCAGGAGATCTCAGCAGCGGGCCCAGGATTTTTTTTTTTTTTTTTTGGGGGGGGGGAGTGTGCTTTGCTGCTGCTGCACTGTCGGAGTGGTGACCCCCATCGTGGGTTGGAGGGCACCAACTGCAGCTGGGGAGCCTTTCCTGGAGGCCGGCCTACTTTCCCATCAGGAGCCTCTGTTTCTCCCCTCGGTCCAGATGGGAGAAAATGTTTGGTGGAGAACTTCGGTGTCTGTAATAACCGGGTGGAAATGCAGAAAGGCATTAAAAGGCCTTACAGAAGGTAGAGTTCCATTTCTTAGGCAGCTCTTAAGGGGAAGGGAAGAAAGCCTATTTTCAGTTTCAAAATTAGGCGGAGAAGGAGTCTGTAGAAGTCTGGACAGCCAGTTCCCAGTCGGTTTGATTGGTGCCTTTGGTCTTGAGCGGAGCAGCCGTGCCGGGTCCACAGAGAGAGCGGCCCTCGGTCCGGAGGGAGCCTTGAGAAGCAGGCGGAGAAGGCGGCTGGTCTCCCTTGCCCAGACCCCACAATCCCCAGTTCCCTGCGTCAGGGCTTTTCATCCCCTGGAGGCCTTTGGGTGGGTCTGAGGAGCAGCTCCCTGCTAATCTACGGTCTGGCCAAATAACCATGTCTGGGCGTCTCTGCAGGCCTGAGCTTGACCCATGCGCCCAGGCTGGGCGGTGCTCCTCTTGTGGAGCGCATGGGGGAGGGGGCTCGATGAACTGCCTCCGTTTTAATCGATGGGCTAATTGTTCCTGGCTGCTCAGCTGGCTCCTGACGGGGTGGGAGGCAGGAGGAGTTCTAGCAAAGAAGGGGGAAAGGAGAGATGATACAAGATGAGCCCGTTTGAGTCTCTTGCTCTGTGCAAAATAGTTTTCTTGAACTTCGTCAACTCAAATAAGATTATCTTTGGAGATTCAGACCAAGTGAGAGGTGGCCAAGAGTTGCTACAGGTCCCACTACTACATGCAGGGGAACTGAGGCAGATGCTCAGCCCCTGAGCACAGCTCTTCCTCCAGCTGAACCCCAGGCTCAAAGTGGGCACGCTCCCGTTGCCCCCAGGCCTGTGCTTGAGGTCTCGTTTTGCCTTCATGCCTGGCAGCAGCTCAGCCTTGTCCAGGTCTGGATCCTTCAGCAAACCTTCATGCCAGAGGTTTACCCACGTCCGTGCAAGCGGAGTGACTTGTCTTTGTGCAAAGCGCTGGGCTTCCTTAGCCTCAATCACGGTTAGCTGTTTGTGTGTTGCTACTGGAGTCTCTGAGCCACTTCGTCCAGGATTTGCTTACAGGGCATGTCCAGCAAGTGGGCTAATACAGTAGCCAAGTTCACCGCAAAGGAGAAGATCTGTAGCTCTGGGTTGAACTGTGGGGTCCTTGGTGCTCTCTGAGCCTGGTGGCTTTCTTGCAGGCGTTTCATGACCCAACATAGGAACCTCATCAGGGCTGGTCCTGCACTAGATCCCTCAAGTTATCTGTGTTGTGTGAACACTAAGAGTCCAGGCATGATCTCCAGCCATTGTTGGCTCCATGGAGTTTTCATCGATTTCACCTAAAATATGAGCAGTCTGGAAACCTCAGGCTGCCCCTTCCCTGGGGATATTGTGGGCCAGGCAGTCGGAGCAGAGATATCCAGCCTGGAGCCACGCCAGGAGATCAATCAGAGAAACCCACAAATAGCCCTCATTGGGGTGAGGAGCTTTAATCCGGCACCCGGGTCATTCGGACAGCTAATCTGCCCTCTGCAAGCAAGTAAAACGATTATGTAGCCCTGCTGCCTTCCAGTGGCATCTCTACCATGTTTTGGAAGCCTTGGCATCTCTTGCTCGATCCCCGAACTGCTCTCTTACTATCAAAAAGGATTTTTAGCATTAAATCCTTGCCTAGCCTGTTTCTCCAGATAAAAGCCTCCTCCAGTAGGTTATATCATATTTTGAAAAGGTCAAGTATAAACACAATACGAAATATGTCAGTAAGTCAGAATGGTAAATAAAAGAGCAGTAGGGGAAAACTAGTAGGTAAAACCTTCGCTAGAAAGAGAATAAAACCCAATCGCTGCTTGGAGGACAGAAGGCCCATAAAGAGAGACAAAAGGGACACCAAACTTGGTGACTAAGACTTGTGGACTTCTACTCCCAGAATCCCCGAGCAAGCATGTCCTGCCTGGGGGGTTCTGGGAGTTGAAGTCCACAAACCTTGAAGTGGCCAACCTCGGAGACCCCTGTCTTGAAGGAACTTCACAGACATGGATCCACTCCCGAAAAGGCTCTGACATTTGGCATTAAAAGCCAAAAAAGAGCCAGCAAGTCTCCTCTCCTCAGCCCAGTCCTCTCCACCACCACCCCCGTCCCCTTCGCCCCAAGTCCAGGTTGGAACAGAAGTAGAGGGTGGTCCGTCCCCGGCGGGCATATGGCAGGGGAGACGGCACAGCTTGAACCAGGCAGGAGAAAACGGCTGCTTGGCTCCCACCCGCCATGTGCTCTGTGGTTTCGAAATTGCATTTGGACTGATTTCATTATCGCCAGAAACTCCATTATTTGTTGAGGTTATCAGCACAATTTTGTTATCTGTGCAGCAAGTCAGTAAAGATGAGAATAGAAATACATTTCAGGCGGGTCAGAGGGACAGAGGAGGGGGGGCTTCCTGTTCCTCCTGCTGGAAACATCCCATTTCCCCTCCCTGCGTTTTCCCCAGGATGCCATGGGAGACGGGTGGAAGTTTCGCTTGACGCATGGCCAGCGTGGGGGGCAAGAGACCCCAGGAAAAGCTGGCCACTTGGGGGCAGCCTGTCATGGGCCGGAGGTCTTGGCTGGAAACCACCCCAATTCCTGACCTGGGAGGGAGCTTCTGGACCGGAGCTGGGGTGCCAGTCAGGTGCCCAAGCTGGAGCGGGCGGTTTGGCCTGCAGGACCCCGTGGGCTGGTCAGTCTGGGTGCTGGAGGGGCACCGGGAACCAGAACAGGGCTGGATTCAGCTTCCGCTTTGGTGGTCAGAAGCCAAGGGAATCCAAAGTCAGAGGGGGACTGAACTCCCTCTCTCCCACGTGGGGCATCTCCCTCCTGCCCTTCTCTTGTGGGGCTCCCCAGGGCAGAGCCTGGGCTGCCCACGCTTCCTCTTGTGCCACACAAAGGACGCCTTGGCCAGTTGCCGCTTCTATCCTGCCTGGCAAGGATCAGCTAGCAGGGGTCTCCAGCCGTGGCAACTTAAGATCAGCTCTGCTGGTGGGGAATTCTGGGAGGTGAAGTCCTAAAGTGGCCAAAGTTGGTGACCCTTGAGCTGTATAGACTAGGATGGTCTTCCCTCTGCCTAGGGAGGTCTTGTGTGCCCCACCCTTGCCAATCTCCCCCCACCCCAACTGCCTAAAAAAGATTGCCTGGTGCATCTGGAATCTTTTGCAGCCAGCCTCTGGGAATATGCAGAGTGTCTTTCCTCTGTGCCAAGCAAGCAAACCGCCAAGCTGGAGTTGTTGCCTGGCAGAGGTCAAAACGTTGCCTGGTGGGCTGGGCTCCAGAAACTCCCCCCCCCCCGTATTTATTCAGGCGGGAAGCCCTAAAATCCCTCCAGGGGGGGAATGCTCCCTCCCAAGGCCCCCTCCCTCCCTCCCACCGCTGGGCTTCTGGGGCAACAGCCTGGCCTACATCACAGCACCGTTGTGTCCGTCAGATCAAGAGGGGGCAGAGAAGCCCCCCCCCCCCATGCCTTGGTCTCCAAACCCCTGCCACCTTTCACGTGGTGAAGGAAAAGCACTTGGTACATGCTCAGAGACCCTCTTTAGCCTCAGCTCAGACCCCTGGAAGGGCTTCCCTTGACTCCAGGGAGGCGCCCCCTCCGTCCCGCCCCGCCCCGGCCGTGTCCCGGGCAGCGGATGCTCACGGTTGAGACTTTCCCGGGAGGGTCGCCGCCGCCGCCGCCGCCGCCCCCACCGGCGAGGTCGGGGGGCTTGTCCCGGGCGGCGGCGCTCCGAAGGGGACGCGGGGCAGCCGATCACAGCGCCGGCGGGGCATCTCGCCCGGCTTCCATCGGGACCTCCGCCCGCCGCCTGGCTCAGTCCGAAGTGAGCGGCGGCGGCGGCGGCGGCGGCGGCGGCTTCTCCTCCGGAGCCAGCCTCTCGGGGCGGGGAGCCGCTTAACCCGCTCGCTGCCGGCTCTTCTCCCGGCGCCGGAGAGGCAGTTCAGCCAGAGGCGAACGGGGGATCCGGGCGAGTCCGGGGGCCGCGTCCCGACGATCTTGGGAACCTGGCAAAGCTCAGCTCGGTCCCGCCAGCGACCCACAACTGCCCTCCGAGCATCGGGAAGAGCCCCCGCCCCATGATTTGCCTTTCTGGCCCTGGGGTGGCAGAGCACACAGAGGCGGGTGCCACCCTGAGGCTTTAGGGTCGCCCCTCGCCCACCCCTCCAGTGCCTGGAAAGCAGCTGCTTCCCTGGGAAGCCATTCAAGGGTTCCCTTGCTTGTGCTTGGGGGGCTCCTGGCTGATGAACAAGCCCACCGAGAGAGCAGCTGTCTGGTGATCCTGTGGGGGCTTCTCCCCCCCCCCCAGGAGCCTCCAAACCAGAGTGCTGAGGCTGCCAAGAGATGCATGACTGCAAAGGCCTGGAGGGTCAGCCAGCTTTTTGCAGGAAGGGGCATCCTGCTGCCTGCGGTCCCTTGGACGGCTTAGCCCCACCACCCCATCAGCAGAGGGCAGGAAGGCCTCCCCCCTTCCCAAAATAAGGCCGCCTTCCTTCCAGCATCCTGCCCCAGTTCCCTCCTCTCTCCCTTTGATGAAGACCCTCCCCGCCTTAGCTCCCGAACCCCCAAGAGACTCACGGCCCCCCGTGTTGCAGTCCCGAAAAAAGCCCCCCCCCAACTCACAGGAGGCAGAGAAGCAGGGTCTGGAAAGGCAAAGGGGCCAGGTGGCGAAGCAGCAGGTAATCTGTAATATTTTAATAGCAGAGCGGCCTGGAAGACTTACCTGTGCCTATTTAAAGATGCTCAGTGATTCAGCCTGCTAAGCCCTGGAAGGGCAGCGGAATGAAAATCCCAGGAGAGATCAACAAGACAAGCACACCTTCCTCCTGCCTTTTACACACACACACACACACACAGCTGCATTTAAATCCCAGACTTCATTTGCATTCCAGAGTTTGGCTTCCCATCCATATAAAGGAAGACCTCCTGCCCACGCCCGGTTTAAGAACCCCTTTAAAGAATTTGAGGCGGGTCAAAGTCAGAAAAGTTTTAGCCCAGGTTTCCTTTCCCTGCATCTGAGGGGCTGTCTTGCCACCAGGGACTTGGGGTTCCTGTAGCCACAGCTTGCAGGTGGATCCAAAGTTTTTCACTTGCACAATACACCAAACCGGAAGCAGCCACAGAGCTGGAGACCTTCAACAGACAAAGTCCACCAGGATGGTTTGCTGACCTTTGTGCTGCAGGCAGCGGCCTTTGATCTCGGCATGGTCGGGGGGGGGGGGGGGGGGAATCCTGAGGCTTTCCTGGCAGGTGCTGCCACTTGCAAAAGGAGCTGAATGAGGGGGGGAGACTCCCAGGAGGGAAACCAGTCCCAGTTTTCTTCTGGAGTTGGCCAATAAAGCCCCCCCAACCAGCCTCTCAGGTGGGAATACTCCTCAGGCCCGATTCTGCCTGGGGTGCAGTTGCATGAGGTCTTCATCTGCTGGAGGCAGGCTGATTGCGCAGCGGAACAGCCGAAGCTCAGCCGACACCCCCCCCCCCGAGGGATTCTTCTTGAGACCTTGGGCCGCAGCGACCAAGGTGGCCACAGACAGTAGGACCTTGGAGGAGCGAGGAGCTCTGAGCATACTCAGGGAGCAGCTACAAGACCCTCCCATTAGCTGGGGCCAAAGGCACGCGTCCCACCCCAAACCCTTCCCAGCATGGCTCTGCTCCAGCCCAGGATCGTCCTGGCAGCCGAGGACGCTAAACCAGGATTTGGGGCCAACCTTTGTTTTCCTTCGGAGGCGTCTTCAGGCCAGCCGCAGGAGCGGAGCCAGCTCAGCCCAGAGGTTGCCTTCACCAGCTGCTCATGAATAAGTCAGAGGAGAGCAGAAAGCAGAGAGCAGGATGGCCTGCAAAGGTCCCTGAGGAACCTGAGAGCAGATTTGGCACCTTCAACCACAGCAAAGGAAGCTGGGGGGGGGGGGGACACAGGGGGGCCCCGGCCCAAGGGGCCCCCCGCGCACCCAAAAGACAGAGCGAACTTGGGGGGGGGGGGGGTGTCCAAACATCCAGGACCTCCCTTCCCTGGAATTAAGGCAAAGGTTTTGGGGTGGACGAGTGGGAGATCCTGCCTCTTTGGGGATGAAGTCCCACAGGTGGGGGCCTCCGTCCCTGTGGCCCTTTGCCCACCCTTATTGGAGGCCCCCCAGACTAGTGAAAGGTGTGTGTGTGGGTCTTGGCTGAGCCACTCGGGCCTCCTAAATAGCATCATAGCCTCTTCCAGCCTTGAGTGTCAAAGCAGCCCTGGAGACTTCATGCCGGGACTCTTCGAGAGCTCTCTGATTTGGGGCTGGGGGTACAGGGGCCAATCAATCACAGACCCCTTCGGTCCATTACCCCATAGCGAAGCTCCTTCAGGGCGGAAAGAGCAGTTTCCTGGATCGAAAAAGTGCCAGCCTGCTTGACTTGCAAATGCCCCCCTTGCAGGAAATGCAGATCCTTCCCCCCCCCCCCCAAAAAAAATCTGATTTTCAAGGATGGGATACCCAAAGGTGCTTTTTCCAAAAGGCAACTGGACTTTTCTTGTTTTTTTTCTTTGAAAATGTTTTGCCTTTCATCCAAGAAGCTTCTTCTCTGCCATGAAGTGGGTCTTCAGAACTGAAGAAGCTTCTTGGAGGAGAAGCAAAACGTTTTCCAGGAAAAAAAGAGTCAAGAAAGTCCAGTTGCTTTTTGGAAAATGCACCTTTGTTTGGGGCAGCCAAGACTGGAGGATTGAGAATCTCCATAGACACAACAGAAGGGAGATACTTGAGCCTACCGATGGTGGAACCAGCATCGGAGGAGACGGGAATCTGGTCTCCCATTGTCCACCCCCTCCAGCTCTGGGGTTTCAATCCTGACATCCGGTGGAACTGGGATGGTGGGACCTGTAGTTCAAGAGCCTGGAAGCCAGGGGAAGACAGACCTGGGTTAAGGGCAGGCTGGCACATTTCTGGCCGGAAACAGTTCTGCAAGATCTTGGTCAGAGGGGAATTTTTTTTCTTCTCTGTCACTTGAAATCTTCACCCAGGAGTTGGAAACACCAGAGCTTCAGGGCAGATCTTCTCCTCCTGAGCTTTGGCCCCAGTCAAGTTGTATATAGCTCTGCCAAGGGCCCCATAAACCCCCAAGGACCCCTGGCTCAATGAGCTTCCAAGCAAAGCCAAGATAAGCCTGCAGCCCCACCTCTGCCTTAAGGAGTAAATCCACCTGCCTGCTTTGCTCTGAAGAAGCCCAGGATGAGCTGGAGAGGAGGCCACGCTCCCTTTTGGGTCCAGGTCAAGAGGGAAAAAGGTGTGGGCTTTTTTCCTTGTGAGGTGATTCTAGGAAAGTTGAAATGTCAGCAGGGAGGAATGCCAAAGGGACAAATCTGGTTTTGTCTTACTGCAGTGTTTTTACATCTCAGTGTGGACTTCAAATCCCAGCGTTCCCCAGCCAGCTTTGCTTTGCTGGCAAGGGAATTCTGGGAGTTGAAGTCCCACCTCTTACAGTTGCCAAGGTTGGAGGCTCCTGCTTGAAGAGCATTGCAACCAAGGCTGAGCCTGGAATTCTGCTTAAAAGCAGTTTCTTCTTCAGTTTTTGAAGCCAGGTGCTGGTTGACTTCCTTCCAGCCACGCTGCCCTTTAACAGCCGGCCCTTCCTCTGCAATTGCATTACCAGGAGGGGAGCCAAAGGCGAATTTGCTCTACTTTACTTATTTGGAATGGCGATTAAATCAGTCAGCTGGTCCTCTGTCACAGTTGCTTGAGAAAACACAACGCCAGCGGCCACCTGGGAGGGAAGGGCAGCGATCCCTTTCCAGTACAAAGTTTTGAAAACTTTTCTGCCCCCCCCCCCCCCAAACAAGCTGCTTAGCACCCAGCAAACCCAGAGGGCACTTCCATGGTGCCAGTTATGGGCATGGGTAATTCTAGGCTACCACTGGACGTGCCCCCCTCCCCGCCAAAGAGCTGGAGGGGTTTCCAGCTCGCAGTTGGTTGGAAGAAACTGGATCCAGTGTTTGGGCGAGATCCAGTTCCTTGCAGCTGATTTAGGCAGCGACCTTTGTCTCTCCTCCGAGAGAGTTTCCCCTTTTAATAAGAAACTAGCAGAAAGGACACCCCTGAGTGAGCAGGAGAGTCGTGGCAGTGGCACCAATTGCCAAAGGGAGAGCATGCCCCTGTTCAGTGCGACGTGCATTTCTAAAACCTTCCCCTTTGCTTTCTTTCCATCTGGAGCCTCTGAAATGCCTTCTTACCAATTTCAAACAATAGAATAATGGAAGGGACTTTGGAGGTCTTCTAGTCCACCCCAACCCCACCCTCTTGGGCTCCAGCAAAGCAGAAGCATTGACCCCACCAAGGCAGCAACACGGAGCAGGGCACGTCATTGGCACAGGTTGCCCATCTGTTCCCGTTGCTCTCCAGGCCTGGCAGTGGGTGGAGAGCCGCATTCACAGAGCAGCCTGCCCAGATGTCGGATTGCAGCCTTCGGCCAGGAGGAGCCCAGATGAGCCTTTGTCTGCCTGTCGACGCCGGTGAAGCTTGCTTAAGGTTCAAAAGTTGCCCCTGGCAATGACATTTATGCACCTGAGGCAATGTGTGTTCTTCTACCTCTCTTTATTGGATTGTGTTCTTATTAAACAATTCCTAGTCCCCCCACCCAGTACTTTTTCTTTGGAAAATACAGAAGACAGTCATGCTGTGGTCACTCCAAGTCCCCGCTGCCCCACAACAGGTGTGGCCCAAAGCAGGAGGATGCCCAGTGCCAAAGACCCTCGAAGCCCCTGGGCTGAAACTGGGATTCTGCTGACCCGCAACCTCAGCTTTCCCCATAGCCCTGAATGCTCTCGACTTCTCTGCCCCCCTTTACAAACAGAGCCACCCCTGCCTCCTCCCCTGCCCAAGGGGAGGGAAGGGTCTCCGGCCCCCCTTCGGCATCAGGAGCAAATCAACTCCTGGCGGCTGCTCTACTTCGCCTCCCATGGGATCCCGTGATCCACGACCATCATAATTATGAGCCAGTTGCCAAGTGCTTGAATTTGGATCCTGTGACCATGGGGATGTGGCAATGGTCGTAAGTGTGAAAACTCGCCTTAAGTCCCTTTTTTCAGTGCTGTTGTAACTTTGAACAGTCACTAAACAAAAGGTTGTAAGTTGAGGACCATTTGTATGTTCCCTTGGATTGGGCAATGGGGGGTGGCCTGGCCAAGGGGGGAGGGGACTGGGCAGGCAGCCTGGAAGAAGGAAAGGGGAGGGGAATGCCCGGAGGGGCTCCTTGCCTCACCAAGCCCCTTTCCTTAGGCAGAGATCAGACCCTGCCAAGAGCACCCAGGGCCCTCACCAGGGTGTGTGTGTGTGTGTTCACAATGCTGCCATCACAAAAAGAGTGGACGAAGAGAAGTCGAGGCTGGGCCTTGCTGCCTCTGCTCCTGCCCGGATTGCTGCCCCCCTCCTCCCCAGGGCAGATGAACTTGGCTGGGGGCAAAGCTAGTCCCAGGACAGGGCTCTCCAACCTTTCCTCAGCCAGCTCTGCAGGGACTCTGGGAGTTGAAGTCCACAAAGGTTGGAGAGCCCTGTGCCAGAAAACACCTCAGGGCTCCGACCTGGTCTGGGATCAAACCCCTGGGCTGCTTCCCCTGTGCCCTGCAGCCTTGTTTTCCCCTGGGGGGAGAGGGGCTTCTGCCCACCCTCTGAGGGCTGGATTCTGACCGAGCGGGAGGGAGGCAACTGCGCCAGGCCCAAAGGGGAGCAAGCCCAGGGTCCTGCCCCCCCATCTCCCCCCTCAGGGAAGGTGCGCAAGGGCAGGAACCGGCCTCCCCGCTGAGACCCTCAGGATGGTGGCCACCCCTTTCCCGCAGATTGCAGGGGAAACAACCCGAATTCCAACAAGGAGCCCAGTGGGCTTATATTCGTAGTGCAAACGTGCCCCAAAGCACCCGAGGAGCCGGAAGGAAGCCAGAGGGCTCCAGCTCTCCCTGCCGGGGGGCTCTTGGACCCGAGGCCAAGAGAGCGGGTTGCGCCCCTCCGGCCGCCCTTCCTCAGCTCCCTCACATTCTCAGCCTGTGCAACCTTCTGCCTTTAAATATACATATATATATAGAGATCGATCTAGACGTATATTATCGCTATTCATATAGGGATTATTTCTGTAAATATAGCTGCCCACAATCTCTTCAAGGGCCTCTTTCCGTCTCAGCCACCAGCCCCCCCCCTTCCCCTGAGTATTAAACCCTCCCCAAAGCGTTTAACAGGATGCAACCCCCACCCCCTCCCCTCCCCCACCTTTGCACCCCCCAGCCCCACCACCGCTGGCCGCCTCCCCCCTCCCTCCCTCCCTACACGAGGCACCACTGGAGGACACTGGTGTCCACCCCACCGGTGGAAAGCAGCAGGCTGTCATCGTGGAGGAAGGCGACGTTGGTGACGTGGCTGCTGTGGCCGCTGTACGTGTGGCTGGGGGCCTGGGGAAAGAGAAGGGGGGGGTCAGAGGGGAAGGGCCTAGAGCCTTGTGCCACACACACACACACACACACACACCCCGGGGCTAATGTCCTGGCAGCCCAGCCTGGTCCCCAAAGTGCACAAACTCTGCCCTTCACTCCGGAGGGGCTTTGGCTGGGAAGGGGTTCAAATCCCGTCGAACCTCAGGCGCTTCTGTCTGACGCATCGGAGGACAATGATAGATTGATCAGATTTTTATCCTGCCTTTGTTATTTTTGTAAGTACCTCTTTTCCCAACAATCGCCCTGGGAGGTGGGTTGGGCTGAGGGAGAGGGACTGGCCCAAAGAGACCCAGCCTGCTTTTGGGCCTAAAGTGGGACCTGAACTCCCAGCCTCCTGGTGTTTGGCCCAAAGCCCCCCTGACAGCTGTCATGTCCAAGGTGGGACTATAATTCTCTCACCTGGTGACCAGCTCAAAGCCACCCAGCTGTCTTTCGCGGCTAAGACAGAACTAGAACTCCTGGTTTCTAGGCCAGCACCTGCAGCTCCACTCCAAACTGGGCTCCCCTCCCCCCGAGAGGGAAACCCGGAGAGTCAGGTTGGTTCTGCCGTGCCAGTGGACCCTGCCCCCCCCCCAAGCCCTTTGCAGAGAGGCACCGTTTAAGCCTCTGGGGGACCCTCTGCCCCACACCTGGAGTACCAGGCAGCCAGGTGACTGTCCCAAGAGCGAGGAGGAGGAGGAAGAGGCACCGGCAGAGGTCCGGGAGGGTCCTGCCGTAGCTGCTTACCCGTGGCTGGCAACAGGGGTAGGAGAACAAGTGCACTTTGCCAAAGTCATCGGCTGACGCCAGGAGCTTCCCCTCGTGGGAGCGGCACACTGCATTGATGTCAGTGCCATCCGCCCCTTCTGGCCAGATCCCTTTGGGGGCAGGAGAAACGGTCAGCAAGAGGCCAAATTTCTGAGGTTCAAAGTCCCTCAAACAACCGCCCCTGCCCCCCCCTCAAAAGATGCTGGAGGTGAGAGGATCCCAGTGTAGTTAGGCCTGTGCTGGCCCAAGTGCAGACACCCTCCTGGCGCCCACACACCTGCCCCACAGCACTCACCAAACACCCCAAAGCCCAGCACACAGGTGGCGGTAGCCCACTCCTGGTTGCGCACAGCCTCAACGCTGGTGATTTGCCGACAGGTGGAGGGGTCCCCTGGGATGGGGAGGAAGGCGGGTTCAGAGAGCTGCATGTGCCCTAAGGCAGGGCTCTGTGTTGGCCAAGGAATTCTGGGAGTTGAAGCCCACAAGTCCTGAAATTGCCCATGGTGGAGACGCCGCCCTAAGGGACAACGGCACCTCCCAGGAGAAGAGAGCCTGAGACACCCAAGCAGGTGGTGCCCAGAGTGGCCCTTCCAGAGGCTGGTGCCAGTCGGCTCAGGTGGGCAGGAAGAGGCCGCTAAGGGAGGGGCTCTGTGCAAGCTCCAAGATGTCAGACGCTGCCCTACCCGGCACGAGAGCCCTCCCCTCCTTTGAAGCCAACAAGGACAGAAGGAAGAGCCTGGCTCGGCTGTCCTTGGGCTGAGCGTCCCTCCACGTCCCTTCTTCTGAGGTTGGGTCAGGAAAGAGCCAAAAGGCCACCCTCCTCTCCCAGCTGATTCAAACTGAAGAGGGGGGACACCCCACCCCCAGGCAAGGACAGGGCAGTGGAGTCAGGTCCCTCTGTGAGGGCGACGGGCAGTTTCCACACTTGGCAGATGAACAAAGTGGAGTGAATGTTCAGCCCTCAGAATACTCACAGTACAGAATCTCATAATCCCCCGAATTGGTGACCAAGCAGCTGCTGTCGAAGGCCCAGTCCAGGTGGGTGATGAAGCTGGAGTGGCCCTGAGGCAAGGAGGACACCAGAGTCAGTCCTTAGAACATTCTCGCTCAGCGGCCTTCTTTCCTCTTGGACTTTCAGGAGAATCTGGAGCTCGCAGCTGCTTCGTGAGCACCCGAGACTCCGCAGGAGAAGCTGGCAGTCCTGGGCACTCTGTTCAAATGAGCCCAAGCCCCCCCTGCCCCCCCAAAGACCCCACTCAGAAAGGCCTCCCTCCTCCACTCACTGAGCATCTGCCAACCCGGCCGTATTTCCTGCCACCCTCGGAAACCAGGTAGATGTAAATGAAGTTATCATGGGACCCCAAAGCCAGGTACTTCCCGTCTGGAAAGAAGAAAAAAGAAAGCGGGGGGGGGAGTCAGAGAGGGGGCAATAGGGCTGATAAAATGTATTTCATTCATTCATTCTCTACTTCCTATTTCTAAACCGCTCACCTCTCTCTCAAAATCCCCCGGGAGCCTCGAGGGCTCAGATGCCAGGAAATCACCTTCGAATGTGAGTCTTTGTGTCCTTTTTCCCGAAGGACATGGAGGGCCCCGGACTGCCTCCCCTTGTGCAAAGCCCCACCTGGAGTTCTTGTAACCCCTGCCTGTCCGTAGCACACACCCCCTTTCCAACCTGGGGAAAAGCTGACCACGGAGATGGGCTCTCCTCCGTCCGTGTGAATGGCAACCAGATCCCGGGTCTCCGTGTCCAGCACTAGCCACCTGGTTGAAAGCAGAAGGGGGGAGATGTCATGGCAGGCCAGAACCCCCCAAGGACAGCAGATGCGCACTGCTCAGTCCATCTGCCCCTCTGCATCCTGCGCACAAGGGCAGGGGGATGAGAACTGAGCAGAGAGGGAGAGAGGAGCAGGGCTGTCCCATGCCAGGAGCTCCAGTTTGGGGCCAGCAGCCGCAGGGGGTTTCTGGGACCCCTCCCCACTCCTCCTTTCGGCGGACATTCAGGCCACCCCACAGTCCTCTCCCAGAGGGGCAGCAGAGCAGTGGAGAAAGGCCCCCCCAGAGATCCTTCCACCCTCCTGCTCCCAGGGCTCCCTGTGTCCATTACCTGCCCGTGACCGTGCCCACCACCAGGACCGAGCCATTGGGGTGGAAGCCAGCCGAGCGAGTCGCATCCTGGAAGAGAGGAAAACATTCAGGCCATTCAAAGCCTGGGAGGGGTCTTCCCTTCCCCAGCAGCCCCCCTGCAGCAGGAGACCCGAGCTCACTTCAACCCCCTTGCTCCACAGCGGCTGGTGGGAGGCCACGCTCCACAGGTGCACCTGCTTGTCCTGCCCGCAGGTCAGGAACTGGTCCAGGGAGGGGTGGGTGGCCAGGCCCCAAAGCTCTTCCGTGTGTCCCTGGTGGGAGAGAGGGGGGTCAGCCGGCCCAGACCCCAAGGGCCTGGCCTTCCCCTAGGGCAGCCATCTGGGGCCAGGATCGCCCCAGCACAGGGCGGTACCTGCACCAGCAGAGAGAAGCCAGTCAGCAAGGAGCCCTGCAGCACGGAGTTGCGTGTGGTGCCCACAAAGAGCGAGTCGCCCTTCCCTTCCGCAATAGTGCGCACCGGCCCGAAGCCTTCCGGGACCTGCAGAGAATAGCAGAGTTGGAAGGGACGTTGGAGTCCATAGGATCAATCCCTGTTCCTCGGAACACCCAGAGGGCCAAACAGGCGGAAACAGCAAGTCCTGGAGAAACCCGGAGCGTGTTAACCACCCCCAGCCGCCCCCAGACCTCTCTTGTTTTGGAAAGATGCCCCTGTGGAGAGCAAGCGCCTTCCCCTCTTCCTGGAGACCCAAAGCCGAGACCCCCTCTGGCTCTTTGGCCCCGGTTCTCACCTCGTTCTCCTGCAGCTTCTGGTAATCCCGTCCCCAAAGCACCACCCGCCGATCTCGGCCGCCCCCTGTGAGGATGGTCCCATTACGTAGCACACAGAGGCCGAAGATGCCCCCCTCATGGGCGCCTGGCACCGCATGGCAGATCCGGTTCCCCCCTGCCAATGAAGGGCATCGGTGGAACACAGCAGCTGGCGTTTAGGCAGAGCCCCTCCCCAAGCACCAGGTGTGGGACTCTGCCTCCTGCCCCACAAGCGGGGCCTCTTGGTCTCATAGCAGGGGTCCCCAACCTTGGGAGCTTTAAGACGCGTGGACTCCAACTCCCAGAATCCCCCCCCTCCATCAAGCACAGAAGTCTGGGAGTCTCAGAGTCCCCCACTCTAAACCAACAGGGCTCATGGCAGGGGCTCAGCTCCCATCATCTTGGCTTGGGGAGACCATGAAGCCAGCAGCCCAGATGGGCTTGCATAAGCCAACAGGGATTTGATCAACAAACCCTGGTTTATGCCTGGCCAGGGGCGTCCAGGTAGCCTTTGGGGAGGAAGGAGGAGCCTTGCCCGCCGACCAACCGACCTTTGCCCCAGATGTAAAGGTTGCCCCCTGAGTCTCCGGTCACCGTGTCCCCGTTCTCCGTAAAGGCCACGCATAGAACATACTTGGGCTTCTCGTGTTTCTGCAGGGAAAAGGGGGGCGGGGGGGAGAGAGGGATGAAGGCCTCAGAGCCCCCCCACCCAGATATCTGCCCCAGGCCTTTGGGCGGGGTGGACGATCAGCTGCAGAAAAGCCTCAGAAGGCCTCGACTTGGGACAACCATGGAGCCCAAAGTTTCTATTGCTAAGCCAGACGGTTGTTCAGTTAATTTTGCCTCATTTTATGACCTTGCTTGCCACCGTTGCTAAGTGAATCACTGCAGTTGTTAAGTTAGTAAGACAGTTGTTAAGTGAGCCTGGCTTCCCCATTGGCTCTGCCTGTCCGAAGGTCACAAAAGGGGACATTGTCATAAGTAGGAGTCAGTTGCCAAGCGCCTGGATCTGGATCACGTGACCACAGGGACTGCTCTGCAATGGTCGTTAAGTGTGAAAACAACCATAAGACCCTTTTTCAGGGCAGTTGTAACTTTGGACAGTTACTAGGAGAACCGTTGTAAGTTGGGGACTTGCAGGTCATCCATTTGAAACAAAACGTGCGAAGCCTCAATCACAGCGGCTTCTCCTACCTCTGAGGGGAGGGAAACAGAAGGCCAGAGAGGAGCCCCCCAAGGGGGCCGGGGGCGGCTGATGGGGCCTGCATTTCCCAGAGTTCTCTGCTCCAGCAGAACCTCTGACCTGCAGTTCCGGAAGCTGAGAGGCTGCTCGTTTCAGGGCCGTGGTAAGGCTGTCCGGCTGGAGGCCTGTGGATGCCCGTGGTGGACGCAGGGAGTAGCAGTGGGACCGAAGGCAGGGGAGCCCCCCAAGCTGCCCCTCCCCCCTCCCCTCACTCTCACCTCAAAGATGCCCTGCCGCTTGCTGAGGCTGCTGCCTTCCAGGGTCCAGAAGTGGAGGTGGGATTTCCCACAGGTGATGAGGAGGGAGGGCTCCGTGGGGTGGAAGGTGGCGGCCAGGACGGATTCGTTGGAGCACTTGGGAGGGAGGGAGGGAGGGAGGGGAGAGCGTCAGACATGAAACAGACATGCCGGATTTGCACATGCAAGGAAGCGAAGCGAGCAAGGCGGCTACCTTCACGTCGGCCAATTTCTGCTCCTTCTGCCAGTCCCAGACGGAGAGCACGTGGTCGTTGGAGTCGTCCACGGCACACAGGAGGCTGCCCCCGTTCTGGGCAGAGGGGAGAGAGGGGCAGGTGGGCAGGAGCTCCTCCCGGCAGGCTCCCTTTCGCTCAGTTGGGGGAGGGGTCACTTTAAGTCAGGGCTCTCCACACTTGGCAGCTTTGAGACTTGTAGACTTCAACTCCCAGAATTCCCCAAAACAGCCCTGCTGGCAGCCAAACATACCCCAGCTTGGCTGGCTGGGGAATTCTGGGGACTGGTCCTCCCATCTTAAAGGGGCTGAGGTTGCTCCCATCCAAGGATGGGCCATATTCTGATCTGGCTACAACTTGGGGGTCCCAGGAGGTCCCTTTTGGATCACAGAAGGAGGGCGGCAGGAGGGAGTCTCACGCACAGATTTGGAGAATCCCACGCAGGTCACTGCTCGGTCAAACGGTCCGGGCCCCAGGATGTGGAGGGTGTTGAGGCTCACGGAGTCCCAGATGCGCACTTGGGGCGGCAATGCCTGTGGGAGACGCGGGGAGCACCTTGAGGCCCAGAGTATTTCCTCCGAGAAGGCAAACGCGGCTTGTGTAGCTCGTTGCCCATGGATGCCACGTTAGCCACAAGGGAAAAGGGAAGGCGAGTGGAACACATCCCCAAAGAGCTCCACCGACTGCCACATCAAGAGCAAACACTTGGGGGCTCAGGGCTCTGCAACCTGCAGGCTGAAACACCCTGAAATGCTGACGGGGAGGGGGGAGAGAATTGCTGGGCAATGCCCGCTTTTAAATGCTCCCGAGCAGCTGGTAGCAGCAACTGAGCAGCCAGTGTTTGCAGGTGGCATTAATGCAGCTCTAACTGGGGGCAATTTTCTCTGGCCAATCTCTCTCTGTCTCCCTCTCTCTCTAACCACAGACCCCTCCCCAAATGGACAGCCTACCCTTTTGTCTCCTGTAGGCCCCGTCCCTCACCTTGCTGTCCTTTGACGTCCCGGCCACCTGCCCGGTTGCCACAGTCACCATGTCTGGATGCACAGTCAAACTAAGGGAGGGAGCAAAAGGCTCAGGTTATAGGGGTGCAGGACACCCCAAAGGGCAGCTCCTCCCCCAGTTTGCTAGGACTGCACAGGTGTTCTGCCTCCCCAGCCCTTTCATGTGTCCTTAGCCAACTACCCTCTCTCCAAGACAATCCCCAATTCTGGCAAGGGCTGGTGCCCTCTCCTGGCACTGGCACTGCTTCTTTTCCTGCCCCTCCCTTCCTACCACTTGATATCGTCGGTGTGGCCCAGGTAGTGGCGCTGCCTCTGCTCCTCCACGTTGTAAAGGACGGCCACGGCAGCCACGAAATAGACAATCTCTCCCGTGGGCAGTAGGAAAAGGTTGGACCGGCAGTCACGGCCCCGATACCCATATCTGCAGCAGGGGGTCATGGGTCAAGGGGAAACACGGGGGGACTTTGCCAGGACACCTGGAGCCAACTTTTGGTGCCCAGCCACCCTCTGCCCACTGGACCCATCCATGAGCAGGATACACCCAGTCCAGCTTCAGCTTCTTGTGGGGCAGCTCCAGGTTGGTGTCCAGGCTGTAGGTGGCCACCACGGCATCAGGGACAAACATGGGGATGGGGCGTCCCCGGAGGAACATTTTCACGTAACCATCCTCTGCAGGGCATAAGGGGAGGGAGGCAAGGCCAGGTAGGGCAGCTGGCTAGACCCTCGTCTGCTCCCCCCCCCAAAAAGCCAGGTAAACTCCAAGCTCTCGGGATGCCCTGCCCCACCCCACAGGTGGCCTGCAGGGAAGGGCAAGCAGGAGCCCAAAGGGAGGAGGGGCAACACCATCTTTAGGAGCTATTTAGGATTGGTCTGCACCCCATTCTTTGGAAAACTTCTGACCATGGGGAGAATGCAGACACCCTCCTGCGGGTTCCTTCCTCCAGGCGCCCCACTTAAATCAGCGGGAAAACACACACATACACAGACAGACAGACAGACAGACAGAGATATCAGGGCTGCATCCGCTCACCTGCATTGAAGATGGCTTCCTTTGGCTTGCTACGAAGAGAGAGAGAAACTTGATTGGGAAGAAATAGGAAAGGGGGGAGAACGCGGGGAGGGGAAATAAGCCCCCATATCTATTGCAGAGTCAGCTGGATGACCCCCAGCCACCCACAACCTCCCCCAAAGGGAGACACAGAGCCCCCTCCACCCCCTCCCAAGGTTACCCAGATACTTGCCTGAAGGAGGGAGGGTCCGGCTCGCCTCGCGGGGCTCCTCCCTTCCCCGCCAAGCCTTGGCTCCCTTCTTCCTGCCCCTCGAATCCCCAAGCGCTGGACCCTTCCCGGCCGCGCCCCCAGCCCCAAAAGCGGCCCACCAGGAGAGCCGGCCGAGCCCTCTTGCAGGAGGGGCCAGCTTGGGTCCCCGGCGGCCTGGCGCGCAAGGTCAACTCTGCCCAAGCGCAGGGGAGAGCAGCAGCCCCGGCCCCCGCCCCCGCGAAGAGGCCGCTCGGGAACAGGAGCAACGCTTGCCCGCCGCCCAGCCTGCCGCGGCGGTTTCGCTGGGCGCTGGGGAGGTTGCGCCCCCCGATAGAAGGCCGCAAAGATCCCCCAGGACCCCAAGAGAAGCCGCACCGGAGCCCCCGAGAAGCCCAGCCCTCTTCCCCCCGCCCGCCCCCCATGAAACCACCCGGGAGGGAAATCCCGCCGCCCGAAGCGGTCCGGCCACCAAGCCCCAAAGTCCGGCGAGGCAGGGCACCCTTGCGGCCCCCCCCCCCCGGCACAGGGGGCACCTCCGTTGACCGGGGCAGGCGGCGCGGCTCTTATTGCCTCGCTCAACCGCGCCTGCACGGCCGCCCCGGGGCGCCGAGCGCGGATCCTCCCCGCGGGGCTCTTCGGGCCGCAGCCGCCCTACCTGGGGCCCTCGGGCCGGGCCGCCCTCCGCATGCTGGCGCTCCGCTCTGGCTCCGGCGGGCAGGCAGCGCTTCTTCAAGGCGAGGCGCCACTGCCGGGGCCGGGCTCGGAGCGTCCCGGCGGGGCCCGGGAGCCGCCCTCGCCCGGCTGGTCCTCGGGGAGCCCGAGCTGCTGGGGCCGCGGCTGCAAGCCCCAAGGTGAGCCGGCGCCCGGTCTGCACCGGAGGGAGCTCTCCTGGAAGTCTTTGCCGGACCCGCCGTGCAGGGAGGCCGGAGGGGGCAGGAGGGGGCGCTGGGCTTCCATGGCCTGGGAGTCACCTGCAGGGTCGGGCCAGGCCCATCTGGGCCCCAGGCTGCCCTGCTCCATTCAGTGAGAGTCCCCCCTGGAGAAACGAGGGGGGTCCCGGGCATAGGCCAGTGGCTGAAGTGGGCTGCTGCTGGGGGGGGGGGGGGGCGCTGTACCTCTGGCCAAGGGACCGTCGACGGGAGAGAGGAATAATTCAGACTCCTTCCCTCTTTCTGCTTATCTTTCCTGTGTGCTGCCATGCAGAGCGGTTGGGGCAAGCCTTGCCAAGTCTGCGCTGCCCAGCGCCCAGGCAGACTAAATGGACTCGTAAAGGCAAATGTTTGTCATTCAGGGCTGAATTGAAGGGTCTTGGTTGTTTCTTGCAGACATTTCATGACCCAACTAGGTCACCTCATCAGTGCTGGAAGGGAGGGGGGTTTAACTTAGCACTGGATGATTTTCCTAGTTTGGGTTGTGAAACGTCTGCGAGAAAACCGCCCAGCTCGGAGAGCACCAAGGACCCCTCAGATCAAGGGGGCTTGGCAGAATCCAAAGGGACCAATCCTGACTGGCTTCATCGCTCACAGTGCTCTTCTCTGCAGTGCAACATTGCTTCCACCTTGGTTTGGCAGCAGGCTGGATGGGTGGGTGATGGTGATGGTGGCAGGTAGGGGCTATCTGCCCAAGTGGACAGTTCAGACGTACCCTTCGCGTTTGCCGCTGCAGGAGCTGCTGGAGGAAGTGGTGCGGCTCCTCTGGTCCTTGAAGCTCTTGCGCTTGAGCTCTGGTGAGGGGCAGCTACTGTGCCCGCTGTAGGAGAGACAGCCTGAGCGAGAGAGCCAGACAAGGTGGGGGGGGGCAGCGGGGTGAGTGAGCCAGCTGGGGAATGGGCGATGGAGGAGGAGAAGGAAGCCAGGCGGAAGCAGATGCAGGCAGAGAGGCTGGAAGGCGGAAGCAACACGCGAGGAGAAAGAGAAGCTCCTTCCGAATCCAAGGCCGCCGGATGTGCTGAAGAGGCCCTGGAAGTTTCACAGCCGTCACCGAAGCAGCCAAAGGCAGAAGCAGCCAGGCAGGCAGGGGAGAGGGTGGGGCCCTTGGCTTGGGGGCTGCCTGACTCTCTTGCCCTTGGAGGGTTGGGGGGGAAGGCTTTGCAGAGCTCTTATGGGTTGCAAGGGCTCAAGAGGCCCGGGGCGGCCCCCCTTCCTCCCCCAGGCCAGGGAGAAGAGGGCTGCAGATCCCCCCCTTTCTCTTGGGGGGCTGGAAGCAAGTCTCGTTGAGCAAAGGCCTCCCTGCCCCCCAACTTAAAAAGTGCCTTCGGGGTTCACCCGCTGCCCTCTGGGGACTCAGCCTCACATAGGGCCTGGCCCCTAGCAGAGACGAGGGGAGGCTCCCCGGCTACTGAGCCCCTCTGTTAGCATCACAGCAGAAGCAGGTGGGAGAGCGGCACAAGAAGCAGAGACCAGCGGCGGGGGGTGAAATGGGGGTCAGGAGCCATGTCATGATCCCATGGAGAATCAAGAGGCACCCCTGAGCCACTAACCACCCTGGAGGGATGATTTCTTGTCTCCCCCCACTCTACCACATACAGTATGAAGAGGTAAATGTATGATTTGCTACCCCCTCCCATCCTGAAATAAATGGTTTATCCCAAGATCTAACCAGAGCCACTGGAGGTGGCCAATATAAAAGGTTATTTTTTTAAAAAAACCACTCCTTTTCTTGTGTCTCTTAGTGCAGAGTTTCTCAAGCTTGGGCCCTTTAAGATGGGGTGGACTTCAACTCCCAGAATTCAAAGCTAGCTGGGGAATTCTGGGAGTTGAAGTCCACCTATCTTAAAGGGGCCAAGGTTGGAAATTGCTTTGTCCTTCCAGGAAGCACAGCATCTTCTTCCTCCAGTCTGGAACTAAACCAGCCACCCTTCATAACCATAACAAGCCATTTCAATTAAGAAAAGTCCTTGAAACAAGGCCCCTTCTGGAGAATCCTCTGCCTCTGAATTCCAGCTCTTGAGACCAGACTTTGGGGCCCTTTGGGGCCGTGGTTTTGAGGCAACCGTCTGGCTGAGCCCCCCTTCCCACCATGAGGAAAAGCTGCAAGGGGAAGAGGCTCCTTCCCTGACTAAATGCAAGCGGTTTCATTCAGAGGGACCTTGAGGTCTAGCAACTTGAGTGGTTTGCTCTGTAGTTTGCACCCTTCCCTCAGAGTGAGCAGAAGTACATCTCTCCATCGATTCCAGGTTTTCAAGAAAAGTAACACCTACGTTTTCTCACCCACTGCGGGTGAAAATGCCAGACTTTAGGGAGGGCTCCTGAGCAGGAATGCTTGTTTGTGCTCTGCGCATCCCCAGAGTCAGAGTCGCTGCTGCTGGAGCCAGAGATGGAAACGCATCAGGCTGTCTCTAAGATACAGCCAGGTTGGGCGAGAGGCCTGCATGACTCGTGCAAAAGTTTCTGGCTTCCTCTGACTTTGTGCAAGACTGAAGCACGAACTCTCTTCCAACGGGAAAAAGGATTTCCCTTAGCTTTGCTCGCCTGCCTGGGAAACCTAAACTCCATTCCTCTTTCTTGAACCCTTTTCTTAAAAAAAGAATGGAGGTGATCCCCAACAATTCATTTAGTGAGCTTAGAAGTTACAATAACAGTGAAAAAAACGACCCACGGCCCTTTTCCACATGTATGACCATTGCAACATGAACACCTGTGGCCACCTGAACAAAATTCAGACGCTTGGCAACTGACTCATATTTACGACGGTCACAGCATCCCTTGGGGTCACGTGGTCCCCTTTTGCGACCTTCTGACAAGGAAAGTCAACGGAGGAAGCCTGGTTCACTTAACGAACGTGGGACTAACTTAAAAAAAACTGCAGCGGCAAGAAGGGTGGTAAAATGGGGCAAAATTCACTTAACCACTGTCTTGCTTAGCAACAGGAATTTTGGCCTCAAGCGTGGTCATAAGTTGAGGACTACGCCTCCTGTCCCTGGTGGGGACTCTGGAGGAAGTGGAACATTTGAGCTTGTTGAAGGCAGCAGTGTTGCAACTCAACTGCGGTGCCTTTATTTTCATCAGCACGAAATGCAGGCAGTCCTGACTCTGCATGGATCGTGTTTCTGTGCATTTCGGTTCTTGGGGGAAATTTACACCCTTCAGAACGTTTTTCAGAACTGAAAAGAAATACTGAACGCCTTTGATCAGTTCAGCGCTTTGGGAGGGAGCCCTAAGAAGAGCCAGGCATAGATTTTCAACTCCTTTTTGATTCAAGGCATCTGGAATGCAGCAGCAACCCTGGAACCTGTGTGTGTGTGTGTGTGTGTGTGTGTGTGTGTTTCCTTCCACACTCCCTCCCCCCCTTCCTTCAAGGGGCAACGCCCCCTGGTGGACCAGCGCATCACCTTTTTCCAGCAAGGACTTCCCTCTTGGGGGACGAGGGGGAGGTGGCGTAGCCTCTCCTGTGCGGGACGGGCCCATTGCTCAGGGTGGGCCTGGAGGACAGACCCCGCAGCAGCTGGTAAACTGCAGGAGAGACAGGACAGGGCTGGGGGTCAGGGAGGGCTGGGCTCCACGCGACCCCCGCCTCCCTGGTCTTCTGCCCCAGTTAATCCCCCCCAAGCCTGCCTGCTGTGCACTCCATTGTGGCCGGACCTCTGGGGCCCGTCCCACTGCCCTTCCCCCGTCTGGATACCTTTGTCGGGTCTGCGCTTAGAGAGGCTGAGCCCGTTCTCCTCGCAGGTGCTCAGGCGCCGCAGGACATCGGCCAGGGCTGCCTTCAGCACCTGGATCTCATCCTCTTGCAGCTGCAGACGCTGCTCCAGGTAGGAGATGCGGTCGTCCACCTCCATGCCGCTGAGGCCGGACAGGTTGTCATCTGGAGAGGCAAAGGCCGGAAGGAGCAAGGAGCCCCAAGAGAGACTTTCATTTCCCTCCTCCCCTTCAGAGCTCCAGGTCCCCTCAGGGTGGAGCTGGGGGGCCATGGGTCCTCCTGCCCAGCTGTCTCCCCAAGGACTGGAAAGAGTCTTTCTCCTTGGGGAAGGTTGAAGCCAGGCGCTCCGGGCTGAGGCCTCCCTCCTAAAGGATGACACTCCCCCCCCGCCCCAGTTTTTGTGTCCATCCATGTACAAGTCCAGCGGGAGTCATTCATTCACGGATGGAGGGCCCAGTCTCTCTCTCTCTCTCTCTCTCTCACTCTCTCTCTCTCTCTCTCACACACACACACACACTGAGCATGGCCTTCTTGGCAATGGGAAGGGAACCATGGGCTCCCTCGTGGGAAGAAGGGCCCGGGGGTGGGAAGCGGGTTTCCCTGCACACATGGCTTTCATGTCAGAAATGGCCTGGACTGGCACTTGGCCCACCTGCTGTCTCCTTCGCTCACTAGCGCTTCCACGGCAGGGAGGAGAGCCACTCAGAGCTGCCTGTGAGTGGCTTGTGCCCACCTGCCCACTCCCAGGTGTGTTGCCAACTCCATCTCTGGAGGGCCATACAAATCAGTGGCAGGACCATCAGCCTTCAGCCGGGGCTCCTCTCTTCCTCCACCTCTTCTGCAGTGGTGGGCCCAGTGCCCGTCCCACCTGCCTGTTGCTGCCACTTGCCTGGCACTGCTGGCCCCTCCCTCTCCCTGCTGCCGCCTCCGCATCCAATCAGAGGCTGGTCTTGCAGCCAGGCAGAGTACCAGCCATGGGATGGACAGGCGGAAGAGGCAGCTGTTGGCCAGAGATGCTCCTGGGGGTGGGGGAAGGTCCCAAGTGATGGCAGGAGGGCGAGCTCTCCTGGGTTAGGATTATCCCTGCCTTCCCCCCCTCCCCCCCCCGCATCTGGCCCTGCCCCCTTTGCTGGCTGGCCTACCTCCCCGGGCTGTGAGGAGATGCCTGGATTTGCCCCCAAGTGCCCCTCGCTGATCCCTGGAGGCTGACGCCATCCAAAACCTGCTTGGCAGGTGGGGGAAGCGCAAAGGCCCTCGGAGCAGGCCGGAAAGGCAGGGGGTCGCGCTTCCTGCCCCTCCCGGCCCGCGACTCGGCATTCTCTGCCCGGCCGATGCGGCCGCTCTGAAGGGTCGACCCCCGGCCCGCCTCGCCCCGCGGGGCCTTTCCGAAAACCTGGGAGGGGCGGCAGGGCGAGGCTCGGGCGGGGACGCTCCCCACCGGCCTGGGCGGGACGGGCGATCGCGCGCCTCCTTCGCCCCGGCTCCACCCAGTCCGCCTCCCCGGCCAGGCGGCGGAGCCCCCTGCGCGCCTCGTGATGGCGGCCTGCGGAACCGGCGGCTGCGAGGAGGAGCCCGCAGGCGGGGATCCCCTCGGCCCTGCCGGCCCCGTCCAGCCCGGGCTGCTCTCCCGGCGCCCGCCCCCCGTTGCTATGGCAACCCACCTCTCTCCTGCATCCCGCCGGCCGGGGATGCCGAAGCTCCGGCCGGGCTCCCCTCTCGGCGCGTCCCCGTCCAACCAGCCGGGCGCCCCCCCCCCCCCCCCCACCCGCCCCCCCCCCGCCGCCGCCGCCGCCTGCCTCCGTTCTCAGCCTCTTCCAATGCTCTCTCTGCTCCCCCCACTGCTGCCGAAACCCCGAGCGGCAAAATTCAGACGCCAGTCCAGGGCTGCTCAATGTGCAGAGCCTCCGCCACCGCCAAGGGTTTTGCTCCAGGCAGGCAGGTGTCTGTCTGCTCCTCCTGGTTTGGTCCCTGGATGCACTCCTGACACAGAATGCAGGACCTTGAACCCGAAAACCAAAACGACCCAGAGGGAGGGCAATGCTGCCCTCACAATCAGAGCAGAGGTTCCGAATCCCGACAGGGGATTGATAGGAATGACATAACAGGGAACTGTGGGCAAGGCAGCAGCTAATCAGTCGGGCAGCTTCGCCCTCTCAATTGACTGATGATGCACTTCTATTTTTATTTCACTGTCATCTTGCAACAGTGAGGCGTGGTTGGCATGACGGCTTCCTCCTTTTCTCTCTGACCCCGAAACGGGGGATGAATGCTTCACGGCCTTCCCAGGACACTGCTCTTCACTTGAGGGGTTCAGTGGACCCCCCTGCCCCCCCAGCTGCAGCAACCCAGATTCCACCCCACCCCCCCAAGGCAGGCAGCTTAAGACCCAGCTGAGCCAGGATTGGCTTCTCTGTTCCCAGAGCCTCTTCTGCCGGCTGGCTCTCCAGGGGCCTGGAGGCGCTTTGACCCTCCAGGTGCTTTGATCCTGCAGGAGGTGAAGTGATCCTGCCTGCCCTTGGAATGGAAAGCAGCTCTAAGTTCCCGGTGGGTCCCTTGGGAGGCCTGGAGTTGGGCAGGAAGCTCCCCGTCAGCTGTGCAGGCTCCCTTTTAGGGCAGGAAAAGGAGCGGAGGGGGGGATGGGGAGGCCATGAGGATTTTTTAATGAGTTCAATACTAAAGGAGTTCACTTGAAAATAGCTCTTGGGGGGACGGGGGGTCTTCGGCTTCTATAGCTGCCTACCGGTTGAGGGTCTCCGTGGTGCCAGGTCAGGAGGAGGAGGAGGCTGCTCCTTTCCCTTCTTCTCCAAGGAGAGCTGGGGGCCTGCTATGCCCACACCCACCAGGCTTGCTGTAGTCTCTTGCATGAGGGCCCTCAGCTGGACTATGGGCACCTTCAGGGTCACACACTTGAGCACCCTGCGCACAATCGTTCCTTGGCTGGTGAGGTTCTCTGAGTGCTGGGTCCAGGCGGCTTCGCCAGGTTGCCAGTGGTAAATGGCGTCGTGGGTTCTGGATGTGCAGATGCCGCCAATCACATAAACCCTCCCTTGAAAGGAGGTGGCACCGGCAAAGGCAAGAGGTATGGGTAGGGAAGGGATGGCCACCTCTGTGCTTATGATGCCATCTTCCTGCATGAAGAAACATTTTGAGACGCAAGGAAGAAGCTGGCTGAACCTCCGGTTGGGGTACGGTTGGGTGACCTTCCTGGAAAAGAAGCCCCCGATGACACAGATCCCGGTCTCCATGGTGACAGCCGTCGCCCCGTGGAGGCTAAACTCGAGTGGCACCTGCGCCCAAGTATCCAGGTGGGTGTCATAGATAAGGAGGCCCTTATAGACCACTTCATCGGAGTCGGCATCACCGCCTATTAAGTAGAGCTTGTTTTTGTATGGCACGGAGGCAGAGAAGCGCAGGATGATGGGCAGGCTGGCAATGGAGGCCCACAGCTGCTGGGCCACATCAAAGCTCTCAGCCGAGGCCAGGGGGCCAGCATCGTTCCAGCCGCTCAAGGCGAAAAGCTTCTGCTTGCAGGTCAAGAGCATGTGGACGGAGCGGGGCGTTGACATGCCGGGGAGCTGGGTCCAGTGGTCGGCCAGAGAGTTGTACTCATGCAGCGCACAGGAATAGGAGCCATCGGCGTGTTTCCCTCCGGAGATGTAGAGCCTGTGCTCCAGCACGGAGCAGCCGGGGAGAGCCACCAGTTCCAAGGCTGGCAGCTTCATCCTGGATCCGGTGTCCGGATTCAGACACTCCATGTAGCAGTCCATGTCTTCGCTGACCGAGAGGATGTCTCTCAAACGGGGCACTTTGATGCAGACAATCGTCTCCTGGTACATGCCCCGGCGGAGCCCCCCGCTTGCCTGCAGCCTCCCTGCTCCATCCAGGTCCTGCCACCGGACCTCCAGCTGCTGACCCAGCAGCTCAGTCTCCGCCTGCACCTGGGCAACTTCCTCCTGGGACAGGAGGGGGAAACGGACACACCCGAGCAGCATCTTCAGCAGCGGGAGGCGCTCGCTGGGCTCGGCCCTCACCCACCGCTGCACAGCCTGGAATACCTCCATTTCTGAGGCCACCGCCAGGTGGTCCGAGGAGAGAAGGCAGGCCAGGGCCCTCAGGTCGAGCTGCAGGAAATCCTGGTGTTCAAAGAGGAGGCCAAAGTGGAGGCCCAGGTAGCGCAGCGCCCCCTGCAGCAAGGCGGGATGGTTGTGATCATGGCCCAGCGTGTAAAGGCGAAGGCAGTTATCTGGGGAAATCCTCTCCATTAGGAATCTGCTGGGGCAGAGGGGGAGAAAGGTCACTGGAGAAGTTGGCAGGAGAACCCCCCTCCCTGAAAACAGAAGCTGGGGGAGAAGTCCAGGAGGGTCTGGACTACCTGCTGATGAGCGTCAGCGCTGGGCTGATCTGGAGCCGGCTGGCTGCGATGAAGAGGTCCTCAGCGCCTGCGGGACTGAAAGCCAGCTCCCCCGAGTAGAGGTAGCCCAGGAGGTTCTGGAGGACAGTAGGGTCCATGTCCTCCAGAAGGACCTCCCCTTCCCGGGACTCCTTGAAGCCACTCGTGAAGACAGCCTGGAAGTAGGGGCTGATGGCGGCCAGGAGGGCCCTGCATGGGGTGACAGAGATGGTGGGGTTAGCCGTGGGCATCTTGCCCCAAGCCCTGCCCAGCTGGGGGATGCCAAGGCACACCTGTTGCAAGGGAACCTCTTCCCTCCGGCAATCAAGGTGGCATCGCAGAGCTCCGGCCGGTGATGCAGATGCTTCAGACCTGGGGAGGGGAAGAGGATGGAAAGAGTATCTTCCTTCCATGGTGGAGGAAAGAGGAGCTTGTGACAAAACCGGTGCTCCCCTCCTGGCTGCTCTGCTGATCACTTGCTACCCCCATAGCTGAGATCGGCAACCAAAGACCCACCTTGGCTGAAACAAGCTTTGAGTGACACGGCCGCCTCTGGCTGTTCATCGTTGGCCCCGTCGTCTTCTTCTGTTGGCTCCATTAGGCGCAAGTGCTGGAGCACCGAGGCTGCCCTCTCTCTGGGCCTGTTGGTTTTGGTTGCCCCAGAGGGTCCTCCCAACCCACCTCCTCCTGCCGCCTCAAGATCTCCTGAGAGGTCCCTGCAGAAAAGGTGGTGGGGTCTCCAAGGCAGCCCCCACCTCACAATGGGGGCCAAAACACCCTGAAACTCACCCTCAACCCTTGGACCCAATGCATGTTGGCCTCCTAGTATCCAGAGCAGGTCAGCATCCTGATGGGGCCCAGGAGGCTCGCTCTGACTTCCTCTTACGCCTGTTTGGGAAATTGGACCCTTCCCTCCACCAATGGAGGTTCTGGACTCCCCAGATGGGCCTTCAACTTTGTCCTCTGGGAAAGGGCTGTTTTGTGGCAGCCCCTATGATGCCC
The DNA here is from genome assembly GCA_015471245.1 of Laticauda colubrina. Lineage (NCBI taxonomy): Eukaryota > Metazoa > Chordata > Lepidosauria > Squamata > Elapidae > Laticauda > Laticauda colubrina. The sequence goes on from BLBF01000071.1 coordinate 647,296, forward strand.
CCCCCCCCCAAGGCTGAGTGTTTTTTCTTCCACTCTATGGACATGAAGGGCAGAGCTGGCTATAGCTTACAATTCTTTCTGCAATTCCTTGCACAACTATGTTTGTGTGGGGGGTGGGGGTGGGGGGGCAATTCGGTCAGTTAGGAAAGAAAGACTCTCAGACCTGTTGTTAACAAAAGTTCACTTTACTAAAGCCAAGTGCTTACAAAGAAGCAAAGCCGGACCTGAAGTTTTGCGCCCAAAGCATCTGGTTAACTTTTCCCTTCTCCCCACCCTTGCCCCAGTTACCTTATACCGCCCAGTTACATTCAAACATGGGCTCGGCGGGCTGCATGGTCTCACACCCCCTTCCATGATCTTGGAACGGCCAGCGGCTCCCACAGGCGGGCACAAAGAGCAGTTTCGGTTCCCCTTACCCCAGCTTCCCCTCCCCCCCCCTGCTTATGGCAGACTGGCATCTGGCGAAGCATGGCTGGCATAGCGGGGTGGCAGTCCTGACAGGGTGTCGCATATGTGTACCTGCAGGAATCAACCAGAGCTTTCAAAGCCTTTTAAGGAGATCAACCCTTTTCTCAATGTTATTTGTTAAATGGTGCATAGATCGTTCATAGTTGCAGTGAAGACCAGCGCACTAGCTGAACCCTCAAAAATCAAAATACAGTTAAAAAAATGCACCACCTGCAGATAAGCTGACCCTTAAAATATTTATATTTAATTTTCACAACTGGCTTATCCATAGGTAATTCAGGGATTATCCATTTTTCATGTTGTTTAGATTAAATATTCAAGGATCAGCTTATCCACAAGTATATGTAGGATACAAAAGTATTTTTTAAAATATTGCCGTATAGACTCACGGACAAAGCAAAGCAATTTGGGAGGTGTATTCAGGCACTTAAAATTCTCCACTTATTCACAAGTATATATGTACCATTTTTCAGAATAAAAGTTTTCTCAAGAATACATTTCATCCTGGATGGGGTAAGGGGGCACAATTTTCCCCTGCTTGAAGCAAAAACAAAACAAAACATTAATATCTTTTGCTTTGATAAGTATGGACAACCACCACTGAGAGGAAGAACAGTGGTGTCCAACCTTGGCAACTTTGAAGCCTTGAGGATTTCAACTCCCAGAATTCCCCCCAGCCAGCTGTGCAATTCTAGGAGTTGAAGTTCACAAGTCTTAAAGTTTCCAGAGTGGCATACTCCCGAAGTAAACTGATGCTGCTTCCAAGCAATGTTGCCAAACATGCAAGACAGAAGGGAAACCCCCTACCCAGAGGGCATAAGGGGCCCGGAAGTGGAACTCTGATCCTGTAGCCACCCTTGCCAGTCAGCTTCACCCCTGGCTTTCAAAGCAGCAAGTTACGTCCTTCCCCCTTCTTGAAGCTCCTAAACTCTATTGCGTTCCTGACTGAATGACTGACAACTTTCCAAGAATGGTATAAAGGAAGTCCTCCACTTATGATTACAATTCAGCCAAAAATTTATGCTGCTAAGTGAGAAATGTGTTAAGTGGGCTTTGCCCCATTTCACAACTTTTCTTGCCATGTTTATTAAGTGAATCACTCCACTTTTAAACTAGTAACACCATTGTTCAGTGAACCTGTCTTTCCTATTCCCTTTGTTGGGCAGAAGGTCACAAAAGGTGATCACAAAAGGTGAGGCAGAACCGGGCTGGCATATCAGGAGGAAGGGAGCCCAGGCTCCAGGGATTCTGCAGACTCTGAGGAAAACTGGATTACGACAGAAGAGTTTGTCACCCGGGCACCGTAGTGTCCTGCCCAGAACTGCGTGTCCTTCCCTCTGTGCCTAAAAAGTATGTAGCGAACTCCGGGGCCGTATCTTCTGAATGTGTGGGTTACCTGGAGAGACAAAACAACAGAAGCTCAGGCAGGAAAAGAGTTTTAGGGGACAGAAGCTTCTTTATTTATGATTGATTGCTGTTATTTAGAAAATTCAATTAGAATTGGCACAGTGGCTAGAATGGAGTACTGCAGGCAAACTGCCCACTGCCAGAGGTTCAATCCTGACAGGGTGCACGGTTCACTCAGCTTTCCATCTTTCAGAGGCTGGTAAAACAAGGACCCAGATTATTGGGGGCAAAATGCTGAAACCATTTAGAGAGGGCTGTAAAGCACGATGAAGCGGTATATAAGTCTAAGGGCTACGGCTATAAGGTGATTGCCATTGTTTAGAAAAGTGTATTTAACATGATCTCACCCAGGTACTTCAGGGGGTGGGATCCTACCAGCATAACAGCCGGTTCGGTGAGTGTGTGCATGCACACTATTTACAAATTACCAACTCCAGCTAGCATTCACCTTCTCCTGCTGACGAGCAACACTCAGCTGTACTGCGCAAAGCAGCCGAGAAGGAAAAATCAGGGAATAAAGGACAGCCTAGAGCACAGGTGGGCAGGTGGGCTAAACAGAAGACCAGAAGATCGTTGCAGCTGACTGGTTTGGAGTCAGCTGCTCTTCAGAGCTACCAGTTCTATAGAACCAGGATGAACTGGTAGAATCCCACCCCTGAACTACTTGCACTTTGGGATGCTGCCTTTCTGAAAACGGGTTGCCTGTGACCTTGTTACCAGATCTTCCTAAAGCACTACTGGCCCCCATCCCAAAACATGGAGTTTCTGATTCTGCATAGCTTTCAGTTATAGTTTTGTCCTCTACATGACAACTGAGCCCAAAGTTTTTGTTTCCAAGGGAGGCAGTTCTTAAGTGAGTCATGCAGTCGTGAAGCAGATGTGAGTTTCCCCACTGACCTGCTTGTTACCTCGTAACCCTGGAACAGGGCAACTGTCCAAATTGCGCCCTAGTTACCAGATGCCTAAATCTGGATTACATGACCATGATGATGCTGCAACAGTCGTAAGTGTGAAAAACGACCATGCGTCATTTTCAGTGCCACTGTAACTTCCATTATTATACAAATGGTTGTATGTCAAGAACTACCTGTAGTGTAATGCCTACATACATTTTTATTGTTTTAATGTTGCTAGTTCTTTCTTTTTTAAAAAACAACAACACCCTATTTGCCCAACCCCAGATACAAAATCTGTATTCTTCTTTTCTGGTTATTTTATTATTAAGGCACTTTAATTTTCAGAATTTAGTGAAATGTGTGTAGGAGGGAGAAAAAGAGAAAGAGAAAAAGGGAAAGAGAAACAGAGAAAAAGTAGGCCATCACCCCAAGGGCAGTGAAATCCAGCAGCCAAGCAAGATGGGGCTGGTGGAGCAAGCAGCACCTTTTGGTAGGAGGCGTCATTCCACTGAGGGATGGGATCTGGTTTCGCTTCAAAAACACCAATCTTCGTTTTTTTATCAGCTGCCAAGAGGGCAACAAAGAGCTCATATTTGCAGCCACAGTCCTGACGGCCACCCCACCTGCAAGAGTCAAAGGGCAGAGCTTAAGTCTCAAGAGGAAGCTGAAAAGGAGAACTGAAACCCTCCTGTGGGTGTTCAATGTCCAGAAAAGTGGCTGGCCTGTCCAGTCCCTCTGACATCCTGAGGGTCCTCCTTGCTCTGAAATGGACAAGGCAATTTAGCTGTGGTCACCCAAGAGCCCTTTGCTTTCTACCTCTGTTTGGGTAGCCCAGGAGGGGGGGGGAGGGGGCCACACTCACCAGTCAGAGACCACAATATCAGGCTGGTCAGCGTCCAGCAGATCCGGCCACAAGCCCTCCTTCAGCAAATTGATCACCTGCTCCTTCTGACACCACCTTGGAAGAAAGAGGCCCACGTTGACCTGGAGCAGAGTTTACTCCACAAGGCAAAGCCCCCAAATACAGGCAGTCCTCGTTTGGTGGCGACTGCAGCGTCCCTGTGATCGCAGGGTCAGAATTAAGACACTTGGCAACTGAGTCCGAGCTGTGACGCTTGCCTGTCCCGGGGGGTCAGCGCGATCCCCTCCTCTGACCTGAGAAACAAAACGAACAGGGAGGCCAGAGGATTCACTTAACGACTGCGGCCAAGGCCACACAATGGGGCAAGAACCACTCAACTGTCTGGCTGAGCCAGGTAAATTGTGGGCTCAATAGCGGCGCGGTAAGTCGAGGACTCCCCGGAGCAGAGCCCCCCCCCCTTCACAGCAGCGGGGGAGCCGCCCAAGGCCCCTCTTCCCAGGGGAAGGGGCAGAGGGGAGGGGCTCGCTCACTGGTAGGAGGCGGCAAAGCAGGTCTGGGCCTCGGCGCCTTCCACGGGGCTCCGGTTCTCTTCCACGCTCCACCCGTCCTTCCGTCCCTGGCACTGGAGGGCCCAATGTCGGAACTCCTCTGCAGGCGGAGAGCCAGGCTCTCTGAGCGCCGCCCGAGGCCTCCTCTCCGCTCGCCTCCCGCCCACCCCGAAGCGAAGCGGCCGGGCTGCCTACCTCTCCCGCAGGGGTTCCGGACGAGGTTCCTGCCCAGCGGGCGCAGGACGCCCAGGCGGCTCCAGCGCAGGCGGGGACAGCGGGCGGCGGCCTCGAGAGCGGCGCGCATCCCGGGCTCCCTCCGCCACTGCGGCTTCCAGACGGCGGGCCCGTCCAGCAGGTCCCGCCAGCGGCGGCAGACCAGCCGGCAGCGCGTGGCCAGCGTCTCGGGCGGCAGCCAACTCAGGACCAGCGCCAGCACTTCGTTGGGCAGCCGCGGCCAGTCCGGCGGGGGCGCCCCGGGGAGGCTTCCATCGGCACCGGCCGCCTCCTCGCCCGCCTGCCCGGCCTTGGCCGTCGCGGCGCGCATCGCCGTCCTGGGCGCGGCCGCCGCCCCTCCTGCCCTGTCGGGGGAATGCCGGACGCGCAATCGCAATGGCGTCTTCTGGGCGGGGCTTTCTCTCGGATTCCCGCCGGGTCCCTGTGCCCGCGTCTCCCCCCCCCCCCCCCGGGCTCCGCTGCTGCGGGATGTCCGCGTTCTGCGACCGCTGCGCTGCTCTTCGTGACGTCATTCGCGAGAAAGACCCGCTTCCCTTTTGCAATATTTCGCAGGGGCGACCACGGCGGTCCCCGAAGGAAGCCGGCCCTCCCCACCCCCCGAGGAACTGACGCGGCTGCTGGACGAGGAGACCGAGGCCGGGACGCTCCGGCTTCTGGACCCAGTTTCTCAAACTTGGCAACTTCCGGCTGGATGGACTTCAACTCCCAGAATCCCCCAGTGGCTTTTGCCCGCCCGCCCGCTGCTGTTCGGCCGCCCGCTTTGCAGCCTCACTCGGGCTTCGCAGGAAAGGGCCTGCGAGGCTGGGCTGCTCTGAGCGCTCCGCGGGGCTCGCTCGCGTCCCGAATCCCGGGCTGGGCGCTGGACGAGGAGGGAGAGCCCGGCCCGAGCGCCGCCGAGGCCCCTGCCAGCCTTCCCGGAAACTGGAGGCGGCGGCCGGATTGCAACGTCGCGCCCCGTGACTTGCAGGGCGGCCGGGCCTGGCGCGACTCGGGCTGCGCGTCCCCACTGGCGCTGCGGGGCTTCGGCGGCGGGCGAGGAGCATGAGCCGGGGGGCGAGGCTGCTGGGCCTCCTCTGCCTGTGGCTGCCCCAACTGCGCTGCCGGGGCCCGCCGGGCGTCCAGCCGGAGCAGGTGCACCTGTCCTACCCAGGTGAGCCTTGCGGGAAGGGCCCTCCCTGCCTCCCGCCCTTCGCCAGCTCTGCCCCTGCAGGGGTTGAAGCGCAGGTGGGGGAGGGGCTGCCGGCCTGGAGGCCCAGAAGGCCTTGACCTTTGTTCGACTTCAACTCAAGCCGGGGCTTGTTGGGAGGGGTCTTTGCCGCTCCGCGATCCCATCGATCCGCTCCCTGTTTGGGAAAGGAAGAGCTTTGCTTGGCGTATGTCTGCACCGCATTTGCCAGCCTTTCCTCCTTTGCCACTTTCTGGAGGGAGGGGGCGATTTCCCCCCTCCCCCCCCCCATGAATGACCCTTTCTCTTGCTGCAGGAGACCCCACCTCCATGGTGGTCACCTGGACGACCTTTGACCCAGCCGAATCCCTTGTGGTCTTTGGCCAGGCTCCAGGGAAGGCCCTTCCCCACAAGGCCAGCGGAAATGCCACACGCTTCGTGGACGGTGGCAGCCTGGGCCGGGCCATGTTCATCCACCGAGTGACCCTCCGCGGCCTCCTTCCGGGACAGACTTATGGTGAGGGCTGGGGACATCTAGTTCTTCGCAGGGCACTGCAAAAATCACACCCTCCTGGCTGCATGGTACATACACACAGCCCCGAAGAGAAGCCACAGAGACCTCAGGGGACAGAGGAAATCCTGGTCTGACACTGGTTCATTTCATGACCCTTCCAAGTGACAAGGGCACTGAAAAAAGGGACTTATGACCGTTTTCACACTTATGACTGTTGCAGCATCCTGTGGTTGTGTGACCAAAATTCAGGCTTGGCAACTAACTCACATTTATGACAGTTGCTGTATCTGGGGCCGGGGGGGGGGGGAGCATGCGATCATTTTTTGCAACTTCCTCTGCTTCTCTCTCCTTGCAGTCTATCGCTGTGGGAGCACATGGGGCTGGAGCCAACCCTATGGCTTCCGGGCGTTGCTGAAGGGCAGCAGCTGGAGTCCCCGGTTCGCCCTGTTTGGAGACCTGGGCCTGGAGAACCCCCAGTCCTTGTCCCAGTTGCAGTGGGAGACTCGGCAGGGCTGGTACGACGCAGTGCTTCACATAGGTAGGCTGAACGGCCCTCCAGCTCTTCCTCAGCACCCTTCCTCTGACCCACCCACCCACCCTCTGATGGTGACCCTCTTCTCCCCCCAGGAGATTTTGCCTACGACCTGCACTCGGTAAGATCCTCCAGAGCATCTCTGGGCTAGAAAGGAAGACGCAAGGCTTGAAAACTCATTCATAAGGCTGGACCCTGTGAGGCTGTTCCAAGAGGGCTACGTGGGCATGCCTGTGTGGGCAGGGGTGGGAGAACTTTGCTCCCGGGCATTGGCCCGATTCCAGCCTCTGTCTGTTCTGCCCCTGCAGGATAACGCCCTCGTTGGAGATGCCTTCATGCGGAAAGTCGAGGCAGTGGCTGCCTTTGTGCCATATATGACTTGCCCAGGAAACCACGAGGAGAAGTAGTGAGTGGGGCTGAGCCAGATTTAAGAGATGCCGGGCTCTGCCAGTCTGTCTGCAGGCTGGTTCTGGTGACCCAGCTATAACTCCCAGGTGGCACTCTCTCTCCGGGGGAATACAGCCTTGGCATCCAGGTTTTTCTGGGTAGCTAACTAAGGGAAAGGGCACCCCCTTTGTGTCCGCCCACCTTCAGCCTTCTCCTTCCCTTCCTCCTGCAGCAATTTCTCCAACTACCGGTCCCGCTTCAGCATGCCCGGAGACACTGAGAGCCTCTGGTACAGGTGCGTCCCAGGGCTGCAAGGGGCACAAAGCCAAGACAGCCAAGGCCCTCTTCCTTCCCAGCCCTTGCAGTTGCTTTCATGGGTGGGGGGGAGGGGGTCTGGAGGAGCTCCTGCCTTGTATGGCTGTAGTGTTAAGATCAGGCACAAAAGGCAGGTTGCTTTATTGTTAAAATCCTTTGCATAGGAATCTTCTCAACTAATGGTCAGCACCTGCTTGGAGTTGTATATGGGCGCACGGAATTCAAGGGAGGTTGGAGTTAGTTTGCTTGTGGCTCCATAGGGATTCTAGGCTGATGCCTCTTTCAACTCTGCCCTTAAGTTTTGCTATTCCTTGTCCCACCCACAACTGCCTTGTGAGGCAGGCTGAGACACAATACCTGAGGCCCAAAGCCCCCCAGGGAGTGTCTCCAGCTGACGATTCTGGCTCCCCTTTCCTCAGTCCGCCCCCTCCCCTGCTCTACCAGATTCACTCTCCAGTTCTTTGGGCAAATCTGAGTGGGACCTCCCTGGAGATGTCTCCCCATCTTCTGGGGAGGGGGCTCGTTTTGTCCTCCTGCTCTTAGCAGCTGCCTGTCCTGCTTCCTTCCCAGCTGGGATGTCGGCCCTGCTCACCTCATTGCCTTCTCCACGGAGGTGTATTTCTTCCTAGGCTACGGGGAGCAGCTGGTAGCCAAGCAGTTCCAGTGGCTGGAGAGGGACCTCCAGGTAGGCTAAATCCAGATTTGGGTGGGCAGGGCCAGTTTGTGCCAGGCAAACATGAGCCTCTGGCTCTCTTCCTCTTGGGGACAGGTGGCGAACCAGCCAGCGCGGCGTGGGGAGCGCCCCTGGATCATCACCATGGGGCATCGGCCCATGTATTGCTCCAACAACGACAAGGATGACTGCACCTTGTACGAGAGCATCGTAAGGAGCCCATGGAGAAGGCAGTTTGAGCCCCTGGCTTCCTGAGAAAATATAGAGTGACCAAAACGTTTATTTTATTGAACATATTTATATGGCTGCCCAACTCACATCTGGGTGTCTTCAGGAAGCTTACAAACTTTGGCGAGTCTGTCTGTGGTGGCCAAGCCTTACCTGGGCGTTGACCCTGACCCTTTCAGGCAGATGTTTGCAGCCAGCAGGATGAGGCGGAAGTGTGGTGATGCTTCATTATAAAATAAAAATAAATATAATAAGATAAGGTGAACGATAAGGTAGAATAGAACCTCATTGAGGAGAGATCTAGTCTAGAACTAAGAAGGAGCAGCTGGCCTTCAGGGGTTGGGGGGGGGGCTTTTCAGAAGAGTTTGGACAGCCGTTTGCCTGAGACGGTGTAGGTTCAGCGTGTCCAACTTGAGAACTTTAAGGCTTCTGGACTTCAACTCTGTAGCTGGGCTGGGAATTCTGGGAGCTGAAGTCCACAAATCTTAAGGTTCCAAGATTTGATCTAGGGTCTCCTGCTTGAGCAGGGGGTTGGACTAGAAGACGTCTGAGGTCCCTTCCAACTCAGTTATTCTGAAGCTGCTTGTTTCAGTGAGAGCTGAAATTTGGAAGGGGTCTGAATCCCATGCCTGGGACAGCCATGAAAGGGGTGCAGATTTAGGCAGCCTTGAGCAGGATTGGCAGGAGGAGGAGGAGGCGGCACTCAGTGTGGTTTGTGGGCCTTTCCAGGTGCGCAAAGGACTGAAGCCGAACCGTTATGGCCTGGAGGATCTTTTCTTCAAACACGGTAAGAAGGCTCTCAGGCAGCCCCTGCACTCTCCTGCTGAATGCCATGGGAATGCCTCCAAGAGAATGCACATGCAGGCAGTCCTTGACTTACTATGGTTGTGTCTGTTGGGCTCCGTTGTGGTCCTGAGTCAAGGACTACTGGTAACGTGTGTAAAGCTTTGTGCTGTTGCAACTTCCGTCTTGACCATGAGAGCCCTGTCCTTCCGTGCACAATTCGCTGGGGACAATTCGCTGAGGGGCTTCAGTGGCCCCTCCGCAGGCAGTGGGATCTGCCTTGGCTGCCCAGCATTGAGAGGAAACCAGCAGGAAGAGGGGCTGCACCCCAAGGCAACTCACCCCGCCCACCAGGGCCCCCCTTTCTGCCCTGACAGCCCCTTCCTTCCCTTGCCTTCTGTTCCTCCAGGGGTAGATCTGATGCTGTGGGCTCATGAGCATTCCTATGAACGGCTGTGGCCTGTCTACAACTTCAAGGTGAGTCCAGCTTTGGGGGCTGGGAGGGAGGTCAGAATAGGCTGCTTTCCTCCTTCCTAGGGTCGGGCGAGGGGGCTCCCTTGATTTTAAAATCCGCAGTGCCCGTCTGTCTGCCTGCCCCTTTTGCGGGGATGGAGAGTTGCAAAGTGGCAAGACTGACCACACGGCATCCGTCTGCAGGTTGCCCAAAGCAAGATGCTGCCCCAGCGTCTCTGGGCAGAGCAGAGAGGCAGGCTGACCTTCAGCATCTGTTTTTTCCTCTCGCCCCTCTTTCAGGTTTACAATGGGAGCACCACAGCCCCTTATGCCAATCCCAGTGCCCCCGTCCACATTATCACTGGATCAGCTGTAAGTTTGCAGATAGGCAGCATTCAGTGAGAACTAACAATGGCCCATCTCTGAGCATATGCAGAATTCTTTTCCTAGGAAGGTGCCGATTGTGGTCATAAGTCAAGGACTGCATGTACCTGGAAGTACAGGGTGGAGAGAGCGCGGGGGGGGGGCAGACTTAAGGCTCAGCACTCTTGGCCACTGGTCCTTCAGCGGCTGAGCCACAGGCCCTTTGATCTCCCCTTCCCCAGGGTTGCAAGGAGCGGATGGACCCCTTCATCCCAGACCCGCGAGAGTGGAGTGCTGTACGGATTGAGGATTATGGGTACGCCCGTATGCAGATCGTCAACAAGACCCACCTCTGGTTGGAGCAGGTCTCGGATGACCAGGTAGGGGCTTGCTCTGCAAATAGCAGCCCTGAGTCTCGGATTCTCCCCATGGCTCCGCCGGGCTTCGGCTGCCATCCATGTCGGGAACAGCTCAGCCCCTGGGTGATTTCCTGAGCTTGGTATCTATCTGGCTCCACCCAAGCTGGTCCTGAGCTCCAGCCCCAATCCTCATGGGGGAGGTGCTTCAAGCACTGCTGAGGGTGGCCGGGCTCCTCATCCCTTCCTCCATGCTAGCCAGACTTTGCCTGTGGTCAGACCACACCTGTTTTTCCAGGTTTGACCCTTTGCTTTTGGTTTTCAGAATGGGAAGGTCGTGGATAAGATTTGGCTGATCCAAGACCAGCACGGCCCCAGGGCCTGGCACTGACTGGCCCTCCAGGCTGGAAGGTCTGAGAAGGCACCGCCAGCCCCCCTCTGGTCCGGACAGCTGGCCAGGATTTCACCTTCTGAGGTCCAGCAGCTTCAATTGCACTGGGATCTCTGGCCCGAACATGAGGTGGTTTCCATGACCCCAGACGTGACCCCAGCTACAGAGGGGGTCAAAGAGTCAAGATGGAGCCCTTGACCTATGGAGAAAAAGGAGGAGGAGGAGCTTCAGTGATATGGCTGCAGATGCCCTCCCGATGCGCCCCTGTACTTGCCTGTCTGCCCAGCCTGAAGTTAGGGTTAGCTTGAGAGAGAAAAAATGTTTTCACCTCCTTAGTGCAAACTGTCCCTACTTAACACTGATAGGAATAGGCTTTCTGCCTGCAGGGCTCACATTTTCTGCTGCAAAACATACAAATCTCTCTCGTTCTTTTCATCTACTTTTTGCTGTCTTTTCCTCTCAGACAGCTATTTTAATATAATCAGAACTGAGGACTTGATTCTGCTCTGTGACGTGTAATGAGGAGCTAAAAGGATCTTGTTTGCAGAACTGCATTTGGGTGCACTGACTCACTATGAATTTTTCGGAAGGACTTTAAAAGATAAATACACTGCTCCCCAGAGACTTTTTGGGTATGACTCCCATCATTATCAGACAGCTAATGGCAAATTATGGGTTGTAGCCCAAAACTCTGGAGGATGGCAGACCGGCCAAAGGCAAGAAGACTTATGGGTACCCAAAAAATCATGGGATGTTGATCTTCACTGGAGTGTTAAAGACAAGCAGCACAGTGTGATTTTTAAGCAAATAATTATTTGAAATAAAAGTCAGAAATAAAGGGAGACAAGAAAACAAGCATTTTTTTTTAAACCAGACTTCTTAGACGGTAATTTTTATAAATATCTGCCCGGATTAACGCAGGATGAAATTTGCAATTGAGAAAATGATTGGTTATGTTTCTTAATGGAAACGGGTTATTGGGGGAAGAAGCAGGGCAGGCTCACGCAGAGCACAACCTCAGTGAAATACACAAATGGGCATTTCTTGCAAAACCTTGAAAACGTTCTTGGCTCGCAGTGAGGGGGAAGAAGGGCAGAATTACGTGGGGAGGGAACTGGGAAAACTCCCCCCCCCCCGGAGAAGGGGGGCTGCTCCCTGCATGGCCTGTTCCGAGGGTTCTTCCAAAGGGTGCAAAGCAGGGAGGAATCCTGAAGCTAGAGGTGGTGGTAATTTTCTACTTGGTGATCAGATGGGAGACCACGTGGAGATCCGGAGGCCAGGAAGAGCGGGAAGGAGCCAGGCTAAGCTTTCTCCGTTGCTGCCCAGCAGGCTTGGGTGAGCTGGGCATGAAATCCTGTTTTACTTCCAGGAATTGCCAGGCGAGGCTCCTTTGTTCTTTGTACCCAGGATGTTCTGCAGGTGAGGAGGAGGAGGAGCAGCAGCAGCAGCAGCTCGAGGACGGCTTGGCTCAGCAATGGCTGCCAGCCAAGTGACTGAGCCTCCCCTCAGGGGTCTCCACAAGACCTCCCTGGGCAGAGGGAAGACCCTCCCAGCCTACAGCTCCGGGCTCTACGTTTGGCCGCTTTAAGACTTGCGGACTACAACTCCCAGAATCTCCCAGCAAAACGCCCCGAAGCGCCGCCTCTCCACGCCAGGCCCAGGCCAATCGAGGAGGCACGCGGGAACGCTTCCCGTCCATCAATGTACGCCGCCCAGCTATTCGTCTTCTCATGTCCCTCCCCCTTCCTTTCGGCCAATAGCAGGTGAGTACTAGACCGCTCCGGCCCGGCATTGCCTAATCAGGAGCGAACCCTCCTCTTTCCGGTTTCCTGGCGGGGCGGGGCACTCTGTCGCCAGGCGACGGGGAGTCCGCTTGTCCCCGGATGTGGCCTGGCCGCGGCTTGGCCGGTTCCCAAAATGGCGTCGTCGTAGTCCTCGTCTTGCTGCTGCTCGTGAACCGCACCGGGACCGGCCTGCGCGGTGGCGGTGGCGGTGGCGGTGGCGGTGACGACAGAAGCTGTTGAAGACCGACCGGCGGCGCCACCACCGAGGGGGAGGCGGCCTAGCAGACGGGTGAGCGAGCGCAGCGGGTGGTGGCCGGGGGTCCATCTGCGGGGCAGCCCCTGGCCTGAGGGGCCTCCCCGAGTCTGGGCCGAAGCAGGAGCCCCTTTGGGAGGGCGGAGGGCCTCTTTTGCCGGAGTCCTCGCCTTTGGCCTGCGTTGAAGATCAGGAGGTGGATGGGGGACCACGTAGAGATGCCCTAGCGGTGCAAACCGCCCGGGAAGCCTCGCCTGCGTTATTATCCTTGGTGGGGCTTTGGGGGTGAAGCCTCAAGGGAGTTTGGGAGAATTTGGGGCTGGGGGAGAAGTTGCTTTGTGGTACAGGTGGCCCTTGGCTTACAGCCATTCATTTCGTGACCGTTCTAAGTTACAACAGCCCTGACAAAATGACTTGTGACTGTAATTCACAGCCTCCATTCATGGTCCCTTAATCAAAATTCAGACACTTGGTCACTGACTCATACTTACGATGGTTGTGGTGTCCCGGGGTCAGGTGATCCCCTTTTGCAAACTTCTGACAAGCAAAGTTGATGGAGGAGAACAGATTCACTTAACCGTTGGGCTCAGTTGTGGTAGTATGTCAAGGACTACCTCTATATTGTCTTTAACCAGGTGTGGCATGTCTGGAGGAGATCAGGGCATGTGGTTGCGCCTTTTTTCTCAGGTGGATTCCTGCTGAGCCAGCTTTTCTCAGCCGCGAGCCTCAGGCAGGTTTTGCTTTAATTGCTCTCTAGGCTTTGAGCAAAGGCGGTTGGTTAAAACCCCCAAAGTTTCCACTTTCTTGTGACATTTCTGCCATTTTCTTTCTTTTTTTTTTGTTCCCTTATTTTTTAATAACAAATTAACAATTTGTAAACTGCCCAGAGTTACTGGGAGTAAGATGGCATACAATATAAATTTACATTATTTAAATTTAAATAATTACAGTTGCAGGAATTGGGTATGTCCAGTCTGATGAAGAGAAGGACTAGGGGTGACATGAGAACAGTCTTTCAATATTTGAGGGGCTGCCCCAAAGAAAGGGGAGGATCAACTTATTTTCCAAAGCATCCGAAAGCAGAACAAGAAGCAACCTCGAATAAAGGAGAAATTTCCTGACAGAACAATTAACGGTTTGCCTGCAGAAGTTATGGGTGCTCCAACACAGGAGGCTTTTAAGAAGAGACTGGACAGCCATTTGTCTGGGCTCCTGCTTGAGCAGGGGGTTGGACTAGAAGACTTCCAAGGTCCCTTCCAACTCTGTTATTCTGTATTCAAATTTTCACAGGTGGATAAGGGGCTTAGTCCAATCCATTTTATTTGGGGAGGGGGCTGTTCCTAGATGAACTAAGCCTTCTTTTACAAAATGCCCCCGCCACCCCTTTGACCTGTTTAGCTTCTCTCTGTCCTAAGCAAACTGACAAGATCATTAGTCTGTAAGCCTCTTTCAAAAAGTTACTTTTGGCTCATAGGTTTGAAATGAATCTCTCCATCATATTTATAAACTGCAAATTCTGTTTTCTGATTGTAAATAAAATAGCACTATTAATGCCTGCCAGATAATCCTGTTTGTCGGTAGATCAGAGAAATTTAAGGGCTGGATAAGCTCAACTTCTACACTTTAAAAGCCTCTGTGTTCAAAAGAACCTAAAGTGGTTTATGGAATGTAGCTAGCTGGTGCTGTATGTTGTCCTGCATAAAAGATTTTATTTCAGAAAAAGACATATCTATATGTTGGAAAGCCTAATGTAAAATAGGCTTTTACTATTTAGGCTATTTTACATTATTTTGTGGAAAGCTATACTTTATATTTAAATGCTTCTAGATTTTGTGATTCTTTATAAATGTAATTTGAGAATACTTTGGCAGGTAAAAGTCTTGGAAGAAAAAGATTAGATTTAGAACATGAATGATGGAGGTGATTTGTTTCAGGATGAGTCCAGAGTAAGATTTTGGCACCTGTAAATAGGACACGCTCTGCTGCTTACCGTACATTGGTGTAGGCTCCATATATTGGTGTGGTATATTAGTGTAGGCTCACTTTCATGGTTAAGGGTCATTTGTCTGCTTGAGATTATGAGTTGCAACTTCCATATTTGCTAATAAGGAATTTCGGGATATCTTGGTCTTACACCAGTGCTTGGTTGAGAAATTGTTCTGAATTTTATGTTCCAAAAGGCCAGTGCCATTTTATTTCATACACACACACACACACACACACACACACACACACAAGGTGAGTCAAACATTTGTTTATAAAGATCGGTATAAAGAAAGGTTTTGTCTTGCTAGAAGGTTATTGTTTCTCAGCTCTTTCATCGTCTGGTTTATCCCTTGAATATGTCGACAAAAACAACTTGAATGCAAAGGTTTGCAGTCCCAGGATAATCAATCATACTGATAACTTCAGAAGCCCTTCAAAATGTTTCAAAAAATGAGCAGTCTAGCTACAAACTGGTCTCTGGTTGTTGGCCTTATTTTGATGAGATGATTCATGTTGAGTCTCATTGCAAACTTGGAATCACTTCAAAAGAAGCCAGGACCTCTCTTCAAGAGAACAAGGAAAAGAAAGCTGAGAGAAGCAGAAGATTAAACAGTTACTATATTTGGAAAGTTTCGAAAGGAGATAGGAGGTACTGTTGCCAGCTTGTGCTTACTACCTTTATATAGGGAAGAGTACTCACTTGGCGCTTTATTTCTCTCAGAACTGAGAGTTCTTTCCTGTTAAAAGTTAGAAACATATTGCTTCATTTTTTACAAAAGTTAGAACACTTGGCCCAGTGGTCAAACTTGTTTCAAAGGAGACTTTTTCAGAAATCTTCGGGTTCAGATTTAGGGAGCCTGGTGGGGAAGAGGGCCCCGACTAGACGGCCCGGGAAAATATTTCCAGGATGAAAAAGTCAATACAGGACGTTCTGAAAGTCAACAAGGATATACTTTGCTTTTCCTAATGAAAATATTAATCCATGCTGTGTCCTAAAAAATGCTCAAGTTCTGATAACAGAACAAATCTGCTAATTGCCTAAATATGTTCTTTGAGGCTTGAATTCATTGATGAGGATTTGAAAACCACTCTGGAGCATAATTCAATGGCAAGACAGACCTACCTTAAGTTTTGTCTTGGATTAAAAAACTTTTTTTCTGCTAAAGTATTTTCTAAACACCTTTGTTATGCATTTCTCTACAAAAACTGGAAATTGTTTTTACAAATCTTCTAGGAGTGGATCCTTGCTCTTTTATCATAATAACCAAGTCCCTTCCCTATTTAGGGCCAGCCAGAAGATGGCAAGCAGGAACTTTCTTGCTGCCTTATTCCAAATCCTGGGTAGAATTTGATTACGTAAGGCAGTCAAAACCATTCTCTCTGGATGGCAGAGGGTGATATGGAGGCTTTTTCAGTTAATGAAAAGAGCAAGCAAAGGGGTAAGCCTGCTTAGGTGCATGCAGGTATCTGGGCCCTAAATAAAGTTGAATATTAATACCAAAAAAATTCTATTCTGGTAATCCTTAGTTTTTTATTCCAGTGTTCCTCAACCACTGATAGTGTGGAGATGTGTTGGCTTCAACTCCCAGAATTCCCCAGCCAGCATAGTTGAAGTCTGCACCTTTTCAAACTGCCAAGGTTGTGAAACAGCTCTATTCTGTTTAAATAAATCCCCCATTTCTGTTTATTTTATAACAGTAAAATTACCTAAATCAAAAACTTAAGACTCTGATTATAGGCTTTAAAAAGAGTATACAGTTGTACATAAAGACGCAAATTACAGAAATTGTAGATTGCCATCAGCTTTATTTTTATTAAATTGGAGAGGACAAGACAATTTTTGCACTTGGGTGTGTTTTGAGATAACACTGTATGTTATTTCCACACATAAGACAGTAATAAGTTGGCTGCAGTGATTGGCATTCTGGATTGAACAAATTTGAGGACAGGGATCATTAAAAAGGGATCATATTAAGGCTGATCCAAGAAGGAGCATTTAATGGAACAGAAATGGTGGTAGATTTAACTTCAGCTCTGCTGATCCCCAGACTGCTGGCTAAAAGATTACAGGAATGGCGATCTAATCCATCTGGAGATGTTCCAGCTAGGGGATTTTTTTCTGACTGTGACCCTTTAATTCTTCAATTGTGAAGCTGCATCCAGCGTTCCTCTTGTTCTCATACTTTCTGGTATTACTCATAGAAGTGGAATAAGAGAAGAGAGCTTAGTTTATTGAGGAAAAATCCCCATGATAGATTTCAGAAGACAAGCTGAGTGGGAGAAAGAGAAACAGAAGGTATTTTAAGCCCGAATGGAGAGTCTTTTTTTCTTTTTGCTGTTCTAAATTTGAGCATTTGTAGAGCATGGAAGAAGGAATAAAATTGCCTGCTGTATCTACTTCTTCTATATAACTGTAGTGATATATATTGGAATTAAGCCTCTGGCATAAGAAAAAGGTATTTTGTTCTAAATGCTGCAGGCTTGGAATAATGCCGCTAGAATTTTTTTTTCATTTAAAATGCTGAGCTTCCTCTGTGAAATACCAATTCCAAAAAAGAACTTTTTTGTTAAAAAAAAGAGAGGGAGGGGGCTCTGGTAAGGAATCCTAGCTCCCAATTACATTTAAATGTAAGCTGATGTGTGACTGAAGTCTCAGGTGCCTCCTGGTTATACCATTCAGGCGATGGGTGGCATGTTAGATTATTTTTGCCCAGACATCAGACACATTGGCAGGTCTACGCCAAAGTGGCCTTTTGGGTCTCTGCTCTGCCTGGAAGGAGGGAGTGTTTTGGCTCAGGAATTCTGGGAGCTGAAGTCCACAGGTTACAAAAGAGCCATCGTTCCCCAACTCTGTTGTGAATAATCCATGAAGTGCTTAAGGGAAGCTGTGTCCTTGGCAGAAGTGAGGATGAGCAAGGTGGGCCTTCAGCCTCTTTGCCCTCGCTTTACCAGGGAACGACTAGCAAACTGGCCCTTCCCAGGTGCAGGTGCCCATTGGAGCTGGCTTTGTGCCACGGCTGCTGAGCAAAAAGTTCACGAACAGTGGGAGCTTCTCCTGGGACAAAGTAAAGCCTGCTTAAACCATTTTAAGTCATGGCTCTGCTTCCTGCTAATGAAAATTAGCAGCAAGGCGGTGACTGTCCCATTTTGCTTCCCTTCCACCCACCCCATCATCCCACATGTGTGTTTAGGGGAAAGAATACCCTGTAATTCAAGTAATGATGTAAAGAAGTAATTAAGGGTCTTGCTCAGTTAGCTTGCAGTTTAATTACCACCAGAGTAATTATTTGGCAAATGCACTGTCACTGTTGCTGCTGCCACCAGCCCTGTGACAGGATTACTCTGCTGGGAGGGTTGCACAAAAACTGGGGAAGGAGGACACCGGGCTGAAAGGCCCCACCTGGCTGCAGCTTCTGAGGGGCATGAAGGATCTGCGGAGGACCCTCGAGGGCTTCAGAACTATCCAAGGGGTACAGCAGCTGAGGCGCCCGCATGCTGCATTTAAGGGTCCCTGTTTTCGTTTGGGCTTAAGGGGGCACCGGGCGATTTCTGAGGACCTCCCGTGTCCGATCTTGACCGAAACAGCTTTGGCGGAGACTGCGGCCTCCTCTTTGGGGGCAGAGAATGAAGGTTGTTGGGATCCACCTTTGGGAGGCCACTGCCTGAACCCTCAGCTGATGGGAGTCAGTTGAGGCTGAGCTGGACCAAGTGGGCCACTGGTCTTAGACCTGCTTCACCACCACCAGGGTGGTTCTACTGCTGTGGCACGGGCTGAATGCCACTCACAGCCTGGGGTACGAGACAGAGGGAGCGCTTTAATTGTTCTTTTCTGGTGGAATTTTTGCTTCTATTTCCTGAATTGAGACCCTGAGGCTGAGGAAGACGAACTCTGAGCTATGAGGCACAAGCTCTGCGAGATGAAGCAGTGAACTGTACTCGAAGCATCAAAGGAGTGTTACTCGCTCCAGCCAGTGTGTCCTGTGCCTTTCATGCCCCCAACTGGGGGAAACGAGAGATGCTGTCTTGGAGCCCGCTGCATTCCTGGCATGCCTGCCTTCCCCAAGGACCAGGCTTCTCCAGGCACTGCCTGCAGCCACTTTAACCAGGCCTGCTTGCATCTCCCGGAGTGGCTGCTTTCTTGCAGCTGTGCTGTGCTGGGGAAAGGTTTGCTGATGGCCCATTTTGGCCTTTGAAGCCAGAGGGGTGCCAGGTGCTGGGGGTGAGAAGGGCCTGAGTGTGCACTGGGTCTCTGCTTTGTGCTGTTTGCACCTTCTCCGAAGTGCCTTCTCGGTTACTCTTTCTGTGGCTGCCTATGGTTTCTGAGGGGTCGGAGCCTCTTCATTCTTCGGGACCTCCAGCCGCTTTAGTGGAGCTTGCTTTCTGCATCAGATGAGCAGGAAGGTGAAGGCGGATTGAGCTTGGGGCTTGGAGGAAAGCAGCCCAAGGGATTTGGCCACTGCTCACTTCTAGAAGCATGTAGCTCTAGCAATGGTCGCTGTCCCCAGGCCTGGCCCCCATGGAATGACGGTATGCCAGCAGAGGTGTGAGTGAGGGGAGCCAGGTAACCCCTCCGTGGTGGAGGGAGACCAGCGTCCAGAAGGGGCTGCGATGGTTGGGATCCTTCATCCATGGAGCAGGTGTGGCTCTTAAGTGTATCTTTGTGATAAGGAGGGAAGTTGGTTAGGAATTTCCGCCAAGCTTCGCTCTGTGCTCATTGGCGCCCCAGGGAAGTTTTTGAAACGCGCACTGTTTTTCCTTGCTTTATCTAATAGAGGAAGGGTCTCCCAACCGGGCAACTTTCAGGTTTGTGGACTTCATCTTCCAGAATTCCTCAGCCAGCATGGAAAAGGGGACTCAAAGCAGTCAATGGATACACAGACAACAATGTCTGCCAATTTGCAGTGCAACCTGTGAAAACCCACATCTTGAGTTCAGAGCTATTTCCTTGACTCTGTATTATTTTTATGTTAGAATCAAACCTGCTATGCAGATATGTCCGTCTTGGCAACCATTGGGTTTGACTGTTTCTGATTGGGTTGGCCCTTAGAAGCAATGATTGTACAGCAAAAGTAGGCAGGGAAATTGCTAGAAAGTACATTAATCTTGGGGGGGGGGGGGGAGAAGAAGAAGAAGAAAAACAACCACAACATCTTTATTATCATGGTACAAGTACAACGAAACTCTGGATGCATCCCAGCAACTGTTTGCAATAAAACCAAAACACTTAAAAATGAAGATAAGAAATATAGAGTACCCAAGTCTCCATTTGCAATTTGAGAGTACAATATCTACGAAGATACACAAAATATACATCCCAACATAGGGTGTCTGTGAATAACAAAGGGGGGGGGGAAGAGAGCATTTTCTGGACTTTATTCCTTGCCTGTCCCTTTCTGTGCCTTGCAATTCCTTCCTTGTCAAATAAGATGTCTTTGCTTCTGTGATGGATTAAATGCCATTTCAGGCACACAGCTGGAGAAAAGAACTCGGTTTCATTTCACAAGCATATTAAACGCTTTGAAAACCGAAGCGATCTGGCTAATACCTTTTGGGGGCAGAATATGATGGGGTGAGCCCAGCCTTCTGCACCCTGGAATCCCCCAGAAAGCAGAGTTAGCCTTTTAGACAGGGTAACGGGCAGAAGTTTTTCTGACCTCATTCCTTTCTTTGAGGGCAGTTACGGGTTAGTAGATGGATCTCCTTGGCTGCACAATAGGAGCTGAGAAAGTCAACAGCTTGTGATTAATTAATCATTTCCCAGGATTTTATTACATCTATTTTATTACATTTATTTGATGCCCATCTCGCCAGAAGGTGACTCTCTTTGCAGATGTTTTGTGGAAGTTTTGTCACTTCTGCTATTTTGCAGGGCAGCCAGGAACTTTTATCTTTTTTTGCCTTTGCAGTTGGAGAACTAATTTAGCCATTTTGAGACTGCAATTAATAAGATAAATCACAGCCCAATATATTTAATCTCACCTCATCATTGAAAGAGCCTAGATTTGCACAAGAACCCTCACCCTGCATTTCCAATTCTCTCTGGCAATGGGAGTCCTGGAGTTCTCGGGTCAAGTCATGGCAGAAGTGATTGGCAACATGTAGAAGACCGGTCTGCCCTCGAGGCCGAAGTTCTCCAGAGAGGGCTGCCTTCTTGTAAAGGTGGGGCAGGCCCTGTGGGGCTGCCTGTGCAGGTGCCAGAGGGCTGAAGGAGAGGATAAATTGGCATGGGCCTTTCAGCAACTTGTCCCCTGCCCTCTGGGTGGCCTATTTTAGGCTGAATGTCTCTGAGACTCTCCATCCTCCAGGCCATGGTTGTCCCAAAGTGCTTTTTCAAAAGGCAACTGGACTTGAAGGCATTTTGCTTCTCACCCAAGAAACTTCTCTAATTCTGGACTTGCTAAATTAGAATTCCTTCCTTCTGGGATGCCCCCTGGGCACTGGAAGGGCCCCCTTGGGAGATCCAGCTTCTGCCCACTTTGCTGCCTCTCTTCAGTCCGTCCTTCCCCTAATCCCCCTCCTTCCCCCCTCTGGTCTTTGATGTGTAACCATCAGATGCTGCCCATTGGCTGATGGCTGAAATCTCCCTGGGCCTTTTTAACCCTTTTCTCTTCTGCGGGATCCCAGGGACGTCCTACCAAAATTCTCCGGTGGCAATGGCTGATCGACTGCACACTTTTATGGGGGAGGGGGCATCCTTGGAAAGGGGCAGCATTTCAAAACTCTTCTGGGGAGTTGACCATCTGCTGGCACAAGAGAATTGGGTGGAAGAAATAGGCAGATCCCCTACCCACCTCACCCCCATCAGGCACTGGCACAGTTCTCCTTATTCTTTTAAGCCTGGAATCCATTGAATTGGGTCTATTCTGAAAAGGCAGCCAAAATAAGATTAAATATTAAAAATGTGTTTTGCTAAAGACAATTCCACATGTAATAATGCATTGTCTTCTATTGTTTGCAGGATCCAAATGCAAGAGAGTAAGGCAGTTTAATTTTAAAAAGGACTGATTTTTTGCCATTACACTTCCTTATTCTCTTTAGTCATATTTCAGGAATCTCCTGTCATCTTGCTCCAAACAGAAACTGAGACCATTTTGAAACTTTGATTGCGGGTTGGGTTATACTCTGGGAGAAAGAGAGATCCACATTTCTGGAAGTCAGGATGAAAGGAGGCACTTTCCCTTGACAGATGAGGCTCCCCCTTTCTGAACTCTGCCTGGGGAATTTCCTCCCTGCTATCCTTGAGTCTGGGAACCCGGCACCGCTCCCTCCCGGGCCTCCTCCAAGGCAGCTGAATGCTCTTGGTGCCGCTGGAGTGGAAGCGGGCCAAGGGAAACTGAGGCTCCGGGGGAAGCAGGGTCCAGAGCCCCGGTTTCATCGGAGGCGAGGAGGAGTCTGCTTGGTGTGCATGTGTGTGCGCGTGTGTGTAGGGACTTTAAAACGATCTCCATATATGCCTCTTGTGTGTCTGTTTCCTTGGGATGGTGGGAAGCAAAGGAGTTGGGGGCGATCGGAGGGGTGGCTTTTC
The DNA here is from genome assembly GCA_015471245.1 of Laticauda colubrina. Classification (NCBI taxonomy): domain Eukaryota; kingdom Metazoa; phylum Chordata; class Lepidosauria; order Squamata; family Elapidae; genus Laticauda; species Laticauda colubrina. Next base: position 669,419 of record BLBF01000071.1, read on the forward strand.
CCTTGCAAATAACAGTGGGTGGGGAAACGGAAAGGCTTCTGTCACAAGGAACAGGAACATTTCGAGCATGTGCAGAGAACTGCAACCCCCCCACCCCAATACCCCAAAGGGCATCTGGGTCCGTCCCCCCCCTCTGTTCAGGAAGGTCAGAAGAGCAGGCAACCTGTGGCTCTCCTCCTCCTCCTCTTTGCATGTGCCTGCACTCCACGGCCGCTGGGGGCACTCCTCCCCTTTCCCCTGGCCAAGCAAGCAGGCCGTTGTGGGCCGGGCTTTGGGGTTGCAAGGAAGGGAAGGAGTGTCCCTCCCTGCCTGGGTTGAGGATCTGTTGCTCAGCCAAGCCAGCTGACTGGGAGCAGAGAAGCAGGCTGGTTCCTCTTCAGGAGGGGGAGACTGAGACTTTCCCCCTTCGGCCCCCCTCCCAGCCCCCAGGGAGTTGGCTTTGCAGGGAGTACAGCGATGCAAGAGGTGAGTGAAGGGGTGCCTGCCCCCCCCCCGTTGCTCCCCTTCCCCCACGCAGCCTGGTAGAGGGAGGTGCCTCCAGAAGTGGGGCTCTTTCCCTTTGCCCTGGGTTCTTTTTCCCCCACCCCCTTCCCACTTCCGCCTCCAGCCTTCTGCTTCAGGCGAGGAGGGCCCTGGGCTGGGCTGCTGCCCCTCGGAAGGCACAGCATGGCTTTCCTTAGGCGCTGGGGGCACAGGCAGCGGGCACGCCCTTCTCTCGGTGTAGATGTCACGTCAGCCAAGCTCTGCCGGCTGTAGAATTCGTCCCCCTAAATATTCTGGAGGCAAAAGACACTCTGGAAACAGCTCCTGCTTCTTATCTGAGGTTTCTCTTTTGGGGCCTCTTAAAGTGGCTCGTAAAGGTGGAGTTCTAAAAATGGGAGGGACCAGAAGGGCAGGAACCAACAGTTGAAATGTAATTATGGCTTCCTTGGACAGGGTGCCAGCACAGTCCCATTGCCCTCTGCCTTTGGGGACCCAGGGTGGGCACCGGGAAGTGCTGGCCTTTTAGCGAGGACTGCCAGGAGGATGAAAGTGGGTGGGCAGCCCCACTTCTAAGCGCCCTGCCTGTATCTGCGGCTACTGAGACTCTCACCAATAATCACCAGTGCAAGACGGTGATGAGAAAATTGGAGGAAGGGGCTGTAGAGGCAAGGAACCAAGAAGCTGGCCAAGAATAGGGAAACCTGGCCGAGGAGGAAAGGCCAGATCCTGCTTCTTCCCTCCTCCCCAGTTCAGGAAGCCACCTGATCAATACACATTTCCTAGGCCACCCTGTGGCTATTAGTTCCTATTCATTATTAGCTATTAGTTGAGGACTGAATAAAGTTGAGCAGTGGTGTGGCTTGCACATTTCACTAACACCCCCCCCCCCCGGTTTGTTTTGTTTCTGACTTGGTTTGATATCTAAATCAATTTATCATGCTTATGTTTTGTGTCATCTGGGCTGGTGGGGCTTTCATGCTGCTGTCTTAAAAATCCTGCTTATCATTTAAGATTTAGAATGATTTGTACTGACTGAACAGTGATGTGTTTCTGGAGTTCTGAATTTCCTTTTCAAAAAAATCACCTCTTCCACAGCAAAGCAGCTTATAAAGCAATTACAGATAACTCCTCGGCAGCTTAAAGATCCTGTCATAATAATCCAATTTGTTTCTGAAATTCAGCCTTTTTTTTTTTTTTTTTGAAGCTAAAGAAATCTCTCTGGAAGATAATAAGCTTTTGAAACAGCTGGAATTCCTGCATAGTGGAACCTCCAAAATGGAGTATAATGGCGACTATGCTCAGCAAGCCCTTAGCTTACAGATCATAAGACAATGGTTCTCCCCTCCAAAAAGATTGCAGACTAAAGTTGAAGTCACAGGAAGTGAGTGTGGAAGAATGCATTTGTGTGTTTGTGTGTCTGTATGCATGTGTAGGCTTGGTTATAGTTGGGAAATAGTGTAGGTAGGGTGAGTTCTGAGGAGAGGATTAGGAGGAAGGAAGGAAGAAACCTGGGCAGGTATTATGTTAGGTGTGGGAGACCTAAGAGAGGGAAAGAGGCAGTGCCTGGGTGAGTGAGGGGGCAGAAGGCAGGGCGAGGCTGGCTCTGGTTCCCCAGGAAAACTGCAAAGCCCACCCGGGATTTAGCCAAAGAAAACAAGGCAGTCCGCAAATCCTAAGCCCTCCAATTTCATGCTTGGACTGCTTTGCAAAGCTGGTGAGGTAGAAATGGCTTTGCAGGATAATGATTGTTCTGTGCCCCAGCTATTTATATTTAATTTGCAGGTTTGTTTCCTGCCTAGCAAGGGCTGAATCTTCCCTTGCCTCCTCCCCTCCCCTCCCCTCCCCTCCCCTCCCCTTGCAGGACAGCAGAGCACATAGGGCACTGCCCCTGAGAGCCCCCCCCCCCATGGAATTTCCATCCAGAGAGGCTCCTGGCTCTTTATTGCTTCGAGAGACCCTTTAATGTTGTCTGGAGGACCCGGCATGCTCTGGCTCTGGGCAGAATCGATGTTCCAAAGTACAGCTCAAACATGGTCAGCTCCACGTGTGGTTTCTGCTCCGGAGCGGAGAGGAGAGAGCAGTTTGGAGGAAGACCAGTCGGCTTAATTGAGGCCAGCAGGATGGGCATTCTGGCTAGAACCAGGTCTCCTGAAAGATAAAAGGGTGGGGGGTCTCTTGAATGTTGCAGGGCTTCTGCGAAGGGGAGCGTGTGTGGAGGGTCAGTCAAGCTCTCCCATTTCTGCTCCCAACATCGCTGTAGTCCTACCTGGCTCCTGCAGAGCAGGGCTCTCCAAACTTGGCAACTTGAAGGACTTCAGCTCCCAGAATTCCCCAGCCAACATCCGCATCCATTGGCTGGGGAATTCTGGGAATTGAGGTCCACAAGTCTTAAAAGTTGTCAAGTTTGGAGAGCCTTGCTCTGGAGCAAAGAAGACTCTTTGCTAAACACTGCAGGGGTGGCGTTGGAATTTGTGAGGTTTTTTTTCATGCACCATGTCTCTTGACTTTGCCTGAATGCTTTCCTCATTCTGATAGGCTAGATAGAGTTCAAACTTCACACACACACACACACACACACACCCTCTGGCTCTTGATACAAACATGTTTTGTCAGTCTTCTGGCTCATTCCATGTTGGTGTTTTTTTCCCTGGTAAGGTTATACTTATCTGGTTTATACTTCCAGCCAGTGGCAAGATCTTAACTGCTGGGTGTACGCTTGGTGGCTGTGGGCATGCTCAGTTCTTGTGTTTATCCAGGCTTGTGAAAAAGTGTTGGTTATGGCTGACTAATCAAACAAGGCAGGCTGATAAGGGGAGTTTGACCTGGGGAAAGACTGCTGGCTGCTACCAGCCAGGGTGGGAAGGGCAGTTAGCAGACAAATAGGCTTTGCAAGAGGTTGGCCCTAGTTTAAAAAGGCCTCTGCGCCTGCTTTAAAAAAGTCCTTCAAGTCTCAGAATGTTTCAGAATAGGATAGAGCTGGAAGGGAGACCTTTGAGGTCTTCTGCTGAAGGCAGGAGATCCTATACCATTTCAAACAGATGGCTGTCCAGTCTCTTCTTGGAAACCTCCTCCTTTCCTTCTTGGAAAGCATCCACAACTTCTGGAGGTTCCACTGGTTGGTTGATCGCACTGTCAAGAAGTTTCTCCTTAGTTCTAGGTTGCTTCTCACCTTGATTAGTTTCCACCCACCGTTTCTTGTCCTGCCTTCTGCTGGGGTGATCTGAGACGTCCCAGAGCAGAAGGGAATCTGTCAGGAGGTGCACTTTTCTGGTCTGTGGGGATTAAATATCTGCTCCTCCCCATAATTAGGGACAAGACAGAAAACTGATCCCACTGCTTTAATTAGTTCCAAGTCTCGGGGTGGTCTGTCCAGACCTCTTCACAATTGTGCGTTGCTGGGAGGAGAGGAGTGGAAAGAGGGTTCTTTCTTCACTGCAGGTACACAAGTTGAGGCTTTGGTCCTGGGGTGAAGGCACCAGCGAGAAATCAGAGGGCTGGGAGTTGTAGTCCTGCCTCAGGCATTAAAGCCAGCTGGTGACTTTGGGCCAGTCCTCCTCTCTCAGTCCAACCCACTTCACAGGGTTTATTTCTTTGACATATTGAAGAACTGCCCATCTCCCTCACGGAAATGGGGTTGCTGTAGGGAAAATGGGAGGACAAAGAAGTATGCTTGCAGCCTTGAGTAATCTATTGAAATAATAAAGGCGTGAGTGTCCAACTTCAACTCCCAGAATTCCCCAGCCAGCACACGAGGGCATTCTGGGAGTTGAAGTCCACAGGTCCTAAAATTGCCAAGGTTGGAGACCCCTGATTGATTAATTGATTAATTCAGCCAAATACATACATATTTTAAATGAATTGATTCCTGTCACCCAGGCAACCAATGGGTAGAATGTTGTCTTTTGATTTCGGAGCTCAGTATTGCAATACTGAAGTATGAAGGCTACGGCCTGCTCTGCATTATTCCAACATTAAGGCAACTGTTTTCGGAAAGTGAGGTCTGCTCAGAGGGCTTCTCTCTAGATCCCCTTACTCAGAGCAGCACTGCCTTTGCTATGTCTTCCAAGGCTGACCCTATTTGGTATCCTTTGAAGTGAGAATCTGGGGCTTGGTCACAACGGCTCCCTTCTGAGGTTGGATCTGGATCACTTTTATTGCTTGCCTGACTCTTTTGCTTCCTTGATTGCATCCTGCTAAGAGATCAGCAAATACAGAGTGGCCTCTAGATACTTCAGTCCGTAAGAAAACAAGTAAGGACACAGGTGGAATATTCACATCACATTTCAATAAAAAAGGTAAAGATACAAAACATGAAGTAGGAAATCTAAATAGTATAAACACATGTCTAGATTACAGATACAATTTTTTGCTTCGTTTGTCATAGCCAGGAAATCAGCAAAGTCTCCAGTCCAGCCTCTGACACTATAATGTTGGATAGTTTGCTTTTCGGCCCCACAGTCACAATTTGGCGAGGGTATTTTGTCCCACTTTATCTTCCAGGACTGAGCTACACTAGCTGGATGTGTGTTCCCCAAGTGACTCAACTCACTCCAGATAGTGAGACGGAGGGCCTATAAATTGAATAAATAACAAATTATTTCCCTTCAGTCAAAGGGGGGATCGGTCCGGCATTCTTGTGGTTCTCCTCCACTTCTTTCTGTCTCAACGTCTCCCATAGATTTTTGAATTCCAGTGCTTTGGGTCTTGGTCCAGGAAGACTTAACTTTTCAAACCTCCTGTAGATCTAGCTTCCTTTGTCTTCGGATCTGACTGCTCAGATTCGAGTCATATTTTTCTGTAAGCCCAATTTGCACCTGTTGGAAATTTTCTTGGTTTGGGGAAAATTCAGTCCCTGGCATGTACTGAAGGATTCCTTCTTTTGTTTCCCCAGTGCTATACCAACCTCAAATCCTCCACCACTCGTTGCTGAACTACCGTGGTGTCTGCCTGCTCTTCAGTGCTTTCATAGTCATGGGAAACAAATGGACAGGAATTGGTCTTGTCTTTCATATTTTATATATTTCTCCTGTAACAAGAACAATTTTCCTTTCTCTTTTTGGTACAAGTCTATTTAGCTCAGTATTTCTCAGCCTTGGCAACTTTAAGACTGCTGGACTTCAACTCCCAGAATTCCCCAGCCAGCCATGCTAATGTGCATGAGCAATTCTGTGCGGGCCATGTGAAATGACTCATGGACTCAAGGGCAGCGGCTCTTTTTATATCACTAAAGCCCACCCTTGCCATAGGCGAGGCAGGCAGATGGTGGCAAACTCTCCCATACTGGTGTAAAACTATATACACACTGGTCAAGGTCAAGGAGGCGTGTGCAATCAGGTGTGTGAGCTATGACAAGCTGGGTAGAATTTTGTGGTCCATGTATGGTCACTTTAATAAAAAGTTTAGTGAAAAGAAGGACTAGCAGAGACATGATCACAGTGTTACAGTATTTGAGGCGCTACCACAAAGAAGAAGAGGTTCCATCAGCTCTCTCTCTCTCTCCTCCTCCCTGCCTCTCTCCTCTCTTTCTCTCTCTCTCTTTTTTTTTTCCCCTGAGAATGGAGCTGGAGACAATATCCTGCCATCCCAAATAAAGAATGATCGATCGGATCAATCGAAAACGGGGTGGGGAATTTTCCTGCAGACTATTTTTGGGATTTTCTGGCCCGCAGGATTTAAAATTATGACTTTGGTGGTCCCTAAGCTCCAAAAGGTTGGTGACCCCTGCTCCAGAGCACCTGAAGGCAGGACAAGAAGCAAGGGATAGAAGCTTTTCAAGGAGAGAAGCAACCTTGGACCGAAGAGAAATGTCTTGATCGTAAGAACAATCAGCAGGAGAGCTGGCCTTCAGAAATTGTGGGTGCTCCATCACTGGAGGTCTTTAAGAAGAGACTGGACATCCACCTGTCTGGAATGGTAGAGGGTCTCTTGCTTGAGCAGATGGGGCTGGACTAGAGACCTCCAAGGTCCCTTCCAACTCCGTTCTTCTGTTATTTCTGAAAAGTTACCAGGAATCGATCTGAACGCAAAGGAGGTCTGGGCTTTATACACAACAGCTTAACACTTTTGTGATCAAATACTGCTTGCTATTTTGCTGTGAGCACACATATCGTCTAAGAAGTTTTGCAGCATGCCAGGGTTAATAACAGCGGCCAGCAAGATCGCCATTGCTCTGCCACTCTTCGTTCTTCCTTGATCATGGTCATTCAGGAGTCCGCTAACCTGTGGCTAATCAAAGGGATTTTTAATTGTGGAGTGAAGCAGATTCACCGGCGCGTTATAAAGAGGATAGGAGAATTTGTAATAAAACCACCAGGGTCACTTGATTGCCAGCATCATTTGACAGCTATGTAAATATGATGGATGAATGAATAAATAAATTAGTAGTGACGATTCAGCCACTGCCAACCCAGGGGGGAAAATTTTTTATCTCCCTGTTGTGCAATGATGCTCAAAGGCTTTGTGGGTTATTGTAAGATTTGCCAACAAAGCTTGTATGCATATTTTACTGTTCTGCTTTTTGCAGTAAAGAGCGTTGTGTTTTATGGGGGAAAGTTTAGATGCGACATTAACTCTGAGTATTAACTACTCAGTGGGTCACGAGAGCCACGCCTGGAAGGCAAAATCCCTTTGCACCAGTAGGCTGCATGGATGTCTGTCTCAGAGAGAGGAGGAGATGGATGTGTGGATACACACACACCCATCTGGAAGGAGGGCTGCCACTGCATTCCTGGTGGTTGAAACTCAGTCTGGAAATGTTGGTCATCAGAGCAAACGCATTCTGAAATTGGGAGTGTTTGGTCCTCTGGGAGTAACTGGAAAGTGCCAGAAGTGTGGAGGACTTTCCCAGCCGATGGACTGGGGCGAAGGGAGGGAGCATTTAATTAAAGAGAGGATGGGCCGAAAAGCCATAAAGAGGAGGGGATGGGCCAAGGTGCTTCCTTTTAAGCTGCCACAGCCTGTGGACAAGGGGGCCACAATGAAGTCTCCCGAGGACGAGTGTGCATGTAAGTCTCCTGCCTTTGCACCTTCCTGGAGCATTGAGAATGAGGAGGAGCCTGAAGGATCCCTTGAAGGAGGAGGGCGCCTTCTTCCTCATTTCCATTGTTTTTATAGCCAGAAGAAAAAAGGGGGGGTGTGTTGCTTTCAGAGCCGCAAGCAAGCGCCATGGCCTGTCTGGAGAAGGTCTTCTGGGCGATGGATTCATGGCCGGTCTTTGGATCTCTTTGCAGATCAGCGGTGGGAATCTGTGCTTGTGCCGAAGGGGCTTTGGGCAGTCCCCTAGAGCCCGAAAGGGGCAGGTGGGACTCCTTTGTCCCAGCACAACTTTTGTGTTTGTGTGCCTTGTTGTCTGAATCTACTCACGGGTCAACTTTCTCTCACACTTTGGAGAGAAAAGCAGACGCGAGTCTGGAGATGGTTTTGCTGCAGGGTTGTCTGTGCAGCGGCTCTCCAGCTGAGTTCCTACTCAGTTTCTGAGTCCTGGAGACGTGACTTTTGTTCCCCCGTCTGGCAAGCACGTCTTGGGTGACGGGAAAGGCGTGGAAAAGGCGGAAGAGCACAGAAGGCAAGCAGGGCTCCCGAGAAATGCAAGCTCAGCCCTTGGGGATCAAGTTGGGGCTGTCTAGAAAACAGCCTCAACTTGCAAACTTCTTGACTCCCCATCTGTTTTGAGGGAGCCTCTCTGGACCAGTGCAGAGCTGAGCTGCAGGAGGTTCATTGGAAAGCTTTCTGTCGCCTCCATTGAGCAATCCAGGAAGCCCCAGGGCCGTGCCATGATCGTGGGCAGCTTGTCATTTTTCATTTGACTCGCTAAATGGTCCATCGCTAGCAACAAGGGAACGGCTGTGGATAAAGCTGGTCTACTTCCAGATGTTCTTCATCCTAGAAGCCGCCCAGAGTCGCTTTGGGTAGGGAGATGGGCGGTGTATAAATCTAATAAGTCAGTAAAAGTGCTTGCCAGACAGCTGATGCATCTGAGTCCACTGAGTTTTGAATGGGGCAGGATTTGAGGCCCCTTCATGAGGTTTCGTTTCAGACATTTGGGAAGCTTGCAAGAGCTCCTTCCCTCGGTGTCCTTCGAATGAGAGCAGATGACATTGTGCAAAGTAAACCTTTTGGCCCCTTGGAGTCTTAATGTGCAACCTGTTTCCCAGATGTGGAGTCTGGCTTTGCTTCGGATTCTGGGGAATGTTCATTCACTGGAGTTATGCACGCATGTTCACTGTTGATCAGCCTCTCCATTTACGGGGATCAGGTCTGCAGAGCTGAGCATGCTTCTACCATACAGATCAGCAACCGAAGTTTAAGCTTTGGGCCAGCCGCAGAATCGGCATAATAATAGGCCTGAAGAATTTGCTCAGCCAGGCAGAAGATTCAGTTAATGCTGTGCTGAGCCTCCGCCCTCTGCCCTCTGAGCGAGCAGCGATCAGCATAAGGGCTCCCTACACATTCGGGGTGGAGCCGCTGGATGAAGAAGGCTGAGCCTTGCATGCCCACCCTGGGCAGCTCTTTCTGAGGAGGAGCAGGGGGCGGGTGACGGGAGGTCCCCTAGGCCTGGGCCAGGCGGAGCATTGTTGGAGCTGCCTGTGGAGATTCTTAGCTGCCCAGCTCAGGGTTGCCCCAAAGGTGCTTTTTCCAGGGGCAGCCGGACTTTTTTCCTTGAAGACATTTTGCTTCTGGTCCAAGGAGCTTCCCCCCATTCTGGAGAACTGAACTTTAAAGCACAGCTTTTTAAACTTTTTTTTTCGCTGCTCAGGTCTCAGTGACGCTGGGCATTTCACGGAGAAAAACCCACAGGACCATATAAACAAAGATGGCAAAAGCTAGGCAACAACTAGATAACAGCGAAAACGAATTCACAGGACCCAGAAGCAGACTCAAACCAAAGGCCTGGGCGAGAAGCTTCTGGATCTGTTTCTGGAATTGGTTGCCCCTGATCCCACTTGGGTCTCCAGGAGGAAGAGGAAGGAAGACGCTCCCTGAGGCTGCTGGCTCTACCAGCAAGCCTGGCTCCTAGTGGCGGGTGGCCGCCTTTCCCACGTCAACCTTCTCTGAGTACCATTCCCTGTTCTCCAATGGTTTGCTTCTCAGCCTGACCTGCTCAGCAAGTTATTGCCATCGAGCAGGATGGCTGTGAATTCTGGTTTCTCTGTCCTGGCCTCTCTTCCTTGGAACTGAAATTTAGTTCCAGCACTTTCCAGCTGAAGCTGTTTGACTCCCGCAATTCCTGACTTTTGGATTTTTATGACTGCTCCATCCTGGGGAAATGGCGGAAGGGATTTGGGCACAATAAAGCGCCAGGCTCTGCGTTGCATCGGAGGCCTTTTCCTCTTCTTTTGCACTTAAGCTGAGCTCTGGCAGAGAGCCCAAATCTGCTGCGGTGGTTTGAGGTGCCCCACACTTCAATTTTGTTCCCGAAGAAAACTTCCTCTTTTTCACACACCGTTCTGATAAAATAAATTGATTTCTATCTGTGCCTGAAAGTCAGTCTTGTAGGTTGCGGTTGGAAGAGAAAAAGTCAACTGGTGCAGCCCACCAGACCCAGTGGAAACTTCCTGGTGTTTTGCTTGAATTGTGCTGGGAAACTGATGTCCCGGGAAGGTCAAGAGTTGAAGCTTTTTGTGCTGGGGTGCCCTTCCACCTTTGGGCTGAGAAATTGGAGAAGACCCACCTCAGGCTTGCCACCTACCCGGAATCAAAGCCCTGCTGGAGCACTATAAGGACTGGGGGAGGAACGTTGCTCCCCCCCTCATTTCCTTTAAGGATGGGCAGTGTAGGAACAGGACTCCCCTTCACAGAGCTGTGAAGGTCCTTAACAGGCTGGTTTAACTAAAGTCCGTTTGGTTTGCGCACTCATAATTCAGGATAAGAAGATCCTGGACAACCATTTGTCTGAAGGGCTAGAGGGTCTCCTGCTTGCAGGAGGTTGGGCTAGAAGACCTCAAATGGTCCCTTCCAACTCTGTTGTTCTGTTCTGACTCCACTATACAGACGATTTGGGCATGGCCGGGGTGGTCAGCTGTGGCCCCTTTCCTACCTATGGACTTCAACTCCCAGAATTCCCCAGCCAGCATAGGATATAGGCTTTGATCCCAACCTGCCGGGGGGGGGGGGGGGGGGACTGGGTTGTCCAGGTTTGCTCTCTGCAGCCAAAGAGACCTCTCTGCGGCCATGCCCCTTTTAAGAGGAGGGTCTTCTCTTGTGGCCCTCTAGACCGGGTGGAGATTCCTCTTTAGGAAGGCAGGCATGTTTGTGTCATGTGACACACCTGGAACCCCTTGCTGAGTACCTGAGTCTCCATGATGTGCATTTGATTGGTCAGATTAAGAGCCAGGCTTCTGAGCTGCTGGGCTGCAGAGCAGGCTGGAAAGGGAGGAAGGAAGAGAGACCCAGCAAGGCAGTCTAATACCCGACAGCCTCTTTGATTAGCCATGGGAGTCTAGATTCCTCTGGGTCTCCCTTCCACTCATATGTTGGCCGTCTTGCTGCAGCTGAAGCAGTTCAGGAGAGCACACTGGGTAGCAGTGACATTACCAAAATGAAAATATTTTTGTGCTCCTCAATTTCTCACTCTCGCTTCTTCCTTCTGTACCATTTCCTGGTATGGACAGGCCTGGTGCTACTTGAACTAGAGAAAGCCTCTTTGGACCCACGTTTTTTGTTGTCCAGGTTTTTTTCTAATGCTAATTTTACGCTTCCTGAGAAACCTAATTGTCTAAATCTCTGCATAATCTCTCTCCGCCCTGACAAAAATGGCGACATGTTTCACTGCTGCTCTTTTCTGAACCGCTGCCTGGTTTGGCTTGGCTGCCTTCCCTGCCTTGGTCAAGGGAGCCTGCTGGCCCAGTTGGGGCAAACGGAACGGGGCGGGGATGCTGACGAAAGGACCGGTCCAACCAGATTGGCAAGATGAGCGGCAGAGTGCCAGGTCTCTGGGCTGCAGCTGATCCCAGGGATGTCTTTGGGATCACCAGGGCTGGGATTGAAGTGAGATCAACTCAAGGCTCCCTGAGAGAAGGAAGCCACGAGACTTCCCATTCCCCCCCCCCCCCATTCACATGGAAGCAGTTTCTCCGAGGAGCAGGGTAGATGAGGCAGAATGTGGGGGCCAGAAGACCAGGTGTGGGGAGGGGCAGAGGGAGAGGAACATTCAGGTGCTCTGAGAATGGAGGGATGGGTGGTGGTGGCTGTCTGTGTGTGTGTGGGGGGGGGGGGGGCTTTCTCTGGCATTGGCGAGCTGGGAAAACAGGGTCACAAAAGTTGAGCAGCCGAAGCCCCTCCAGCCAAGGGATGTTTCTAATAAGCACAGCAGCATAAAACAGGAGCCCTTCTACGCCTTCCCTCTTTTAAGCCAGCCTTCCCTGATCTGAGCTTCTCCAGTTAGCCCTTCCCAGTTCAGTCCAGCCACCCAGGGGAAGCTGGAATGGCTGAAGGGGTAATCTGCACTTTTTGGAGAACCCCACAGGCCGGACTAGGGAAGCTGTGCCTTTCATGGCCATTCTGGAGGTTTGAATTTGCCTCCCATTGATTCTGTGCCTGAACCCTCTGCAGTCCATATGTTCATCCTGTCCGCCCCGCAGACTGGGGCCCTGAGCCCCTGGCAGGGAGGGAGCAATGATCTCATAGGCTGCTGACACACTCGCTCTGATGCCGCAAACCTTTTGTGCGGGGTGCCTCCTTGTGGGAACACAGGGTGTAGGTGGGGGGCTTTTCCATGCAAGGCTCTGGAGTGACTGATTCACAAGAAGATTTACTCCATTGACATCTTTTTCTGATAAAAACAAAAACAACCCTCTTTCTTCTTGTAGGTCTGCTAGCCAACATCACCATGTTCACCAAAAAGAAGAAGCGCATCGAGATCTCGGCCCCCTCCAACTTCGAACACCGGGTCCACACGGGCTATGACCAGCAGGAGCAGAAGTTCACAGGGCTGCCCAGGCAATGGCAGGGCATCATTGAGGAGTCGGCCAAGCGACCGAAGCCACTGGTGGACCCCGTGTACATTACGGCCGTCCAGCCCGGCTCTCAAAAGGTTGGTGGCACCTGCGTTGGGCTCTCACGTGGCGGCCCCTTGCAGCGGAGGTGGAAGCAGTGTCAGAGAAGTTGGGTTTTAGAAGCTTATGTGATGTCCCAAGGGCGCTTTTTCAAGAGGCTTTCTCTCTGTGTTTTTTTTTTTTTTCTCTTGGTTTCACTTCTCATCCAAGAAGCTTCCTCAGTTCTGGATGGATGGAGGGGTTCAGTCAAAATGGAAGAAGCTTCTTGGATGAGAAGCGAAACCAAGAGGAAAAAAAAAACACAGAAAGTCCAGTTATGCACCTTTGGGACAACCATCATCTGGGTGGCTGAGAATATCCGGAGACCTTCAGCGTATGCGACCTGTTGAAGGCTGAGACTTAATTAGCTCTACTCAGGCTCTTGGTCTCTTGTGGAGCTTAGACCCAAAGGAAGGAACCAGCAAATGAGTTCTTGGCATGTAATGTGAGGCCTGAGAAAGTATAAACGAAGTTTTGTTTGTTCCTGAACTGCCACTTGGTTTCAGGCAGAGTTCCCGAGGTTGCGAGTTCAGTTTTCACAAGCAATAAGAGATGGTCTGTCATGCAGCAAATGTCCACTTCTCCAGGGTCTGCAGCTCTGACCTTGGAAACGTGAGGCATGCCCAGCTGCCAAGATCTGGATCTTGGCACAGCAGCCAAGCCAGGATGCCCACCCTTGAGTTAGCCCCGGAGACCCAGGCCGTGGCTTTTCAGAGGGCTCATGGGGCTTAGCTCATGAATGGTTCTAAGTCAAGGACCACCTGTACCCATTTCTCTGTTCTCTTTGCCACGTGGATAGGCTTCCTTAAACATAAGGAGCTTGGCAAGGCTTGGCAGAGGATGGATGTTATTTGTCTGAGGATTTGGCCAAATAATTGGGGGAGCTGGGTGCATCTGTGAGCAGCAGGTTTATCAGCTTCCAGCCAGCTTTGGGACCCAAACAAGACCAAATATATTATTTCAGGGAGACAAATAGACCTCAGTTGCAGGTTTGATTGTAAAACATGCATGGTGTATTTTGGAAACGGGTCACATCGTTCCCACCTTCCAATCTGAAGGAGATCAGGCGGCCATGCCCACCTGGTGCTGGCCTGGAAAGGAAGCTGCGTGTGGTGCCTGACTATAGACAGCCTCTGCAGAGGGGGAAGCCGGGGCAAGGATTGCTCTTGCCAAGCCCCTGGCCTCCATCTGGCAGGGGCTGGTGGTGCCCCAGACCAGGCGTGGAAGGGTGGCAAGCCCAGCCCCTGAGAGGAGGGGGAATGGCTTCTGGGCTAGGTTGTTCCTTCCATGGGAGCAAAGAGTGACTCGACTGGGGTCCAGAAAGTCCTGGTTCTGCCACACATAGCCTCCCTGTGCGGTGTTTCCTCCGCCCCAAAAGGAAGGCTGCAGTGGCAGGGGACCCCTCAGCCAGAAAGGCCCGTGCAGGTGGAGGACTCTCCCCCCTCCCCCGGTACAGAAGACCCCAGCCCCTTCTACCTCTCAACCCCACCCAGCATGGGGGGTGGGGTGGGGCTATGCAGTTCCCTGGGCAGGGAGCCTTGCAGAGAACCGGAGACTGGAGTTTGGTGGGATTTGTCCAAAACAAACGGTCTGTTAGAGAACTCAAGCCGGCTCCCTGCTGTTCTCTGTAGCATTTTGCAGGGTTGGGTTGTTTCTGTTGGAGACCGGCTGAATTGTCCGGGAGGGCGAGGTCGCTGTGGTGGGGGGAGGCCCCCCAGGTGGGCTGCCTCTTGGTAGGCCTCCCACATGCGTCCGGCTTATGAGGAGACGCTTTGGAAAGTCACTTGGAGCCACAAATCTCACAGGGTCCACAAGCCATTTCCAGGAATCCCTGCTAGCCGCTGTGGCTGTGGCTGGGTGCCCCCCTTCCCCTGTCTGCTCTCCGTGGTTCAGTGGGCCTTCCTTCCGGTCCCAGCCAGGGAAGAGGGTCCTTCAGGGTCTCCTTTCACGGCCGGGAGAAATGCCGAGTCCAGATGTCCAGATCTGGGGATGGCTCTGCATGGCTCCCTTTGGAGATCGATGTCCCTCTGGAGTGGGCCGGGGGGGGGGGGGGGCTGTGACCCTCAGCTCCCCCAAGCCTGGATGGCCCCCTTTCTCCCGGGACTGGCAGGCCTATTTGCCCCCGTGCTGTGTTGGTCAGGGCAGTTCGCCCAAGCTCTGATTAGGACCACAGACAGTCCTTGGCTTACAACCATTCACTTAGGGGCTTTTTGAAGCTACAACAGCACTGAGGAAAGGGATGACCACTTTTATGACCACTTTTCACTGAGCATCCCCATGGTCAGGGGATCAAGATTCAGGTGCTTAGTGACTGACTCATATTCATGATGGTTGCCGTGTCCTGGGGTCACGTGATCCCCTTTTGCCACCTTCTGACCAGCAAGGTCCGTGGGGAAACCAGATTCACTTAACAGCTGTGTTGCTAGCTTAACAGCTGCAGTGATTCACTGAACAACTGTGTCAAGACTGGTCATAAAATGGGGCAAGCCTCACTTAGCCGTCTCACTTAATAGTAGAAATTTGGGGCTCAGTTGTGGTTGTCAGTCAAGGACTCCCTATTTCCCTATCCAGAATTTGGGCATCGTTTGGCCAGCTGTTTCCATTTCCTGCTGGGCAGGAGTTCACCTCCACTTGTGGCCACAGCTGGCCTCTGGGAAGCCTTGGCCTGCTCTTTCCAGCTGCACTGGACATGAGACTTCTGGCCCATGGAAGTCTCCATTGTGGAGCTTTGCATTGCATGGGCTGGACTCAAGAGCAGCTCTTGACCGTTGGGGACTCATTCAGCCCACACATGCTGAAGAGGGTGGGACTGCGAGGCAGCAGCACCCCTCCTTACTCCACTCCTCCCACCTGTTTATTTCTGCAGAAAAGGTGATGAAGCTTTCAGTTGTTTCCCCTGACCCCTGGCCCCTCTTTCTGGGAGGAACAGCCATCTCCACCCTTCTGGAGTTGGGGGTCTCCTAACTGGGAGACTCGAGGACCTCAACTCCCAGCTGTGCTGGCTGAAGAATTCTGGGAGCTGGTCCAGGAGTCTTAAGGTGACCCCAAACTGGGCCACTTTACTAGAACAAGCTAACTTCCTGGGGATGAGACGAGGTAGGGCCTTTCTCGCCAGCTGGGGCCTGGGGGTCTGTAATGATTTGCTTAGGGGAGCATTTGAGGGACCCCCACCCCATCTGAGGCGGAGAGGCAGGCGGAAAGGGCTGGCCTGGCAGGTCCTTCCTCCTGAGGCTGCAAAGGGCTGGTCCATCTCGGTTCAGGAGCATCCCACTGGCTGGTGGGGTCATCTGAAGACTTGGCTGCAGAGCCCGGAGGACAAAGACGACCTTCCCCGCTTACAGTTGTCTGAGCAACTTGGTTTTTGCTGGATGAAAACCGGGGAGCGCCTGGCTTACCTGGTTGGGGGGAAGGTGGGGAGGCCGCCCTTTAGTCATTGCCTTCCAAATCCAGCATTCCTGGCATTCATCATGATCATCGCTCATATATTTTCTAAAAAGCGTCTCCGTGTGGATGGTGAAAGCGGGCGAACGGCTCTGTGGCACTCCCGTTGCCCCTCCTTCTGTGGTCTCCCCGCCATGCCTGCTCCCGTGTGCTTCTTCTGCCAAAGCTGAAATTGTCTCGGGTCGTCATCAAGCATCCATCAAGCATCTTATTATTTTTTTTATGTTGCTTACCTTATTTTCTTTTCTGTTTGTGTGTCTTCTTCTCCCCCCCCCCCCCCCCACCTGCCTGCTTCATGTTCCCTTCCATGCACGTAAGACCATCGTGCGCGGAAACAAAGCTGCCAAGGACGGTTCCCTGGCCTGGCTGCTCGATGAGTTTGAGAACATGTCGGTGTCGCGCTCCAACTCGCTGCGCAGGGACAGCCCTCCGTTCCAGGCCCAGCACGACCACTTTTACCAGGAGAACGGCCTGGGGGAGGCGCTGGGCAGGCCCCACCACCACCACCACCACCCTCCCCACACGGAGGAGGATGGCGGGGGCAGCAAGAGCAGAGACCCCAAGGAGCGGAACCGCCACAGGCCCAAGAACGATGTGGAAAGGGGTTGGGACGACAGGACTGCCACACCACACTCCCGTGGACGCGAGCCTCACCACAAGCCTCACCAGCAGTCTGGCCATCCCCGCCCTCCGGAGCACCCGAAGCCCTTGCTGGAGCATGGTCACCGAGCGCCCGAGTGGGACAGGAAGAGGGAGCCCCCTGCCGAGCGCGTGGTCAAGAGGGAGCGGACAGAGGGACCCGATAAGAGACCCAAGTCCACCTACACTGGCCAGCCCAGCCCGCAGTCCCCCCGGGAAAAGCGGCCCCTCTCTGGCCCCAATATCCGGACCCCGAATATCCCCATCTCGGAGGGGGTGTTGAAGACCGCGCAGCAGACGGGACGGCCTTTTAACACCTACCCACGCGCAGACAGCGACCTTGTCCGTGGCACTCAGGTAAAACTTCCCAGGGCGTCTCAGAGCTTGAGGCCCTTGTGGGTCTGGCCAGCCTGGATCCTTCCGCTGGAGATGCCGTTCTCGTGACATCTGAGCTCGTCCACCCTGAGAAAGGCCACCTTTCACCTCCTTTCAGCCACCACCTCAGCGTAGCCTAGCTGGTTGACCAGGCGGTGAGCTCCAAGCACCTTCTCTGCATCAGTTGGACCACCTGCTGGCCAGAGCAGAGCCCGCTCCTCCTTCATGCTCCGTTCTGCGCCTCTCCTCCTCACCTTCTTCTGCTCCGTAGTTCTCCCTCGCCTTCTGGCCTCCCATCGACTGCAGCTGGTGCCTTCCTTCCTTCCTTCCTTCCTTCCTTCCTTCCTTCCTTCCTTCCTTCCTTCCTCCTTCCCTTCCTTCCTTCCTGCCTTCCTTGCTTCCACTAACCGGAGTCCCTTCTGTGTCGTCCACCTTGTCGTCTGCCGTCTGCTTGGTCTCCTCTCCTCTTCGTGAGAGTAACCCACCGTTACTGCTGCCACTTTCTTCTCCTGGGTAGCAACTTCTCTGTCTATCTTCGTAGAAACTCTGCAGCTGCGCCATGACCTCTCGTGTAATTGTGGAACCCATCAAACTGCTTTGCCTTCTGCCTCTGCCACCCAACTCTTTTCTCTGCCTTCTCTTACTGTAGGACCAGAAATCAGACGTAAAACTCCGTTGCCATGCCGCTCATGTAGCTGCCCCGGCTGCAGCCTTTCCCGCTGATCCCCGAGGAAGCCATGCTCCTTGCTCCTCTCTCTCGCTGACCTGGCTGTCTCAGGGGGACTCCTCCGGCAGGAAGCAGAGAGAGATGAGCGCAGGGGCCCAACTCAGCCCTTGCTGTGGCTCCTCCTTTAGAAGGGCCTGGGCCTCAGCTTCCCTGAGTGGGCTCCCCAAGTCCACTCCTTGACGTCTGCGGGGGAAAGGAGGCTCTCCAGATGGGCTCTAGGAGATTCTGCCTGACCCCGAGGGAAGGATAAGGCTGCAGGGGAGCCTTATGGGGAGAGTAAGCAGCACAGAGCTGGGCTCAGACCTCTTTATGGCCCTAAGGAGAGAAAGCGCACATGAGCCTCTATAGCAGGGGTCCCCAACCGTGGCAGCTTTACGACCTGTGGGCTTCAACTCCCAGAATTCCCCAGCCAGCAAAGCTGCAAAGTCCACAAGTCATAAAGTTGCCATGGTTGGGGACCCCTGCCCGCCCACCTGCCCAGAGACGGCCCGACCCCTGTGCTTTGCAAATGAGCAGGACCAAAAGAAGCGACTTCGAGGGGTTCCTCCTGCGTGGGGAGGAAAAGGCCCGCAGGCTCCGGGCTGTTTTGCTTCTTGGAGAGTTGGGGGAACCTGCGGGATCCCCTCTGGCTGCCAGGCTACAGGCGGGCCCTTCCCCCTGCCCAACAAGGGCTCTGCTTTTCACCAAGCTCTCGGTCAGGATGGCTTTCCCTTCTCTTTCTAGGCCGAGCATCGGGCCGGGAAAGCCCCAGAAGCCGCCTCCAACGGCCCCACGAGTGGGCACAGCGGCCCCTCCAGGGCCCCTCCTTCCGGCCCAGGCAGATCCCGCAACCTGGAGCCCTCCCCCCTGGGGCTCTCCCAACACGCTTCAGAGCCCCACCTGACCCAGGTGCCCTCAGCGCCGCCCCCCCAGCCTCCACAGCCCCCTCCCCAGCAGCCTCCGGCCCCCCAGCAGCCCTGCTCCCCACAGCGGGAGCCCCAGAGGGTCTCTCACGAACAGTTCCGAGCGGCCTTGCAGATGGTGGTTGACCCCGGAGACCCCCGGACCTACTTGGACAACTTCATCAAGATCGGGGAGGGCTCCACGGGCATCGTCTGCATTGCCACCGTCAAGAGCTCTGGCAAGCTGGTAGCGGTCAAGAAGATGGACCTGCGCAAGCAGCAGAGGCGGGAGCTGCTCTTCAACGAGGTGGGTTGGATCGACCCAAAGGCGCTTTTGCAAGGGGCAGCGGGGCTTCCTGCGCTCTTTCCCTTGAAGGCCTTTCACTTCCCCTCCAAGAAGCTTCTGTGGTTCTGACTGAATGGTGGGGGAAATCTTTACGCCCAAAATGGTGGAAATTCCATCAGAGGGGAAGAAGCTTCTCGGAGGAGTAGTGAAAGGCCTTCAAAGAAAAAAAAACAAAGGTGCTTTTTGAAAAAACGCCTTTTGAGGCAACCACGGGCTGGATGACAGAGAACCTCCAGAGACATGGTTTCAATTGGATGAAATACTTTATTTGGCCACATGTGGTTAGATGCACAAGGAATTTGTCTCAAGTGCAGAAGCTCTGAGTGTACAAGCAAAGCAACAGAGTAGTAATCATAATAATGAGACTGATAAGAGGAGGGAGTAGAGATGATCCGAAGGATAATAATAACACCACAGCCATACTACGAGGGTAAAGATCTCCTTCGAGGTGAGGCAGCACTGTGGGGCTTAGCTGTTCAGCAGAGGGACAAAACTGTCCCTGAGCCTAGTTGTTTGGGCCTGCATTGCCGTATAGCGGCGTCCTGAGGGGAGGAGTTGAAATAGTTTACGTCCAGGAAAGGAGGGGTCTGCAGATATCTTTCTCTACCCCTGCAGGGCACAGAGTCTGTTGGTGCTTCCCGAACTCTCTGCCCGCTCTAGGCATTTAGGTCACACGCCTCACCTGGGCCAGGTCAGCAGCCTCTCATTTGAGGCACCACATTCCCCCCCCCCCCCGAATGTGCGGCCTGCCTTCATTCCTTCCAACCTGCCTTTCTCCCTCAGGTCGTGATCATGAGGGACTACCAGCACGAGAACGTGGTGGAGATGTACAACAGCTACCTGGTGGGCGATGAGCTCTGGGTTGTGATGGAGTTCCTGGAGGGGGGCGCTTTGACCGACATTGTCACCCACACCAGGTAAGAGGGGCGCCTGCCCCCCTCCCTTAGCAGAGGTGAGCCGCACCAGGACACTGCGCCTTGGGGCCGGCCGTGTCTGCGCATTGTACCAGGCACCGACTCTGAGAAGCAGCCCCTTCCTTCCAGGCCAAGAACCAGACCCAAAAGATCACTCTTCTAACACAGGAAGTCCTTGACTTTCAACAGTTCATTTAGTGACTGTTGCAACAGCACTGAAAGAGGTCTCATGACAATTTTTCAAAGTCACGACCTTTGCAGCCTCCCCATGATCACCTGATCAAAATCCAGGTGCTTGCCGCCTGACTCATACTTATGATGGTTGCAACGGCCCCTTGGGGTCACGTGACCCCCTTTTGCGACCTCAGCACAAACAAGTCAATGGGGAAGTCGGATTCACTTAATGGTCATCTTAATAACTCAACAACTGCAATGGTTTAGCAACTCTGGCAAGAAAGAGCGTAAAATGGGGCAAGATTCACTTAACAACTGTCTCATTTAGCAACCGAAACCTGGGGCTTAATTTTGTGGTCATAAGTCGAGGACTACCTATAAATTGATCGGTATTCAACAGGAGGAACAATATGTGCTTTTGCTGTTGCTGGTTTCAATGCACCTGTTTAAATGTCTTGTTTGTTTTGTGTCTTTTCTTGGTGTCTTTAAAAACATTTTTGGCGTTTTTTATTTTCACGTCTTTTGGGATAAAATAAAGAATGGGAAACCCCCCGCAGGATCAGTGCCTTGTTTTCTTCTTGCTTGAAGGATGAACGAAGAGCAGATCGCCGCCGTCTGCCTCTCTGTGCTGAAGGCCCTTTCCGTGCTCCACGCCCAGGGCGTCATCCACCGGGACATCAAGAGCGACTCCATCCTGCTCACCCACGATGGGCGGGTGAGTTGCCGGAAGGCCCAAAGGACCAGCCCCTCCTCTTCCTCTTCCTCCTCCTTGCTCCCCAAGCCGCCTGGCCTCTTGGCACCCAAATTCCTTAAAGGGGGCCTGCAAATCCTGGGGAGGAAATCCCGGCCGCTCCCTGCTGCAGCACCACTTCAGGGGTCCTTGGATAGTCCTTGAGAACGTTTTTTAGAACAGGGGTCCCCAACCTTGGCCACTTTCAGGCTTGTGCATGTTGACTCCCAGAATTCCCCAGCCAGCTTTGAAGTCCAGAGGTCTGAAAAGTGCCCAGGAGGTAAACCCCTTTCCTCTCCGCTGGGGAGCCTAAGTCAAATCGAAGGGGATTTCTGCCAGCATTGGGGAAATAGAAGTTATGTGGCCTGTACACAGATCGGCCTGGTGCCTGGGCCGCCTCTTGTTGGAAACTGAAAACCCAAGCTGATGTGGGGTGTTTGTGTGTGTGTGTCTACAGTGCACAAATATTTGAGGCTCAGGGATTGGACTAAAGCTAAACAAGCAGCTGCCAAGGCCAAAAGGTTGAAGCCACATCTTGAGGAGGAGGGACAGCTAGTCTCCCTCCCTTCTGAAGAAAATCCTCTGCTTTTATCCAGGCCTGGAACATAATCCTGACTGCTTTCTCACCAGGGAGGCAGGGAGGCAGGGGGAGAAGGAAGGAAGCTAGCCAGCCCTGGAGCCGGCCTGTGTGGAACAGAATTGATGGGTTGCAAAAATAAATAAATTGCAATTTGTTGTCCTCGAATTAAAACAGTCCTGTGATGTGTAACACAAACGTAACAAAATCCAAAACATAAATAAATGTCCTTTAATGCCTCCAACTTGGCCCCACTGTTCAATAATTCTCAGTTGGAAATAAAAAGTACTCAAAAATAGTCTTCCAAATAAAGCAATACAGTCTGAATTTAATGAGCAGATAGAGGTGAAATAAAAAACCAAACAAACTACAATGATAAAATTTCCACATGGACCAGGACAAGTAATTACCAACTTCAAGGAGATAACAAGGCACAGTCTGTTGGAAGGATGCCAATCAAGATAACTTCAGTCCCCCCCCCCCAAAAAAAAAAAAAAAAAAAAGATAACTTCAGCCAAAAATAAAACACACTTTGCTTCTGGCCACACTATTGTAACCATCCCTCTTACATACTATTCTGCCCAGCTGCAACCAATGAGGGGGATCATGGCCACTTCCTCTCTCGTAAAGCCAAGTTGTTTCGTTCTTCATGCCTCCCTGCGTGCCCCAGGATGAAGAGGGGATGGGCCTGCTTCTTCCTCTGACTGCCCAGCCGGCCTCTGCCCTTCCCCAGCCTCCTCCACACCCCGTCGGCTGTTCCTCCTCTCCCTCGGAGTCCGACTCTACCAGGGGCATGACAAGTCCATTTAGAGACCGTTCAAAGTTACAAGGGCACTGAAAAAAGTGACTTATGACTGTTTCTCACACTTACAACCATTGCAGCCTCCCCCCATGGTCACGGGATCAAAGCTCAGGTGCTTGGCAACTGACTCTTGTTTACGACAGTCACGTGATCCCCTCTGGTGACCTCCTGAGAAGCAAAGTCCATGCGGGAAGCCAGAGTCACTTAACAACTGCAGGGATTCCCTTACCCCCTGGGGCAAGAAAGGGGCTAAGTTGGGGCAAAGCTCACTAAACAACAAAGTCTTGCTTAGCAGCAGAAAACTGGGCTCCATTGTGGCCGTAAGTCGAGGACTACCTGTATTACGGCTCTTTCGTTTGCCCCCGCTCGATTTTTCAATTCCGTATGTCAGAAAGGAGCTGAGGAGATGGGGGGGCCTTTCTGAAGGTCTGGGAGGGAGCCATTCAGCCGCCCTGCAGAGACCCTCACGGCTGCCTTCCCCCCTTCAGGTCAAACTCTCCGATTTTGGGTTCTGTGCGCAAGTGAACAAGGAGGTGCCGAGGCGGAAGTCGCTGGTGGGGACCCCCTACTGGATGGCCCCAGAGCTCATCTCTCGGCTGCCCTATGGGCCGGAGGTGAGTAAGGGGGAAGACCCTACAGAGGCCCCCTCCTCTCCGGGAGGCTTTGCGCCAACCAGTGGGGGGGGTGTGTGCTTGTGCCTGTGCTAAGTGGCTAAGCGAGGTGTGGCTTGGGGGCCCATTTGCAGGGGGGAGCCCCAGATTCTGCCAGTTTATCTCTCAAATCCTAAAACTGGAGATCAGTGGAATGTTTCCTTCCGACTCCCACCTCCCTGGAGCTCAGCCACCACCCAGCCCTTTGGTCAGTGGTGTGGGGATGAAATGGCCTTCCACATACGAGGGGGCTTGAATGTTTCTCTTTCACCAATGCTTTTTTTTTTAAATTTCTGCCGCAGTTAACTCAACCTGCACACTGTAAAATCCACCTGAAAAAAGGAAATTGTTGTTACCAGAGAGAGAATAGAGCCCCTCCCTCCCTCTCTCCCTCCCTCAGCTGCGCCTGGACAGTGCAGTTTATAAGAGGAAATAAGCCACTCTGGACCCCCAAACCTCCCTGAGCCCCCCCTCCCCTGCTACCACCATGCCTCCCGATGGCCCTTCTGTCGTTGCAGGTGGACATCTGGTCCCTGGGTGTGATGGTGATAGAGATGGTGGATGGGGAGCCTCCCTATTTCAATGAGCCCCCCCTGAAGGCCATGAAGATGATCCGAGACAACCTGCCCCCCAAACTGAAAAATGTGCACAAGGTAAGACCCTCTCCAGCTCTCTGCCTCACCCAGCGGAGCAAGAGGGTTTCAAGACCCCCCCCCCCCCCGCCATGTCCTTCCATTTTTGGCTCAGGCACGTCACACGTTATCCAGGGTGGCTTCTGCTGCCAGCTCTTCTTCAGCCCAGTGGTGGTAATCTAATTTCCGTCCATCCCTGATGGCACCAGCACCACTGATGGCCTCGGCCTGATCGGCCTGGCCTCTCCCCCTCATGGCTATGGCGCCTCCTGCTCACCGAGGCCAGGCCCACATTGCGGTTCAGGGCTGGGTGTCTATGGTGAATTTATGACCTGGAGGCTCGGGACCAGACATGGGACCACCCAATTCATGGTTTCTTTGGCTGCTGCTTCCCTCCCTCCCTCCCTCCCTCTTCCAGCCCTGGCTCATGACGCTCTTCCTCCCCCGGCAGGTTTCTCCTTCCCTGAAGGGCTTCCTGGACCGGCTGCTGGTCAGAGACCCAGCCCAAAGAGCCACGGCCAACGAGCTCCTGAAGCACCCCTTTGTGGGCAAAGCCGGGGCCCCCTCCTGCATCGTGCCCCTGATGCGGCAGAACCGGATGAGATGAGCGAGCCGGAGCCGGACTCCTTCGTGAAGAGAGAAAGGGGCGGGGGAAGAGCCACCATCCCCAGCCAGCCCCACAAAGCAGAGGAGACCTGCGTGCAAAAGGGGGGGCTTTGAGACTCCCCCACCAAGCCCTGCTTCCTGGGGGAAGTCCCCCCCGCCCTGGTTGGTGTAGGCAGGAGGAGTTCAGCCAGCAGTCTGCAGCCTTCCTCAAGGACTCCTCTTGGTCATCTGGTGACGGGGGCCCCCAAGTGGACGCTGGGACCCATCTCTAGCAGAGCTGCTCTGCATCACCATATTGTACTACTGAATTGAGGAGGGGCTTTGTTTGGCTGTGGGGTGGGGTGAACAGAGAGGGCATCGTTTCCCTTGTCAGTCTCCTAAATCCGGGGCAGCCAGGGTCTGGCGGGGGGGCATTGCAGGAACCTTTTCTTCCCTCAGCGGAGCCCAGAGAAAGTGGGGCGCTGCCCTAAGGCCCCCGGGGAGGGGAGGGGGGGAGGCTCTCCCCCCATGCAGAAACCTCTAAGCCCCTCTCCCCCCTTCAGAGAGGAGGGAGGGCAGGGCCACCCGGCTGGGCGCCCGTTGGGCTGCTAGGGAGAGGAGACCCACTTGTGCCCAGGATGCTGTTCCTCACTCGCCATGAAGGAAGGCGCTGCAGTATTTCAGGGAAATCTCTGGTAGGGAGAGGGGGCTCCAGCTCGTTCGGAGCTCTGCCCGTCGCAGCGTGGGGTCCTCTGCCGGGCCTCAGAGTCAGGCTTGTCATGGGCACTGAGGGGGTCAGAGTGGCACTCCTGGCACCGCGAAGCAGGCTTCTCTTGGGCTCAGGCGAGCTTTTCAGGGAGGGGCAGGAAAAGAGCCCCCAGCAAGCCCCGGGTCCCCACAGGCTGGCGTGAATCCTCCCCCTTTGCCCAGCTTCTTGCCCCCAAAGACCCTCCCTGTCCACTGCTTTCTTGCAGCCTCCCTTGCGAGACCCCCAAGGGGCTCCCTCCTCCCTGGACTGCCTCTTCCTTGCCCGGCCCAGCTCTCCTCTCGTCCCCTTGCAAACTGGCTGTGGCAGGGGAATTCTTGCGTAGAGAGTCCTTCCAACCTGGGGCTGAAGGGGTGAGGCTGGCCTCTCTGTCCCCTGCTCTGCCCTGTGGGCAGAAGGGTGCTGGGGGGCAGGAGGCCTTGGTGGGGTGAGCCAGGGGAGTCCTGCCTGCTGGGAGAGGAGAAGCCTCGGGGCGGGAAGAAGCCCAACTGATGGAAAAAGGGAGCAGGAGGGGGCTGTCCCTTCGTCCCGGGCAAAATGCAGGGCCCCCTCCTCAGCAGGTGCCCTTGCCCCTTGGGGGTCTGGCAGCAGAGAAGGATGCTCTCGTGGGCCCAGAAAAGGGGGGGGGCTCTTTAGGGCCTCCAGGCACCAGAAGCGTTATTTGCTTGGAGCCTGGGGGTGAGGGGGTCTGCCTGGCCGTGTTTGGGGGAGGAGAGGGGTGCCACGCCCCCTCCCACCACCACTGTTCCTTGCATGCTAGGAGCAGCCTGGGCCTCTCTGCAAGGAGGCAGTATTGGGGAAGGGGCAGGCTTCCCTGTGGCTGCTTGGGGGTTTCCTGCCTGCCTGCCTCCTCTTTGAGGTGGGGGGTCTCCAAAGACCCTCCCTCCTTCGGCTCAGAGGCTCAGGGTCGGATCCTGCAAGCATAGCCTTTGCCCTGCAGACCTTCAGAAGCCCCCTGCCCAGCACCCCGCTCCCCTGTCTTTCTTTCTTTCTACAAAGTGGGTTCAGCTCACTGCATGCTTCCTCCGCCCCAAGAGATTGCCAGTTGCCAGTGTGTGTGAGGTGTGTTTGTGTGTGTGTGTTCCACTTCTCCCCCGGGTGCACCTCTGGAGCCAGCTGGCATGGGTAGAAAGGCTCCTCTGGGCCCTCTGGGTGGACTGCCCAGCCAGCCCCTCCCTGCCTTCCTCCTGCCTCGCCAGCGGCCTTGGCTGACCTCCGGGGTCTTTTCCTCTCCCCCCTCCATCCTCTGGCCCACTCCCAGCCCCGCTCTTCTGGCAGGGGGGCTCTGATCAGGCCTCCCCACCCACCCGGGAGTTGGTGCTCAATGGGCCTTTGGTGCTAGCATTCCTGACTTCAAGGCAACCCAGACGCATTATCTCAAATCCCCATCCTGGGGGGGGGGGGGGGGGGGCTCAGCCTCAGCCTCAGCCTCAGCCTCAGCCTCAGCCTCAGCCAGCCTCCCGGTTTCCTCCCCCTGCCAGGGGTCCGGAGGGGGCCCACCTACCCCCCTCCCAGGCCAGTGGCTCCCTTTCCGCTGCTTGGGAGAGCCGGTTGCTCTCTTTTCTTCAGGAATCCTTTTCTGATCTACAGATTCTCAAGGATGCCAGGATGGCTTCACCTTCCCTGCTGGGGGGAGGAAAAGGCTTAACATCTCAGTTGAAGCTGCCAAGCCAGGGAGGGGGGATTTGTGGGGTGATAACCCCCCTCCTGCTTCCACACTCCTCCTCACCACAACACTACATCTCCCCACCACCCGTTTTCTGAAATAAAAGACTGGAATTTTAAAACTGGAGGCCGGGAGGGGGGAGACCCGACTTCGAACGCCCCCTCCCCACCCTCACCTGGTTGCTTGAAGAATTTGATAACTGGAGGCCCCCACCGGAAATGTTCTTCCCTCTACAAGAATGACTACTGATTCATTTTGTGGGGTTTTGTTACTTTTTTAAAAGACATTATTTATATTGGTTTTATTTTCTTCTTTTCTCCCCTTAGTAACTCAGTGGTGTTAGTGTTGAAATGATTTTTTTTATTGCTTTGAAAAAAAAAAATGTGTTTCATTCTAGTAAGTTTAACCATGAATGGTCTTGTATAAAAATTCTGGATTTTGTGTCAAAGTGTGGTGGTTGTGAGCCTTTCCCCCCCATAAAATACAGCAGGTAAGCGACAGCAGAGGTCTCCAGAGCTGGCTGGAGAATTCTGGGAGTTGAAGTCCACAGGTCTTAAATTTTCCAGGTTTGGGGACCCCTGGTCAACAGTAACCTTCAATAGTTCCAGAAGAAGAGCATGCTGTTTCTTTTATGTACAGTTCCCTCATTCCAAAAAAAAAACAACTTGCTGACATGTTTAAGAAAAAGCTACAGAAGCAGCAGCAAAGTCACAGGGTTTCTCTTCATGGAAGAGGGAATCCCTTTCATGGTTTAAATGTAGCTTAAATGTAAGCACAGGAAGTGGAAAAGAAAAGCATGGAGGGCCTCCCTGCCTGGCCTGAGCAAGCCCTCTTCCAGTCCAACTTCCCCAGGAGCCCAGGGCTGGGGCCTTGCTGTGCATGCGGACCGCAGAGGAGCACCAGGGCTGAAGGCTGCTGGATGTGCAGCCTGTCTCCCTAATTCTCCACTTGTTCCCATGTTAGGCTGCAGGAGAGAACCGAAGGGCCACCTGTGGGCTCAAACTGGCAACCCCGACCGGGCACGGTTTCCATTTGCTGAACCTGCCTAAGGATCCCTGGGACGTCCTTAGCCATCAGAGCCTCTGTCCCTGCCGTGCCAGGGTCCAGCTGCAGGGAGAGAATCCTGCCAACCTGGGAGGTTTCATTGTCCACCGTGTCATCCCAGAAAACCAGGTGAACCACCAACCACAGAGGGATTAACCCCTTGGAAATCTGCCTTGAGCAGAAGCCCCGAAAGGAGTCTGGCAACGGGGCAAGATGGATGCTGGCAGCTCATCCCGGCTGGCAACTTTACTCCAGCCCCGGCCAGGAGGGTGAGGCCGGCCAAGAAACACTGGAGCTGACTGAGCAGCCCCCTCCATACACCAGACAAAGCAGTACTGCTGGGGAAGGGGGTTGCATGGCACCCAGCTGCCAGTCTACCTGGCTGGGCTGTTGTAGTGGGGAGGAGGGGGTGCCCTTTGAGCTCTTGAGTAGACAGGTACTTAAAAAGCCCATTAAAACACCTGGGCTTTTAACTAAACGCATTTCAGGTATAACGTATGGAGGAAAGAATCCAACAACGAAAGGGAGCTGCATTGGCTCACCTGGCACCTGCTGGATGTCCTGCAGCTCCAAATGCCTCCCCACAGATGAATTGAAGGATAAATTGCCCCCAAACCATCCTGAAGCTGTTGCTCAGGCTCGGGCTCCCAGGAAATGGCCCCCGCTGACCCACCGCTGCCCTTTGAGGGCCAAGGGATGGGATATCCTGGGATGGCAACTTTTTAAGATTTGAACTGGCTGGAGAATTCTGGGAGTTGAAGTTGACAAGTCTTAAAAGTTGCCAAGTTTGAGGACCCCTGGTCAAGCTCTTCAGCCAAAATGGAATTGTAATAAATGCATTGATTTTGGGAACCTATTTCTGTCTGTGTGACCTTCCCTGAGCCTTTGGGGCAATCTGCATTCTTCCTGGATCTGGTGCGGCCCTTTTTGTGTTCCACAAACCCTCCGTGTGAGTTTCCTGCACGAAGCCCCGTTTATTCAGCGTCTCGGCCAGCCACGGATCAGAGCCACCTTCCAGGGCAGGGACTTAATCCTGGCTTCCCCCAAGTTCCTGCCGGGCCTGAATTCATTTTCCCCAGGGGGAAAGGAGCTGCCCAGAGTGCTTTGACGTTGCCTCTCATTGGGCCTGCCAGCTTTGAGGTGGAGGAGGAACACTAATTTTCCTAATTAATTGGCAATCATAATCCTTTCGTGTTTGCAAAAGTCATTCTACGTCTCTTAGGCCTCCCCTGTCACTACTAATTAGCGTGGCGCTTTCTTCTGATTTCCTCTGGGACGAGGAGAAAATGGCACTGCTCTAATCCCCCTTTTCTTTGAGCGCGAATGCCCCTGGCGGTTTTCTGCGCAAAAGGAACGCCAGTTGAATGCAGAGGGGCTTCCTCTCACTGAAGAGAGGCTCCCACCCTTCCTGCTATTGTGTGCAGCTGGCCAGTCTAGCCAGGGGGTCATTGGGAGGGCCCCCCCCCCATTTCAAATGGGACCAAGAGAGACCCTCTGATACAGGGGTGTTAAGCCTTGAGGACTTCAACTCCCAGAATTCCTCAGTCAGTCCTCCAGACTTAAAGTTGCCAAGGTTGGAGACCCCTCCTCTGATCTTCCAGCATGGCAGCCGAGCCAGGCCACTTGGAAAGCTGCTGGAGCTTCAATTGCAGGCATATATCACCAATGCGTTGACCATGTTATCTTGTAGGATAATGAAACAGTAAAGAACGGAACCCGGAGAACACCTAAATTGGGTTAGTCCCACAGGGGGTGCCTTTTGTCTGGACTACCTCACAAGGCTGATAGCATGGCTCTAGGTAGACTGGGGAAGGGGTCTTTGGAGGGGAACCTAAGAGGTGGATCACCTTACCCCCCCCTCCCAAAGATCAATCTTCATGCAACTTAAAAGTGGAGGCAAAAGAATTTGATTTGTATTGTGATCCCATTTAAAAGGCCCCATATCCTGTCTGAAGATCCAGGCAGAAAGAGGGCTGGGTTCCATGGGCCCCATTCAGGCAGACCCAGTTAACAAGACTCCCGAGACCCTCCCTCTCCACACACAGCTCTTCGCACTACCTGCATGCCCATTAGCTGCTCCGTGAGATCAGACGCAGTTGTGGGGCTGTGGATTCAGCCTAGGGCAGCCAGCATGCTCACCCCCTAAAGCCATGACTCGGCTGATGTGGTTCCTACAGCAGGTGGCAGGAAAACAGCAGCCGATGTGTGAACTCACCATATAAGCAGTCACTGTGTCCAATACACCTGGTTTCTAGCAAATGGGTTGAGAATTGCAGTCTGGAAACCTCCCCCCAAATTTATGGCTTTTTACGATGCAAAGGGGGGGGGCTGGAGTGTTTTAGTGCTCATGACGGCAGCTGCATGCCAGAGCAATGAATATTTGGTCCCCCTCTGGCTGTGATTACAGAGCAAAGAGAAGCTGAGGAATCCTACCTACCCTCCAGTTTCTACAGCTTTTTCTCTCCCCCCCCCCTTTGGAGAAAGGGGCCACTGAACCCTGTTCCTTGGTGGGCACACCTGCAATCTTACCCATGGCCGCCCAAAGCCCTGTCCAGCAAACCAGGGGCTCCCAGGAAGGAGACTGAAAGCCCCTCAACATCTGCTGACCTTGAATTGCAAAAACAGCCGACACATTTTTAAGAGTCTCCTTGCTTTGCTTTTAATGAGGTTTTGGAGGCGCCACCATAAAGGCTGAGCCCAGACGGGAGGACCATCTGCTGCTCCAAGAGGGTCTTGGGAAGAGGGAGGCCTTTGAAGTCGGGAGGGAGGGGAACAAAGATCTTAAGGCATCCGCTGGAACAAATCTTTTGCGTAAGGTGGCAGTCCTGGCGGTGCTCAAAGGGGAGGCCAAGAAGCTCCTGGGCCAATGAAAGGCCCTCTTTGCCACAGGAGAAAAACTGCACTTGCTGGTCCTGGTTTTCTGCCTTGTCTGGATGCCCAATTCCCAGGAGGAAGTGCACATTCTTCTCCTGCCTCTCGTTGGGCTGCCAAGATCTTCAGCGGAGCTGCTGTGGGCAGGAAATTTGGGGAGGTGGCATCCACATATTTTGGACCTTCAGTTGTGGGGGGACTCTGGGGGGGTCACCTGAGCAAGGATGGGCAGGGTAGGGGCAGCTCCCTTCTTGGCTCACGTCAAGCCGACTCAGTTGCACTTGCAGTAGTAAGCGGAGATTGAGTTGTCCCAGTTGCTGAAGAGGCCCCTCTTGAACTCCTGCAGGCGTGGGTAGACTCCAGCTTTGAACTTCCGTGTGCTGCCACCCTTGCCCTTCCGGTACCAGACGGTCATCTCACAGCGCTGGCCCACCACCAGCGAGGAGACCTTGTTGTTGAACGCTGTGGGCATGTAGGGCTGGTCTTCGCCCGCCAAGACCATCAGGAGGCTCCCGCCGCAGCAGAGGTCATAATAGGGGCTGTTGTCTGTGTACATCTGGGCACACACCTTGGTGCCGTTGGGGTTCGGGTTCTTGAGCTCGTTGGGGGCCGGGCACTGGGCCTGGCCAGTGGCAAAGAGCAGCAGGAGGAGGAGGAGGGCGCTGAGCAAAGCCTTCATCTTGGCCAGAGTGTCCAGTCCTTCAGCCAGAGGGCAGCTTTATAGTGATGTGCCCCTCTGGGCACTGCAGGCACAAGGTCAGCCCACGGAACATGGGCCCAGCTCCAAGGTCACAGCAGGGAAGAGGCCAGCCGGGTGCCCAGCTTCAAAGGCAGCCTTGGTGGCTCAGGGAGATATGCCAGGTGCCAAGGCATACCTCATGCCAACTTGGCATGTTTGCCTTGCAGCCTCTCATGGGCCCTTCTGAGAAGCCAAACTGAGACCTACTAATGCAGGTACCCTGGTGGGAGGTCCACATGTCCCTATGCAGCTGGACCCTTCCTCCTTTTGTCATCTGGATTGCATGAATGGCCATTGGCTGCCCTCTGGCTGCCAAGCTGGCATGAGGGAAGAGCTTGGTTCTCTTCCAGGGGCCAACCTTATCTTCCCTCCTGGGAATGTTCCTCTCAGCTGCTGGCTCTCCCAAGGCCCAGCTGTGGCTTTCCCATGGCAGACAGAGGGCCCCCACCACCTTCAGCCCCCCCCCCATCCCATCCCATCCCATCCCATCCCATCCCATCTTGAAACTCATGGTGTTGAGCTTCCATTTGCAACCCTGATTCTCTGGGGCTGCTTCTGCAACTCGGCAAGCTCCCCTCCACGTACTGTGGGTTCCAGAGAAGTGGATGGGTGGGCTTGCATGGCTAAGTCTGCAGGCTCAGCCCCCCACCCAGGGGCCGGTCCCTTTGCTCCGAATCTCCCCACAGGCGCCCGTGGAAAGGGTCACTTTGGGAAAGCAGGCTCCTCGCCTTGCGTTCGCCTCGAGCCCCCTTCCCTCCCCACGCGTCTCGGGTGGGGCTTTCTGGCGAGGGGCTTGGCTCGCAATCTGACTTGAGTTACGTCCCGCGAGGGGCCGGGCTGGGTTTCCACGGGTGGGGAGCGGTGAAGGGAGCCGGATCTGCTCGGGGGCTTTGGGCAGCACCCAACAGGGCTGTGGCCAGGGATGACGGGCGGCCGGAAGGGAAGCCCCCCGGGTGGGAGCCACCTTGGTGCTGCAAAGTCCTGAAGGTCGGGAGCCACGCGTGGCTGGGGGAGGAAAGCGAGGCTTCCGCGCCACTGAGAGCAGAAAAAGCAGAACCCAACCCAGCCCCCCAACCCCCAATTATCCGAGTTCTCGGCACGGCCAGGGACTGGGAGGCGGAGGCGGGCTCCCACTTCGCCCCGCCTCTCTTCATCGCGATTGGTTTACGGTCGCTTTCGCGCTCCGCCTTCTTTTTTGCGTCATGTTTTCATCCCAGCCTCCCGCCGCCCCTTTCCTGATATGCATGCGGGGACCGGAATCCTTTGCGGCCACCGATTCGGTATAAAATATAGGAGACAAGCGGGCAATTCCTCCCAAAATCGTCTCAGGAGAAGACGCGCATCTAAACTGCCGTCGAAACGCTTCTCTTGGTTCCTCAAGCGGTTGTCCGCGCAGGCTCCCTCTCACCTGAGAAAGCTTCCAGCAGGAGGGCGGCCGTGCCGGACAGCCTTTCTTCCTTAGCTTTGCGCAGTGGCAGTATCGTAGCCAATGAGGTTTATCCGAGGCGCGATTATTGCTAATTGAAAACTTTTCCCAATACCCCGCCTTGACGACTTGAAATATAGTCGGCAATGGCAATTTTTGACGGTCTCTACGGAGACTGAACTTTGTTGGTTGCCAAGAGTAAGCAGGAAGGAGCGGTCTCGGCGGCTCCGCGTGTCGCTGTGCGGCGTGTTTTCACGGCGGCCACGTCAGAGCTAAGCGGGGCCGTGTGGATCGCCGCCCGTGCTGCCTCCTTGCAGTGAACCCAGGTTCCCCCGTTGCGCATGGGAAGTGCCTGGCTGGCGGCCTTTTGAGCTCCCCGAGGGGCTGTGCTGCTTTCGGGCACCCAAGCGGCCTTGAGGAGAGGAGAGTGAGAGGAGAGGAGGGCGGCGCCCCCCGCGCTTCTTGGAGCCGGTCCGTGATCCGGCGAGGTGGCGTCCTCAGTGCGCGTGGAGGTGGGGGAGGACTGTAGGCTCCTCGGGGCTGCCTGGAGCTGGTGCGGCAGGTCAAGCCCCCCCCTCCCCTCTCGCGTTGGTGTCGCCCCCCCGCGGGAGATCGCCGCTTGTGGGCGCGGGAGGGGCGCATGGGGTGAGGGGGGTCATGGTCGGCCTCACAAGAGGTGGTTTCACCCCCGCCCCGCCCCCCCGCCCCCCCCAAGGGACTTTTTGTTTGTGTCTGACAAGCTTTGTTTCCTCCCTGGAAAGTCCCCTGCTCGGTAAGGGCCGAGTCACCGATCACCGTTCTTGCCAGGAAGCAGCTTTGTGGGGCTGCAGTGAGTGGAAGCAGCCGGCAGGAGTGCTGGGGAAAGCTTGCACGGCCTCCTTTTTTTTTTTTTTTTTTTCAGTGCTTTGTGTGGGATAACCTGGGGTGTGATTTGCAGGATAAACTGTTCCTCCCTCTCCCGAGGGCCCTCTCGCCACACACAGCATTGCGCCCAGCCTTTCCCGCTGCTTTGTTCTGCTTCAGTCTCGTGGCTGCATGGTTTACTACTTGTTCCAGCTCTGAGGCCATCAGGAAGAGCACCCAAGCGAGCAAAGCAGCGGGGGGGGGGGGGGGGGGGGGGGGGGATGGGAGGGGATGTTGGGTCTGCAGTCTGTGAACCACTTGGCTGCTGTTGGGTACAAAGGTTTCTCACCCGGCTTTAAAGTCCAAAGGGTTTGGGAGCAGGAGAGAAGTGCTGACTTTTGTGTGTTGAAACCAAAATGTAGAGGATCAGGAAAATAGCAGGCGATGCCCTCGGGGGCTGAGAGGACCGCCCAGGCTTTCTCAGTCTTGGCAACCGTTAAGATGGGCCTCAACTCAGCCCATCTTCAGGCTAATTAGCATGCAGGCTGGGGGATTCTGGGAGCTGAGCTCCACCCATCTCCTGGTTGAGGCCCATTGGGGTAGTCCGTTTTTCTACTTTGGTTAGTTAAAGTAGAAGTCTGAGAAGTCCCTCTGGCACTTTCACTTCTTTGCTCGTGGTGATACCGAAAAGGGGAAGGAAGGGAGGCCGCTCCTGAACCGAAAGCTGCTGCAGCAGCACAAGGACTCTTGAAACCATGCTGCCCGGCTCTCCTACCGAGTCCTCGTGGCCTTCAAGGCAGGGCAGGTAGACCCAGGAATGCGGGACTCTTTCTTTCCATGGGAGGAGTCCTGCTTTCCCCGGCCAAAAATAGATTGCAGTGCAGGGATTTTTGCCTGACGTGAAAAAAGGAAGGGCTGTTTTTAAAAGACCGTCTCCCACATGGGAAGCCAGGTTTCCAAAAGAATGTGCTAGAACCAGATCATGGAATGGCAGGAAAAAACCACCACCGCCCCCTCTGTCTATGGAGTACTGGTAGGCCTTGACCTGCAACTGTTCGTATTGGCCACTGGTCCATAGTTACGATGGTTGCAGTATCCCTCGGTGATCTGCTTCTGCGACCTCCTGGCAAACTCAGTGGGGACCACGGACTCACTCAACAACCGTGGCAAGAAAAGTCATAAAGTAAGACGAGTGAGGTACTTGACAATTTCTCACTTCGCAAGATGGGTCTGGGGCTCCATTGTGGTCGTGAGTTGAGGACTGCCTGTATTTTGCATTTCTCTCTGGGAGGATCTGAGGCTGCTTCCCCTGCGGCAAGGAGCTGTGTCCCTGACTCCCAAGTGGGGCTCGGAAGGGCCCCCCTGCTTCCACTCCCCCCATTAGCCTAACCCTGAGTATTTTGACAGCAGATGGGAAGGCTTAATTTATTTAAACCAAAAAAAGTGAAGGTGAATTACATATGTGTGTCGGGGGGGGGGGGATTACTAATCCCATCAACGCATCCTTAGCTCCTGGGTGATTAATGCTGGCATTAAGTTAAAACAATTCTCCTTGCCGGCAGAATTTGCAGCTGTTGGGCAGAAACAAAACTGTTGGGTGATGATGCCAGATCCAGAATCTCATGGCTTGTTGGCGGAAAGGTGGCCCTTTGCCAAGAGACTCCTAGAGAGGGAGAGCAGAGAGCCACCCACAGATGCCACGGGTGGATTGAAAGCGAGCAGTCGGGGTGCAGCAGGAGGGATCCAAAGGGCGGTCAAAAAAGTCAAGATGGTGGCTCTGCAATTGAACCTGTAACGCTCCCAGGGAGCCCCCTTGCCAGTGGCAGGCAGCTGCTCTGGGTCTGGTAGGCAAGGTGCCCCGGTGGGCTTCAGCTTGGCATGACCCTGCCTGCCAGCCAAGCCATCAGGAGCAGGGCCCCGCAACCATGGCCCCTTTAAGTCTAGTGGACTTCAACTCCCAGAATTCCCCAGCCAGCGCCCTCCCACTGCTTGGAGGGGCTGATGGGAGCTGTGGTACTAACCCAGTCAAGGAGCGGCACAAGGAGAAGACGACGTTCTGAGGCCTTGGAGGGCCAGATCCTGGCCGGCAAGAGTTCAGGCCGGGTGGGGGGGAGGGGCTTGTAGGGGCCAGCTTAACTGGATAAGTACCACATCAGCCCAAAGAGGGTTTGGTTTTG
The DNA here is from genome assembly GCA_015471245.1 of Laticauda colubrina. Lineage (NCBI taxonomy): Eukaryota > Metazoa > Chordata > Lepidosauria > Squamata > Elapidae > Laticauda > Laticauda colubrina. The sequence continues at coordinate 704,939 of BLBF01000071.1, forward strand.
GCTTAGCAGGTCATGGGAACAAAATGTTGCCCTCTGCTTTGGCATAGTTTGCAAATGCAGCTGGGTTGAGGCACGTTAAGAAAACCAGATTTTGTCCTCCTGTCTGGAGGGGGCCAAGTGGTCCTGCTTGGCAGATCTAGTTGGTCCTGCTGCTTTGCTGGGCTTCTGAGACGTCTCCTGGCTCCCAACCATGTCCCCAAGACAAGAGCTGAGGGCCCACCCGTCCACCCGTCCATCTATCTCACAATTTTCCTCCCTCCCTGGTGTTTAGTACATTATAAAAAAAAACAAAGGCAGGTGCTAACTCTGTTGGCATGGTATAAAATTTAATAAATAGCATTGGATTGTCTATAAAAATCACAAATAACAGATACATTATCATTTCAACAGCAACATACAGTTCTGTTCTTTGGTCCGTCAGCCAAATTCTTACCACCTCATACTTTGTAAGGAAATGGCAGCTTGTGAAACCATGAACAACATTTTAAGGCCCTTTGATGCCAGGGCAGAAAGCCGTCTCCCTTTCAAGGCTGCTGCCTCTTTGCCTTCCGCTCCTCCAGAGCCATTCTCTTTGAAGGGAGCTGCCCCCGATCCTGCGAGCGGCCCCTTCGGATCTCTTGGGTGCGGAGTCCGGATCCAACCCGTCTGCTGATTCCTGCAGAATAATTCCCTCCCCACGGCTGGCGCTTCAGCCTTGCTTGGGAGGTGAGCTCACTTATAGCTCCCTTTTGGAATTATTTTGAAATTACAACTGCTCTGGGCAGAAGGTGAGGCATGAATAAATAACATTCTTATTTTAGGAATACAACTCACTTTAAATAATGGGTCTCTCCCTCCCCCCAAACTTGTTAATTTCAGATCCAGGAAAATTAAAATAAATTACATAAATATAGCAGCCCTCTTACCACACTGGGCTATCAGAGTTTTGCAAACACGCCGTTTTTCACCAGGCCCTCGAGCGACCACCTCTCCTGGCAGGGGAGAAGGGCCAACACGGCACCACAGGATGCAGGGAAGGTTCACCAGGAACCTCTTGCAGGAGCCGGTGAGCCTGGCATGCTTGCAAAAAGGCATCCTTTAGCCAGACATGGCTCTTTGGGGCAAGGAGGGGGACATAAATAAGACAAGTAACCCGTGAAAAAAGCCTGCTTGGGAATCCAGAGCTCCACTCGGACTGTTCGAGCATCAAGACTTCCTCCAGGCTGGTGGCCTTCAGGCACGTGGGGCAACAGCGTCCATCATCCCCAAGGCATCTGCAGGTCACCGTATAGAGGTGAGTGTGTGGCATACAGGACAGTCCATAGCTGCCTTGACCCCGGTTCCTCTGAAGGACATTTCAGAGGGATATAGTAGAGGGATGTCATTTGTGGAGGAGTCGGAGTCGGGGTGTTTTCCGGCTGCTTTCCTGGTCTTGGCAGCCTTGGCAGCCTTGGCTGGGCACAGGGGCCTCCGCAGGATCTAGCCTTGGTGGGTCCGGGACTGGCGGCGGAAGAGGTGCCGGAGCTGCCCAATGTCCTCTTCCAAGAGACGCACAATGTTGAGGCTGACCGCTGCCTCCAGGCACTTTGGCGATGGCTGGACAGAAGGAAACGAGCAGAGGTGGATGAATCCTCTGCCCTGTGACTACTCCCCCCTCCTTCAGGTGGCTCCACAGGTAGCAGATCCATCAAGGAGCCCAACCCACCTCAAGACTGAAGGTGATTGTTAGAGGGCCGGTCCCATTAGACCGGGGCTCTCCAAACTTGGCAGCTTTGAAGACATTTTGACTTTGATGCCCTGAATTCTCCAGCCAGGACGGGTGGGCTTCAGCTCCCACAAATCAAGCTGGCTGGGGCATTCTGGGAGTTGAAGCCCACGAGTCTTAAAAGTGGCCAAGTTTAGAGAGCCCTCCATGAGACCACCGGTTTTCACTTTAAGATGTGTGGAACTCAACTCCCAGAATTCCCCAGCCAGCATGAATTGTGGGCACCAAAGTCCACAACTCTTAAAAGTTGCCAAGTTTGGAAAACATTGGATTAGACTCTAGGAGCCTTTTAAAATCCATAAAACAATAAAAGCAATTAAGCCCACGTACCTTGGCAGGTAGCCTGGACTACTGAAACAATAAACCGTCCAAATGCAACAGGGCCCCACAAATACATGGGACAAACACTTTCACTCCAAGCCCAGGAAACTGGAGCAGGGGGGCTGTCAGGAGCCCTTCTTAATTCACCCGCACAGACCGGTGTCTACATGGGAGGGTCTGCCTTATCTGGGCCACTAAGCTCAGTTCCGGGGCTCCTTGCTTGCCCGCCTGAGCGAGGATGTTCAGACGGAGTTGGGCACCTGCCTTGCTCACCTGGACGCTGCTGGCCTTGAACTTCTGGATCTCTTCCTTGAACTGCTGGAGGAGGCCGGACTTCTTCCTGTGGGGAGGTTTGTGCCTGATCTGAAAAAGAGAAAAGAGAGGAAGGGGCTGAGCCAGGGCTGCCTTTCCCTCTGGAGCCCAGAGGGGGCCGGGAGGGGAAGGAAGAGCCCCCCCACAGGGCAGGACTTACACAGCTGCCCAGAGCTGCCCAGAGCGGATGAAGAAACTCCAAAACCTTGGACGCCTGTTTGGAGAAGGCGGGTTCACTGATGTTCTGCAAAACGGGCACCACCAGGGCCAGTTCAGCCTCCACGGCCTCCATACTGTCCCATTTCTACCAAAAAAAGACGGTACTTTGTTATTTTGGACTATTCCAAGCGGAGTTTTTGGAGGGCACAAAGCAGGGACGGGGCGGATTCCAGCTGGGCAGGATCTCCCCTTCTCGAGATTGGTCACTTACGTTCCTCAAGTGGTGCATCTTCCCTCGGGGGAAGCGGAGGTGGAGGCGGGTGCAGTTTTTCCAGGGTTCGCTCTCTTTGAACCTCTCGTCCTCCTGGAATTGGGAAGGAGGAGGGAAGCAGCCTTGAAATACCAGGAAGAGAGAGGAGGCTGCAGGGCTGCCCTGGGAGTAGTGCCACCCTGGGGGCTCTGGGTGGGTTGCCGGGCCTTCTCTCCTGGCCCCGGCTCAACTGCCCCATCTGGTGGGGCAGCCGGGCTGGTATGGCTGCTGCCTGGGCTCCAGGACGCTCCCCAGGCCGGGACAGGGGGTGAGATGGACCGGTCACAACAGCTGCCTTGGCAAGACCTTTCTAATCTCTCTCTCTCTTGTCCTAATCCAGAGTTATATTTTATAAGATGCCCAGAGTTACTCTGCGGTAAGATGGGCGGCCAATACATTTTTAAAAGTAAATAAAAACAAGCCACCTTCAGAGACTGACTTTCAGCTGCCAGGGTCTCCCCAACTGTCTCCTTCAGGATCCATCCCTTCCTGAGCTCCAAGCGGGCTCTTTCCAGGGACTTCCCCCCCCCCCCCGTCTGCCAAAGCCCCCCCCCCCCCCGGACCTTCAGACCGCAGTCCCAATCCAGACCCTTCCCTCCCCCAGTGATGAAAGCCCATCCTCCCCAGCCGTAGCCGACCCCGGACTGCAGCTCCAGGTGAGGACTTACGTATTGGTTCCTGAGTTGCCGAAAGGCGCTTGAATGTTCGGGTATTTGGGGGAAATGGCAGGATCTGGTGGGCCGGCTCTGCACCTGGGTGACTTGCAGCAGGACCACGAGGGCAAGAGGCCCCAGCAGCCACTTCCTGGCGCCTGCAGCAAAGGAGGCGGTTAGAGGAGGGGAGCTTCTCCCTAGCAAGACACAATACCCCGAAAGACCCCTCTGTCTGTCTGTCTGTCTGTCTGTCTGTCTGACCTTCCACCGGGCAACAAAGACCATCATGGGGCATCAGGTTTTGAACCAAGATCATCTTGAATGGGCTAACGTACGGAGCGCATCCAAACTCTGGGACCCACGACTCCAGGGGAATTGAAATTTGGCAGAATTGTGGCCGATGAAGCACCGTGGTCAGCCGGGATTGATTTTCCAATGCTCCCTGCCAAGATTCCCACAAGGCCAGCAAGCAGGTGAGTGGCTGCTACTGGGTGGGGGAGGGTGGGCGGGAGGTGCACTGAGGGGGCAGGAAGGGCCTGGGGGTGCATGAGAGGCCTGGGACAGGTCAGGGAGGGCATAGGAGCTGTGGGTCAGGGAGGACTGCCAGCTCTGAGGTGAGGGATGAGGGAGGGATGCAAGGTTTGTGGGGATTGTGAGGGTGGGTGCATGAGTTATAGGTCGGGGAGGACTTCCCAAGATTTAAAAGTCCCATTGGGAGGTGCTACCTGATCTATAACGCATGCCTCCCCCCGCGCAATAAACCTTGCATCCCTCCCTTGTACCAGACCACAGACCCATTATCCCTGGCCATTGGCTGCTGGATTGGGAGGCCCCCAGATGGGGCCACACCTTTCAGCCCCCCAAAGGGTCCTCTATCTCCTCCTGGGCTGGATGACCATCACATCTGGAAGGGCACCAGGTGGAGCAACAGGTTGTAAGTGACGGGGTGCCTGGGACCCTTCTGTGCCTGGCTTGTTTTAGAACTGGAGTGGGCAACATTGGCCCCTTTACGACTGGTGGACTTCAACTCCCAGAATTCCTGAGCCAGGCATAGTGGCTGGCTCAGGAATTCTGGGAATTGAAGTCCGCAGGTCACAAAGGGGCCATCGTTGGCCACTCTTCTTTTAGAAGGTCTGGTGGATGTTGGTAACCCTTTTTCAGTGAACAGGAGGAGGAACTTTCTGATACTCCAGCAACTAAAACCTAGATAAGCAGGGATTAATACCAGAGGAACAATCAACTGGAAAACAACCCAGATAAGTAGAAGTTTACCACCAGACAAACCCATCTAGCTGAAAACAATGCTTCCATCAAAGCACGACCAAGAAGAAAACCACACCTCCACCAACTCTGAGACGGTGAACTGCTGTATATAAACAGGTAGCAAACAAACTTCCCACTACTCTCACTGGTGAAGTTGCCCAGATGGGTAAGGAAAGATTGGCAAGAAAACCACCAGGCTCAAGATGCACGGAGGACTCCTTGGCCCAGAGCTACAGGGATTCTCTTTTCTGGACTCCCCAGTCCTCGCTCCCTCAGCCAAGGCATTTGTCACCGCTTAGGGCTTCAGTTACTTCTCTGTGAGCACATTTGCATTGGGAAGTTGGGAAATTGGACAATTAGGACACCAGGCCCCACGGGATTGGGGGTGGGGGCAGCAGGGAAGGGTCCCTGAGGGCCTAGCAGGAGTGGAACGTCTCTCCTTGGCGTCTCAAACCTTTCAAAGTCTTCCTCTACGGGATGGTCCGCCTAATTTCAATTTTAATTCTGTACTGCGAAGAGAGAGGCGGTAGTTTCCTTGTGCTCCACCCAGTGGCTGGAGTGTCCGAAGGGTTTTAACCCCAAAGTCAAGATGACAAGTGACAATTCTGTGCCTGAACCTTCAACTTGCAACAGTTCATTTGGTGAGCGCTCAAAGTTGTCAAGTGCTGAAAAAAGAGACTGATAACCACTTTTCACGTTTATGACCGTTGCCTCTCCCAGGGTCAGGTGATCAAAATTGGGATGCTTGGCAACTGGGTATCATATTTATGATGGTCGCGGGGTCCTTTTTTGTGACCGTCTGACAAGCAAAGTCCATGGGGACACTGGATTCACTTCACAACCTGTTACTAAGCCGACAGCTGCAGTGATTCACTTCACAACTATGGCCATAAAGGCCATAAAGCAGGGCAAAACTCACTTAACTAATATCTCGCTTAGCAGCAGAAATTTTGGGCTCCTTTGAGGTCTAGACTCAATTACAAAATTCCGGCCCTCGTCTTCACTTCTAGAGCCACGTCCCCCAAACACCCCTGCAGGGTGGCTTTGCCTAGTGATGCCCTTTCGAGGTGCCAAACCTCCACTCCCATAGTCTCCAATGTCTCCTGGAGCAGATTATGGGAGTTGTAGTTGGACACATCTGGAAGATGCCAGCTGGGCAAAGGATGTTTTGTCCAAGCGAAAAGCAGTTATTGTGAAGAGTGGATAGATATTCCCTAATTTAAGGAATTCTATACTCTTCTTCCTAAGCACCAGCCTCTCCCAACTTCTTAGACTCCTCTCTCTGCTACGGGAAGAAAGATAATAATTTACAGCCACTCCTGGGGGCCCTTCGGCCAACGGCAAGAGCGACCCTCTCTGGCTGCTGGAGGGTCACGTCCGGTTAGGTGTGTCTCCTGCCTTGCTGAGCGAGTTCAGGCACGGATGTCCAAGCCAAGGACGGAGCAGGCTCTGGAACCCACCGGACCTTGCAGATGACCTCCGTGGATCCCTGCACAACCCAGAGATCTGAAGTCCACATCTTCCTTAGGTCCATCTCAATCTTTCCCGGACCTCCAAGGATTCGCACCCATCATCCTGCCTGCAAAGGTGACCTCCGGAAAGCAGCTGCAGACTCACCTGCCCCTAAGGTTGGGCTGCAGTTCCAGTGAAGGGAGAAGATTTTGGTCCTCGAGTCCATGCTTCTCTTGTTGGTGGTGCTTGTGGGCCAAAATCCCAGCTAAGAAAAACGGACAATGTCCTGGGCCTTCCATGTGTCCTCTTTTTATATCACCCATGGTTTTCAGTTTTCGGTTGAATCCTGAAAACAAGCCGGTGATGCAGGTGACGTTTGGAAAGCAAGCAAGAGAAAATGAAACTGAGCTGTACAGGCAGGGATCCCCAGGTGAGGTCATTGCTGGAGGAAGCCCTTTTGTTTTGCAGGAGGAGGAGGAGGAGGAGGAGGAGGAGGAGGAGGAGGAGCCGCGGGAGGTGTGTCTGGTATGCATGGTGATCCTGGCACTTCCGCGGCTCTGGGCTCTTTGCAAGATTTTGAAACTCCAAGGCCCGTTTGAGCAAGGCTGATGAAACCCCAGGCAAGCCGAGGAGGAGAAGCAGACCTTGGCCAACGGCGGAGAGGCCCCTTGCCTGCCCACCTCCAGGCCAGGCTTTGGGTCCAGCTTCCAGCCCTGGTCGGAAGAGAAGCGAGAACCAACCCATCGGACTAGAGCTGGAAATGGACCTGGGACCCCCTGCTCAAGCAAGCCTCTGCCCTTCCAGGCTCTTCTTGAAAATCTCCCGTGTCAAAGCACCCACAAGCCCTGGAGGGAAGCCGTTCCACTAATTGGTGGCTCTCACGGTTGGGAAATTTCTCCTGAATTCTGGATTGCTTCCCTCCTGGACTAGTTGCCACCCGTTGTTTCTGGCCTTGCCTGCTGGTGGAAGAAGAAGTTCCCTTTGCCTCTCCTGAGCATGCTGGGCCTTTAAACTGCTCCCCCCAAAACCCAAGCGGTAGAACAGAACAGAATAACAGAGTTGGCCTCGCAGGGCTTCTATCTGGTTTCCTTCTATTGCTCCGGTGGGGGTGGGGGAACAGTTGAAAGACCCAGCTTCCTCAGGGAGGGCATTGGTGGGGAAGCCTAGGAAGGAGCCGCCAGCTGCTCCTGGGCTTCCCACTCGGGGCTTAGACTAGATGTCCCTCGGGTTCCCCACACCTTCCACAGGTTGACAAGCGCGGGTTGGTGCACCCCTTCTTCACTCTGGCATCACTCCTGTTCTTCAGAGGAAAAAAAAGATGCGGCGAAAATGGGGAGGGGGAGGTTTTGCTGGAGCAGTTTGACACACACACACACACACACACACACACACCCGTGAGAATTCTGATGGGCAGGGAGGGCCACCGGCAAGTCTGGTCTCTGGATGGAGGTGACAAACGTGCCCATCCTCTGCTGGGGGCCCCTGCAATTTGGGGAGACAAATTGAGAAAACATCTAGCTTTCTTCCTACTCACCAGAAGAGCCTCTCAGCCTCTGGCGAGCAAAGTCTGGACATTTGGGCCCCTTTGGGAAATGAGTGGTGGGGACATACATGTACAGTTTCCCCCCCTTGCAAGGGGTTGAAATGTACTCATTCTTTTTCCTGGTTTCTATATTATATATAATATTCTACATTACCTTTGTGGCTGTCAATCTGCCTGGAGCTGTCCTCGTTCTCCACCCCCTTCCTGGCCTATTCTGTGCCCCCTCCCCCCCCCCTCCATCACCTCCTTGGTCTGGAGAGGATCCAGAGTCCTCTGGGCACCGTTGTTTGGTCCTTCATCCTCAGTTGATTGTGGCATGACTCATTCAGCGGTGGACTGGTCATGTAAACAAACCATCCCTGGCTGTGTCCAGAGAGCTCACTTTCTGCTGGACAGGCCCTCTGGCTTTATGCTCCTCAGGGCTTCTTCATAATCCCAGGCCAGGCACAACCCACCGTTGCCCAGGTGGAGTTACCTTGGCTGTCCATGGGCAGAATCCACAGGGATGTGTGTTGTGTTTATTTTCATGGTCATGATGTGCACTGAAGATGGTGTTTGGTTTTGTTGTATGAGGTGCAATCAGAATAAAGTAGACTAATTAATTAACTAATTCATTAAAAGTTGGGTTGGGTTGCTTCATCCCAACTGGCTGTTTCGGACCTCCCTTCAGGTCAGCCCCTTTCCAGCCAAAATATGCAGAAAGTAAAAAGGGGGGGGGGGAACTATGGAGCCTGGGAAAAATAACCATGAATTTGTTTGGAAAGTGTTTCATATGCATTGACACAGGAAATTCCAGCTTTGGCAACTTTAAGACTTGTGGACTTCAACTCCCAGAATTCCCCAGCCAGCCGTGCTGGGGAATTCCAGCTTGTTGCCCAAACTAGGCACCATCCTGGGTGCTCTGATGATGGTACCTAGTTCGAAACACCTGCAAGAAAACAAGCAAGCTCAGAGAGCACCGAGGAGCCCTCAGCTGGAAATCTTCTCCTTTGTTAGATCGCCCTCTGGGCCACGAAGCCGTGGGGTCTCCTGCCACTGGTGCTGGCCTCTGTGGCCTCTGGCAGGTGGCCAAAAAAGGGGCCCACGTGCTGCATGGAGCCCTGTCACCAAGGGGGGGTGTGATTGCTCCCGACCCCCCTCCGTGATGCTCTTCCAGCCTCTCCCACCGGCCTCTGCTAAGTGCAAAGCTTTTAATGCTCTTTGAATTTCCTGATGAGTCAAATGGGAGCTGCACACTTTTCCCCTTCAAGGTCTCCGATTTATGCCAGCCACAATGGGAGGACATAGCCAAGAGCAGAGCTGGCGAGGCGAGGCGAGGGGAGGGCAGAGGGGAGGGGCTGGAGAGGGGCCCCTTTTGCCTTGGCAGATGTTCTGGAGCTCCCCGGCAGCTGGAAAAGGCGACCTTTCGGGGGCCCAGAGAAAGGGGCCCCAGGTGGCCGTTTCCAAGAGAGGCAAGGCCCCAAGCAGCCCGGCAAGGAGGATGGCAACCCAGGGCCCTCTTGGTTGTGGAGAAGCTCAGCTGGCAAAGCAGGGCATGGGGTGTCCGGGGGCTCCTTTGGCCTTCCCACCCTCTGCTCCTCCGTTGCTATTGCTGAGGGGGGTGCCCTCCAATGCCAGCAGCCATTTAATCAGTGTCCCCAGCCTCGCCGTGGCAGGCACGGGCCGCTAATGGAGGACTAATGGGACATTCGTGACCTGGTGGCATAGATTAATCCTGCCTGGGGAGGCTTGGCCAATGAGCCAGGTTGAGCATTGCAGGAGAACAGGGATCCTCTATGGCCAGGCAAGGGGGGGTTGGGTTTCTCTAGGCAGGGGCGGGGGGTCCTGAGTCTCGTCCAAGGAAGATGAAGGGCTCCTGGCATCTCAGATGCTCATGGATCATGGACAGCTCAGGAGGAGCAGCAAGGCTGCCTGACAATCCGCCCCCCCCCCCCCAATTGTCCGAGACTTTTATCATCTTCCTAGAAAATGCTGCTGGAGATGGGAGCCCCGAGGGAGGCTGGCCAGAGCTGGGGAAAGGCGGAGAGGGAGGCTGCCTTGCACACGTGTGTGCAAGTGTGCATCTCTCTCTCTCTGCCCTGGGTGGGGTCTGTGTGGAGCGAGCGAGCGCTATAAAGAACTAAATTTGGCATCGGAGGAAAGCCAGACGAACCGTGCCCAGCGCTCCGCCCTCTCTGGGACAGCTCCCTGTTCTGCGCTGGGTTGGCAAGACGGGGCAACTCTTCAGAGGCTTTGGGGGACCTCCAAGGACCCCCCCCTCCAACCATTGCTGGCTTCTGAGCTGTTCAGGCAGCACCAGGCCCTGCGGAGAGATAATTTGCTGCTTGCCAGCAAGTCATAAGGACTAGGAACTTGATTTCTGGTGCTGTTGTTAGAGCATGGAACCATTGAGTTGGAAGGGACTTGGAGGCCTTCTAGTCCAGCCCCCGATTGCCCAGCCAATTCCTGGAAGACTGCTTCCCCGGTGCCGTTCAAAGGGGGTCAGAGACGTGAGGCGAGCAGCCTCTCCCCTTGGCTCTTCCGGTTACAACAGGGCGGCAGCTTGGCAAAACCCGTCCTTGGCAGCCGTCCCTCCCGTGGGTGCCAAGCAATTCCGTCATCCAGCTTGCTCTCCGGTGAGGTCATCAAAACTGCTTGGGAGGGTTGAAGGAAAGGGGACCAAGAGGTGCCGCTTCTCGGCAGCCGAGCCGTTTCAGTGGAAAGCCAGCCGGCCCCTCCCTGCCACGGCAGGCGGAAGGAGACGTGGGGACGCCGGTGCGCCTTCGGATCAGATCAGAGCTTCCATGTGATGTGTTTTTAGTCGGGTTTTTTTTCGCGATTTGTTGTTTTATGGGGATGTTTTCATTTCATGTGGATTTTATTTCTGCTGTGGAGGTTGAAGCTGTTCTCCCCCCCCCCCCCATTGAGTTAAGTGCTGAGAGCCTGATTGAAACAGGAGGCAAATGTGATAAATAAATAAACGCTGTATGTGAGGCCACCAGACCCCCACCGGAATTCCAGATTGTCCAGGGATTTGTAGCAAATGGCTTCTCTCGGAGGGATTCCTGGCTACCTGCGGGACACAAAACTCCCTATTGTTGCGCAGAAACTGCTCCCCCCAAGCCCCCCCCAGGCCTTCCCCGAGATATTCCCCTCCCCCGTCTTGCCGGTGCTGCCTTTCCATCGTGGGACTGGCGGCATCCAGGACCTCCCCAGGCCTGAGTCCAGAGGGGGTCACCCCCAGAAGTGCAGGTCCTTGAATTGTGACTGTAACAGAGCCGGCCGTTAGGGTTGCAAGTCATGATGGTTTTCAAGCAGGTTGATTTGGTTTTACAACCTTTTTTTTTTTTTTGTGGTGGTCATTAAGAAAATTGCTGCAGTTGTAAAATGAGCCTGGTTGTTAAGCAAACTCATTGTTTGCTACGGGGCATTGGAGCCCCTGGGGCTGGTCGGCTGGGCTTCCTGGGGGGGGGGGCGTTGTGGCTCACCTGCCTGCCAGCCCCAAATGTCCCCTATTTGGGGCCTGCTGCTGCTAACAAGGCTGCAGCCTTTTCTCTCCGATTTGACAAGCGTGGGGGGGTCTGTCCACAGCTGCTGGGGGGGAGCAGAATTCAATTTATATGCAAATGTGCCTGCCAAATTTTTTTAAAAATAAAGAATTAGTCGGGTTTGGCCTGACGGGATCGGCTGCAATGTAAAGAGGCAGAACACGTGTAGGCGGCGATGGGAGAAACGGGGGGGGGGGGGGGGGGGGGGGGGGGGGGGGCTCCCACACGGGACTGAGCGGAGCTCCCATCTCTCCTTCCGCACCATTAGGGGCTCCCTTCAAACAAATTACGATTTGCCTAACTGTGGTTGATGGACTTTGTCAAACTGGCTTCAGGCGGCCTGAAGTCCGGGGGGGGGGGGGCTCGAGGGAGAGGGAGGCTGGCTGCCCAGGTGCCCAGAACGGCCGGGCCCTCTTTCCACCCACCCCGGAGGGCTTCCTTCTGCTTGCCTCCTTTAGCGGCATCTGAGGAGCGTTGCATCTAGAGGACTGTCCGTCCCCCCCCCGCCCCAATATGGGCAGATGCTTCTCTTTTAAGACCAATCCTCCTGACCCCCATGAGCAGCTGAGCCGTTTTGCAGGGCTCAAAGGAGGGTCTCACCTGAGGGGGGGCCGGAAGAGTGCTTTTCCCTTCAGCTTCTTTCTGTGAGTCAGTTTCACCTTCATCGATTTTTCTGCCTTTCCGTGACACTTTTGCTTGGAGCAAAAGCTTTCAAAACATGGAAATGGACTGAATGAATACGAATGAGGCTGTGGTCTCCTCTGAAAAAGGGGGGGGGCGATTAAACTGCTGCTCCTTTGTAGGAAAGCAGGGGGAGGGGGGGCAGCAGGGATGAGAGATGGCAGGGAAGCAGCACCTGTTGGGCAGCACCCAAGGCTCCTGGCACCAGCCTATCATGGGCTGGGGGTGGGCAAACCCTCATTCCCCCCCCCAAAGCTATGGCCAGGGGTTGTGGCCCTCAAGCCAGCCCCCTGGCCCCGAGTCAAGCCCAGCCCCCTCCCTCCCCTGCTCTCCCGCGACTGCCGGCATCCAAAATCTTGCCCTTTGGCTGCATTTCCCAGGAATTTGGGTGCTTATTAGTTTTCATCAGCTTCAACGAAGTCTATTAAAATCCAGTTAAGGCAGCCAGAAGCACAAGGCGGCTGAGAGAGGCTCCTGCCACAAGCCTCGGCTGGGGCTGCAGGCCTGGTGCCCCCTCCCCAGAAGGATAGGCAGGTGGAGGAAGCAGCTTTGGCCTCACAGATTCTCTCCTTGCCTCCAATCCCTCTAAGGGGCTGAGCGAGACCCAGATCTGGGGGTCTGCTTTGCACAACTCCGGGAATGAGAAATTTATTTGGGGAGGGGGGTTTTCAGGCAGTTGCCCCCCCTTTGGGGAGGTGCAGCCAGAAAAGAGAGCCTGTGATTTGGCTGCTGCTGAGGGGCTACCATTAAAGGGGAGGGGAGGCCTCATCCCCATCTCCCCCCCCCCACGCCCATCTTCAAAAACGCCTCGGGTGCCTTCAGGCATTTTCAGGTCTGCCAGTGAAAGCAGCAGGCAAGGGGGCTGCCATCTGGAAGCCTCCTCCTCCCCTCTGGCTGACACCTGGGCAGCAGGCGAGCCCCTCGGGTTGACCCTCCTTCGCTCCGGCTTCCCATTTAGAGCCGAAAGGGGGACCCCATGTGGGCACCCGGTAGCTGCTTCCTTCGGGATGCCTCGGGCGGGGCGGGCAATTACATTTTCCCCAGGGGTCACGGGGCAAACGGTGAATGTTGTGGAGGGCTGAAACAACACACCTGTGAGAAGGCGTGCAGGGATGCACCCACACACATGTAAATTGGGGGGGAAAAATAGCAGCCAGCTTCCAAATAAAAGCAACCCGGTTGTCTTGCCTGCGTGGCACTTCTGATTTCCCTCTGACCTCCCCTGGGCTGGAGAGGGTCAGCCAAGGGGCCGGGAGTGGCCCAGGGGCCATAAAATGCCCTTGGATAGAAATTCCCCTGAAGGGGGAAAATGGCCCCTGCTCTCTTCTGCCCAAAATGTTTGCATCAGGAAAAGCCAAAGGCCTGAGCCAGCATCGGTGAGGGGCTGTTTCCTCATCGCTGGCCTATGGATCTGCTTGGCCCTCCCCTCCAGTCCCCCCCCCCTGTCTCTCTGCCCCCAATCTGAAGAGCTTCCTTTTAGCAAAGGGAGGGGCCAGAGACCATTGCAGACAGAGAAGCTCCAGATTAACCAAGACACACCAGGCTGAATTGGTCAGGGGGCAATGCTGTCACCAGCCCCCCTCCCTCCCCTCCTCCCTTCTGGCCAGGGAAATAATTGCTAAGTTCTAAGGGGACCCTCCTCCTCCTCCCAATTTAATATCAGCCGCTGCATCAGGGAGAGGAGGAGGCAGAAAGGGGATTAATAAGTCAGGCTGCGGTGAGAAGCAATTGAAGCACAGAAATTGGAAGCTGCCCTGGGAAACGGCTTTTGCGGGGCCAGGGTCCCTGTGTGTGTGTGTGTGTGTGTGTGTTTGGGGGGTGCAAGCTGAGGGGCCTGAGGGATAATCCTGCATGGAGAGTGTCTCGTAGAACAGAACAGAATTCTTCATTGGCCATGGGGAGCCCGGGGCGGAATTGCTGACTGCCATGAAGAAAATGAGGCCGTGGTGGGTTTCTTTTGCACCTCCCCCCCAAGACCCCAATTGCAAGGGAGAACCAGCCCAGTGGGGGAGCAAAGCTGAGGCACTTTATACATGCTCAAAGGGACCGGCCTTGACTTGACACCATGATGATGCTCCCGTTGGACCCCACAGTGTGGAGGCCTCTTTGCGGAGCTACTGTACAGGGAGTCCTGGATATTTACGACCACAATTGAGCCCAACCTTCCTGTTGGTAAGCGAGACCGTTCTTAAGTGGGTTTTGCCCACTTTCTTGCCACCATTGTTAAGTGAATCATTGTATCTGTTAAGTTAGGAAGTTGGTCGTAAAGCGAATCTGGCTGCCTTGTTGGCCAGATATTTGCAAAAGGGGGTCGCAAGACTTTGGGGCATGGCAACCGTCATCAGTATGGAGCAATTGCCAAGCGAGCCCAGGGGAAATGCTGCAATGCTTGTGTGCACGAGGGTCACGTCGATTTTCGGGGTGCCACTGAACGAACGGCTGTAAGTGGAGGGCGACCTGCACCGGGGCTTCTGCGCCCCTCAAAGCTGCCGTCCGGGTCGGGTGCCTAGCGGGCACTTCCAAAGGGGAGAGGTGGCGGCGTTTGAACGTGGGGAGGGGAGCCTGCGGGGCTCCTGGCATCTTTCCTGCAGGCAGAAACGCCACTTGGGGGATGCCAGGCCTGCCAGGCTGCCGCCCTTTGGCTTCCGTCCCGGCGGCGCTCGGAGGGCCGCCCGCTGCGGATGGTTTGTCGGGATTTCGGCGCTGCCGGAAGGGAGTCGCGTGTCTGCGTGTGAAGAGAGAGCGCGGGGGTCGGGAAGGGTCCCTCTTCAACCCGAGTCACGGACCGAGCAAATCGGCGTTTGGCCCCGGCTGACTTCTGGCCTCCCCCCCGGTTCGCGCGTTGGCCGGTCCCGCCAGGCGCTCCGGGGAAAGGGCGGGCCGCCTCCCGCGCGGAACGGCCGCCTCTTCCCTGCAGCAGGCCCGCCCTTCCCCCGCCATGCCGCGCTCTGCACGTGCTCAGAGGACGCCGCCGCCGCCGCCGCCGCCGCCGCCGCCGGCCCGGCTTGGGGGCGCCGCTCCCCTCCCCGCAGGGCCATCGGGTCTCCCCGGGGCGGAGCGGCCGAGGGGCGCGGCCGGGGCGGGCCTTGCCGCGGGAGGGGTGGAGCCCGCCGCCCGCCTCCTCCGGCAGCCGCCGCGCCGCTCTCCGCGCCCGGGCCGGGGCGCTGCGGGGGCCGGGCGGGCCCGAGGACCCCGCGCGGGGCCAGGTAAGCGGCTGCGGGGGCCTCTGAGCACGTGCAGAGCGGAAGGGCGGGGCCCGTCCCTGGACCGCTCCCGGCCGGGCGGCCCCTCCGCGCGGCCTTGGCGTCGGGCGGGCGCGTCTGGGCTCCCCGCTGCAGGGCGCGGGCCTCCGGGCCTTGGTTCCTCGGGAGAGGGAGGGGAGGGCCAGGCCCGCGGAGCCTTCCGGGCACCGGATCTGGACCAAGGCAAAAGCAGCCCAGCCCCGCCGGCCTTCCCGGAGCTCCCTCTGGAGCCGGCTCGGAAGGGCCCCCGGGAGCAGCCGCAGGCCAGGACCCCTCCCCGGCCCCGGAAAGGGGCTGCCCCCTGCCGGAGAAGCCGGGGACGGGGCGAGGCCGAGGGTCAGAGGCGGGGGGGGGGGGGGGGGCCCCCCCACCCCCCCCTCCGCGGGGGGAAACCGGGGGGGGGGGGGGGGGGGGGCCCGCTTCTTTGAACTCCAAACTGTCGCCGTTCCTGGCTGTATCCCCCCCCCCCCCCAACAGCCCATCCATCCCCCCAAGTGGCCATTTGGGACAGATTCCATGACAACAAACCCTCCGGAGCTTTGCAATGATCACGCATCGTGCGGTCCATGCGAATGAGTGACAGATGGGATGCATTAATTGGGGCAATGCAAACCTGGCCTTTTTCCAACGGGGAGGGAAAAAAACCCTGCCGGGATTCGAAATCGCCTGTGCCGGAATTCCCGGGCCTTCCCCTTTAATTTGCCCAGGGAGGTCAAGGGCTCCGGATTCTTTGGGGCCTGGGCAGGAATTTTGCTTCAAGGGATGCTTTTATCAGGGTTTCTGAG
The DNA here is from genome assembly GCA_015471245.1 of Laticauda colubrina. Classification (NCBI taxonomy): domain Eukaryota; kingdom Metazoa; phylum Chordata; class Lepidosauria; order Squamata; family Elapidae; genus Laticauda; species Laticauda colubrina. Next base: position 720,931 of record BLBF01000071.1, read on the forward strand.
GTTAAAGAGTATTCTGCTTTGTTTTCTTTCTTTTTGCTCAGAAACTTTTGTCAGGTGGGGGTTCCCAAGCTTTCAGCCTTGGGGACTTCAACTCCCAGAATTCTGGCTGAGGAATTCTAGGAATTGAAGTCCACCTGTCTTAAAATCTCCAGGAAACTTTGCTGTGGAAGCTGAAGAGCAGAACAACCAAGTTTCACCTTTCATTGCAGAGATATTGTGCACTTAATTCAAAGCTGGCGGTGGGGGGGGATATTGCTGCCCCCAGCCCCCTGCTCTTCATGGGAGTCGTCAGATCCTGGAGGCTGGTGTTATTCTGACATTCATGCTGCTGGTGGATGAGGTGAGGGGGGGGGTCAGGAACTCAGGCCCCTTCCCTACCCTTTGGGCGGGTCCAGTTGGATTCAGAGCAGAGAACTGGGAGGGCCCTGCATTTCATGTCCCTTTGACTCATTTCTGCCCCTGTGCAGATTGCATCCTCACTTGGGCAGCCTCTGGTTCTCCGGCTGTTGAGTGGGCCTCCCTTCTTCTCCTGCTCTTAGCTGGGCTGTCCAAGGATGATGGGAGTTGGTGTTCCTCCCACCATCCCCTGCTGAAAGCTGCTGGGGTTTTCAGATTCTGATCTTGAAATCTTGTGTCCATGCCTTGTTTCGTTTAATAGAACAGAAATACAAATGTTTTTGTTCATACTCGACAAACATTTCTTTGGAGGTTTGGAGGTCTTTAAGTTGCCAGCTTTGGAGACCCCTGTTCTATATCACAGCACGGAGGTTTTAAAGGAGAGTCTCCAACCTTGGCAACTTTCAGACTTGTGGACTTCAGTTCCCAGAATTCCTCAACCACCTGGCTGAGGAATTCTGGGAGTTGAAGCCCACAAGTCTGAAAGTTGCCAAGGTTGGAGACCCTCGTTTTAAAGGAAGTCACGTGGCATAGATCCCTGAACTGCTCCATCCTTCGGCTTTCCACCAGGCGACCCTGGGATAAATGGAAAAGCCCAAAGGAGGTGGACAGCACGAACCTGAAGCCCCCAAAACGCCCCCCTGGAAGAACAAAACAAAGCAATTTGAGACCCTGGTTTCTCCCGTGTGTTATCAGAGAGAGAAGCAACCTAGAACCAAGGAGAAATGCCCTGAGAGTGATAACAATTAGCCAGTGGAAGGGCTTCCCTCCAGAAGGTGTGGGTGCTCCGTCCCTGGAGGCTTTTAAGAAAAGACTGGTGTAAGGTATCCTGCCTGAGCAGGGGGTTGGACTAGAGGACCTCTGGGGTCCCTGTTCTGTATTCTGTTCTGACTGCTGCCCTTGTCCTGGGCTGCTGAAAGTTCGCCTGTCCCAGGTGTTTGCTCAAGGCTATCAAAAATGCCTCCCCGGCTCACACCTCTGCCTTTGGGGCTCTGCCTCACTTTCTCTATTAGTGTGACAAATTGCTACACAGGATTCCGTGCTCCAGTGCTGCGACTTAGTTCCAGGATTCAGTTGTGTGTAAATAAAAACGAGAGGAAGTTAATTCCGAAAGAAGGGAGGCCCTGAAGCTGGAAAAGTCAGGCAGAGAGAGCATCGCTGGGTTTGCAAACTCCTCTGACCCCCTGCACTCCAGAACGGTGCCGGATTCTTGTGTTCTCTGCGAAGGCGTTTGGCTCCTTCTCAGAGGCCCTCCTGGCTTCCTTATTCTCGGGGCAGTGTGGTGTACTGGTGTGAAACAGCCGGTTCTGAAAGCGGTTCTGAAAGCTTCCTCGGCATTTTTTTTCTCCCCATAAAACAATACGGGGAGTCCTTGATTTATAACTACAACTGAGCTCAAAATTTCTGTTGCTAAGCAAGACAGTTGCTAAGTGAGTTTTCCCCCATTTTACGACCTTTCTTGCTGCACTAAAGTGAATCGTTGCAGCTATTAAGTTGGTAGAGCAGCTTTTCAGAGAACCCGGCTTCCTCCATTGACTTGGCTTGTCGGAAGGTCGCAAAAGGGGATCATGTCACACACACACACACCCTGGGACACTGCAAGCGTCATAAATATGAGTCAGTTGCCACGTGTCTGAATTTTGATCATGTGACCACGGGGATGCTACAACGGTCATAAGTGTGAAAAATGGTCATAGTGCCATTGTAACTTCGAACCATCACTAAATGAACCATTGTAAGTCGAAGACTACCTGTAGTGGGATTTGGCAGTTCCGAAACTCACCCATTTGAGGACATGCAAATTGGTTTGAGCATTTAAAGAAATTGCTTATTGATACAGCAAGCTGAGCTCAGCTTTTAATCATCAGTTTGACCAGCCAAATTGTAAAATGATTAATCTGCCATTTCCAGCAAAGAGAATGCTAATTGCTAATTTAATTTGTAGAGGGCCCTTTCTATTTTTCTTCTGGAACGGCATATTTCAAAGCCGGCTGCCGCAGCTCAGAATTCTGGGTAGGATTTCGAATTGACACCATTCTCCCCATTAAAACTCACTCTCGGATCCATATTGAGATTTGACAATGTGCCCAAATGCTGAAATATTTAATAAGAGACTGAAATCTATAGACAACAAGCCGCTACAAGTGACCTGATCAGTCAAGATCCTTATTGCGATTGTTCTAATTTCCAGCCATTGTTAAGTGTTGGAGAAGGTTGAGGGATGCGGCTGCCCAGCTCCTGATTGAAGCCTTAAGCCAGGGCTCTCTAAGCTTGGCCACTTTACGACCAGTGGACTTCTACTCCCAGAATTCTCAGGTCAGCAAAGCTGAACAGAATAACAGAGTGGAAAAGGATTTGACGGTCTTCTAGCTGGCTGGGGAATTCTGGGAGTTGAAGTCCACAAATCTTAGAAGTGGTCAAATGAGCTGGAGGATTCATGAGTCCAAACCTGGACCTCAGCTGGCAAGGGTCCCTTCCCCCCCACCCCCTGGTCTTCTGGACCAGGCCACTGCCTTAGGAGCTGATGGGGACAACCACCCATGGAAAACTCTTGTTGGACACCTTGCATCCTTTCGGATGCCCGATCAAACCCTGTTTGTTTTTAGGGCTTTCTTTTTTCAGCACGGAGAACCGGCCTCCTTGCCTTTTTTGCAGTCAGTGAACATTGGCGTGTCGTTCGGAAGGAAAATATAAATTGCATTCTGATCAACTTCCTTGCGTGCGGGCAGAAGTCTAAACAGGGTACCCTCTGGTGGGTCTCTCCAAGCGGTTGGCCTTTTCTCAACTTTGCCACCCAGGCCTGGATTGTATTGCAAGCCGAGGGAGGTCTCAGCTAACACTGGAGACACCCCACCCCCCCCCAATTGCTTTGCCGAGAGGTCCAAACACACCTGCATTTCTCCAAGCTGTTTTAGCTTCTCCTTTGTATGCATAGAGGCCTCTGGCATAACGGGCACCATCAAATCTTGAGTTTTATTAGCTTGGGGAGGGGAGGGGGCTTTTTCCAAGCAAGTGCTGACCTTTCTCTCATTCCTCCCCCTTCCCTTACTGTTCAAGTGGCTGAGGGAGAAAGCGATTGGCGCCAGGCAGAGATTGAGAAGACCCCCAAGGGGCTGTCCTGTGGAACTTAGCTCCACCTACTCCCCCTCCCCAGAATTGTTAATAGGATGTCTAGGAGTGGCAGGGCAAAAAAGGAGGGGTGGGGTTTACAGGTGGAAGGATCCACCAAACGGCCTTCTGATTCTGTGTCTTGGTCATGGATTTTGGGGGGGGGGGGGGCTTATCTTTTGGAAAAGGAGAAATCAATATCGCTCTATTTGGAGATTTAAGATTAATTAAGTTGATAAAAGATAGAAACTACATTCCTCTCCAGCGTTTGCTCGCTAAGTATTTCATCATGAAATATTCATCTTCTTGCTGGGTGTTTGCTGGCATTACAGCAATGCTGGGTTTTGTCTTTATGGTAATTTATTTTTCCGTTCTGCTTCCCTGGGACACCAGCCGGGTCGTTTCAGGCGACCTGAGAACCTGTTTCTTGGGGATATTTGCAAGGAGTAGAGAAGCCAAGATCTGATTTACGGGGTGAATAGATAGAAACAGCACACCCAAAATGATGTTGATAATAAAAACTTGAACCACGGCCACTGCACCAAGGAAGAGTGGTGGGCTACTAGAGCATTCCTCTCTGCCCTCCAGATAGGGGGCTACATGCCCCATCATTCCCAGCCTTGCCTGATTGAAGAGGCGGGGAGAGAGATAATTCAAGCTCCTTGGGCTATTTCTCATATGGCTTTCCGAAGGCAGAGCCGCTGGGAGTTCATCGGTTACTCTTACGGTGGCAGAGCAAAAGTGAGGGAACCGGCTAGCTGACTCTGGGCACGTGTCTTTTTTCTGAAAGGAAAAAAGCTGCCAGTTTGGCTGCCAGTTTGCTCCCTGAATCAGAGAAATCAAATGCAGGAAGTCTGTGAGTTATAACTGTTTGCTTAGTGACTGTTCCAAGTTATAACAGCACTGAAAAAAGAGACTTACAACTGTGTTTCACACTCCTGGCCGTTGCAGCAGCATCCCCATGGTCAGATGATCAGAATTCAGATGCCTGGCAACTGACTCGTATTTACAACGGTCTCAGCATCCCCTTGGGGTCATGTGATCCCCTTTTGCAACCTTCTGACAAGCCAAGTCAATGGGGAAGCCAGATTCACTTAACATATTGGGTGACTAGTTTAACGACTGCAGGGATTCACTTAATAACGATGGCAACAAAACGGAGAACAGGGTAAAACAGGGAACAGCTCACTTAACAATTGTCTCGCTTAGCAACAGAATGTTTAGGCTCAATAGTAAGTTGAGTATTACCTGTCTTTCTGTATTTTTTGTTGTGATGAAAGAATAGCATTTTGAAAACAAGAGATGCTTTACTTCTGGTTGGGGGGCTCTTTGCCCACCTCGGATGCCCCTGCCAAGAAAACCCAGAAAGGCCAGGAGGCCTCAATGGAAGGCTTGGCACTGGATCTGCCCTGCAGCTTTCTAGCTGCTTGAAATTAAAAATTAAAAATAAAATTAAAAGAAAAAGGGCCCAGGTGCCGAAAGGAGGGGCCCTGCAAATGTATTCCAGAGCGAATCCCTCATTAGGCAAAATGGCACCCAGGTAGCAGGATCCATCAAGCGAGGAGCAGGCCACCAGCAGCAGCCTTGTGGCTCTCTGCCTCCTTGTCAAAGACGGTTTTTATCCTTCGGCTGAAAAGCATCGTTGAAACCTGCAGAGCTTGAGGGATGGATGGAGAGGGGAAAATCAGTGAAAAGCACTGTCGATAAAGGTGAACCTTAATCCAATTTGTGATTCAGCAGGGGCGGATCCGAGCAAGGAAAAGGCTGATATAAACTCTGCACAGGGTCCAGAAAGAATGACATCCCCCTTCCCCTTAATTCAGGAACGGGGCAAGGGAGTCAGCCGGAGGTGGGGAGAGGTCAGGCAAGCAGAAGGGATTCTGGCAGCTTTTGGTTGTGTGGATTCGGGGAAGAAGACGGGGGCGGGGGGGCAATTGGACCCAGTTCAGTTGCTGAATTGGATCCCGGCAGGAAGCAGGAATCTCCAAACTTGGCCACTTTATGACTCATGGACTTCAACTCCCAGAATTCCCCAGCTAGCTGTGCTGGAGAAGAACCAGCTGTGCTGGCTGGGATATTCCGAGAGCTGAAGTCCACAAGCCTGGAAGTGGAGAATTCTGGGAGTTGAAGTCCAAATCTTAAAAGAGGCCATGTTTGGAGACACCTGTGCTGGAGGCTTCATCAGTGGAGACTTCAGCCTGCAGGGGTCACTTTCCCCCCCCCCCCCCACACCTTTTGGGTCTTCTGGTGGTGCCCATGGACCAGGCCATCTGCTCACCTGTCTCCATCCTTTGCCCTGCAGCCCCCTTCCTGACCGGCACCATGGAGGGCCTGCTGCTGTGTCTTCTGCTACTCCTGGCCCACCTGGCCCGAGCTCAGGTGTGTCCCAAGCGCTGCATGTGCCAGAACCTCTCCCCCTCACTGGCCATCTTGTGCACCAAGACGGGCCTACTCTTTGTGCCCACCATGATCGACCGGCGCACGGTGGAGCTGCGCCTGACGGACAACTTCATCACCGTCGTCCGCCGGAAGGACTTCTCCAACATGACTAGCCTGGTGCACCTCACCCTCTCACGCAACACCATCAGCCAGGTCCTGCCTTACGCCTTCGCCGACCTGCGCAGCCTGCGGGCACTGCACCTGGACAACAACCGGCTGCTGCTGATCGGGGCCGAGCAGCTGAAGGGGCTGCCCAACCTGCGCCACCTCATCCTCAGCAACAACCAGCTGCAGGGCATCTCCCCCGTGGCCTTCGATGACTTCGCCGGCACCCTGGAGGATCTGGACCTCTCCTACAACAACCTGGCGCGGGTCCCCTGGGACACCATCCACCGCCTGCACAACGTCAACTCCCTCAGCCTGGACCACAACCTGATCGACTTCGTGCCTGAGGGCGTCTTCTCCAACCTGCTCAAGCTGGCCCGCCTGGACATGACCTCCAACAAGCTGAAGAAGATCCCGCCAGACCCGCTCTTCCTGCGCATCCCGGTCTATGCCAAGTCCAAGGGCTCCCCGCCCTCCTCCCTGGTGCTCAGCCTGGGCGGCAACCCCCTACACTGCAACTGCGAGCTGCTCTGGCTGCGCCGGCTGGCCAGGGAGGACGACCTGGAGACCTGTGCCTCGCCGCCCGACCTGCTGGGCAAGTACTTCTGGACCATCCCCGAGGAGGAGTTCATCTGTGAGCCACCAGTCATCACGCGCCACACGGGCCGCCTGGTGGTGATGGAGGGCGAGGGTGTGGTCCTCCGCTGCCGTGGGGCAGGGGACCCGGAGCCCTCCATCCACTGGGTCTCCCCCGAGGGCAAAGTGGTGGCTAACACCTCACGGGCCGTCTCCTACAACAATGGCACCCTGGAGATCCTGATCGCGGCCATCCAGGACAGCGGCCTCTTCACCTGCATCGCCTCCAATGCCGCCGGGGAGGCCACCACCTTTGTGGAGCTCGTGGTCAACCTGCTTCCGCTGCTGTCCAATAGGACCACCCCCAAGGTGCCCGAGGCCGTGGGGCCTTCGGACATCCTCACCTCGGCCATGGCCACCCTACCTCTGGGCACCAACGACACGGGTGCCTCTCCGGAGAAGGGCGTGGTGGCCTCGGAGATCTCCTCCTCCTCCGTCCTGATCCGCTGGTACCCCCAGTGGCACATCCCTGGCATCCGCATGTTCCAGATCCAGTACAACAGCTCCTCGGATGACACCCTGGTGTACAGGTGAGCTGGTGCCCCGCTTGGGAGCCTGGGGGTGGGGGGGCGTGTTGCCCGGGGTTAGTAAGTGCTGGGAGTGACCTTCACGCTCAAGTGGGGCAGGACTGGCAAGGTCAGCTCTTGGGACTGGATGGACGTGTGGGTGCTCCCAACACGGGGGGGGGGGGGGGATTTTAAGAAGAGGTTGGACCACCGTTGGCCTGATAAACCATCCTAAGATCACCATAATATGTTGCCAAAGAGTTGCAAGGGGATAGATGTTACAGCATCGCCCAGCCTTTATTGCCTTTTCTTTTAGTGTGAACGCACTTGGAACACTTTAAAAATGCAGTTATAACCTGCTCTCTGAGGACTGGGAGGGGATGATGGGCCCCCAGTCCCCCTTGGAGGGGCTGATCTGCGGAACCCGAGTGCTCGAGAGGGGTCTAAAGGGCTGATGCTGGGCGCCTGGCTGAATTGCTCCAGCCTCTCCGGTTCCTCCCTTTCCTTCTTGAAGGTCAGATCCTTCCCCGCCTGGTTAGGAATGCAGACTTGACAGTGAAATCTTGGGAGGGTCCCAGAGGAGCCGCCGGACGGACGTCCATGCCGGCGCTCAGCTCCTCCTCTCCGGCTCTGCCCTCTTCCCGGAGAAGCCAATCCAAGCCTGCCAGCCTGCAAAATTAATGCAGAAAGGAGGGAATGGATTTGCGTGGAACTTTTAGATCTCTCTCTCTTTAAAATCTAGGCTGTTGGCACCAGCTTCCTCTTGGCGCAGAATGCCGGGGAGGGGGCTGCTGGCGTGGGGGGGAGGGTGTAACAGGATATGCACAGTGTTGTCTTCTTTCCTTTGGAAGGTGCTGAGTAAACAGGCCTGGGATTCTTCCCAAACAGCCCGACCAGATTCCAGCTCCCGAACAGGATGGCTCCTGGCTGGGGGGATTCCTCCCTCTCCTCCTTTCTGGAGAACCTCAACCTGCTGCCTTGAAGGGATAAAAATGCCATTCAATGGGATCCAAGGGTTCCCAGCCGGCCTGAGCCTCGAGGGTCGTGTCTCGAACCCAGGGCCAGAGGGGGCCGGGCCCCACCCCATAACCTTGTGCCTTGACAGGGGCCCACTTCCCCTGCCCTGGGCCCCCGCTAAGTGTCCCACCTCCTCCAGTACAACAGGGGTTGGGGTCTTCCCTGAGGGATGGGGCCTAGGGAACTGAGAGCCCATCATCCTCTCCCTCTCCTGAGGTCCAGGGAGTCCTCAACTTACGACCACAATTGAGCCCCAAATCCCTGTTGCTAAGCAAGACAGTGGTGAGGCAAGTTTTGCCCCTGTTCCTTGCCCCCGTTGTTAAGTGAACCACTGGACTTGTTGAATGAGTGACCCGGTTGCAAAAGGGGCCCGCGTGACCCCGGGACATGACGACCATCATAAATAGGAGTCAGGGGCTACGTGTTGGACTTCTGATCGCGTGATCCTCGGGGTGGCGGACCCAGCAGATGGGGGGCTGGGGGGTGCGAGACTGGAGATCCCAGGAGGGGCTCTTCTCTCTCGCGCCCCCCAGGCGGCACCCCCTCCATCCGCCCCCAGCCTCTCCCTTCCCTGCTGCCTTGCTCTCCCCGTGGCAAAGGGGTGGGGAAGCTGGGGGGGGGGTCTTCTGGGTCCCCCCCATCCACTGCCTGCTGGCCGGAAAGGAAACGAAGGTGGGTGACCTACTTAGGATGCAGAGTTGGATTTCAGCAGCCGTGCTTTTGTGTGTGTGTGTGTGTGCGCGCGCTTCTGTGCCTGTGTGAGAGCCAGTGTGGGGGTGGGCTGGGGGGGTGAAGTCCCCGCTGCCTGTTGTGAATCAGCTGGGGGAGGGGGGAGGGGAGACCCCTTCCAATCTGGCATGTATTGATCCAAGAGGCTCCCTTCCAACTGCCAGCCTCGCCCACATTGGAAGGGGGGGGGGGCTTTGGTCTCCTTGAAATGTCACCAAGGGGGGAGGGGGAAAGGCCCCCTTCCCCAAATAGGGGAGGGGCTGGCAAGAAGGGGCCCTGGGATCCTGGGGAGGGGGAGTTTGGGGAGGGCTTATGGCTGCCCACGCCATCTGCACCAGCCCTGCCTGGGGAGGAGAAGGGGGGGCTCAAGGGCCAAGGGGGGGGCATGCCAGCATCAGGGCTCCTCTTCCTGAGCTGAGCTGGGGGGGAAGAGCCGGCATGCCAGTCAGGTAGCTCTGCGAAGTCTCCTCCGCAAAGACTTTGCCTGGGGGGGGCTCTTGGTCTGGAGGCCGAGTCTGAGGGAGCTGCCCTCCTTTGCAAGAACGGGGGGGGGGGGGGGGGGCTCAAGGAGAGACCCCCCACCTACAGAGAGGGGCGTTTCTCTCTCTGAGCTGAGGTTGTTCCACCCAGACCGTCCTCGACTTACGATTCAGCCCCATTTATTTTCTTAAGGGAGGCATTGGTCAAGTGAGTTTTGCCCCGTTTTACGACCTTTCTTGCCACAGTTGCTAAGTGAGTCACTACCGTATTTTAGCTAGTCACACCGTCGTTAAGTGCATCTGGCTTTCTCCTTGACTTGGCCTGCCAGAAGGTCACAAAATGGGATCAGGTCACCCGTGGACACTGCAACCGTCATAAATTCAAGTCAGTGGCCAAGTGCCTGAGTTTGGGTCCTGTGATTCCCACGGGGATTCTGCTGCAGTGGTCAGAAGTGTGAAACACGGCCGTAAGTCCCTTTTTTCAGTGCCGTTGTAACTTTGAACGGGCACTAAACAGACGCTTGTAAGTCGAGGCCGGCCTGCCGCCTCCCCTGGGCTGGATCGTCTCTCCGCCCCCCCAATCTCCTATCCACCTGCCGTCCCTCCGCAAGAGACCCCGGGTGCCCTGGGACCCTCCCCCCTCGCCAATGGAGGCTTCTGTGCCCCTCCTCAGGGCCCTGGCCAACCCTCCTGCCAGCCTGAATGGGGACGGGAAGGAAGCAGCAGCCTCCACCTCTCCCTGGTGAAGCTGCCAGGCTCTGCTTTGGCCGCCGGATGAGGACAGGAGGGGCCTTTGAAGTCGGGGGGGGGGGGGGGCCTGTCTCAGCCGCCTCTGATGGGAGGCCTGGCCCACTTTGGGGCTGGAGCGGAATAGAGTGGCCAGAGGGACTCTGGGGACCCTCCAGACGGTGGAAGCGGCCATGAAAGGGGGCTCAGCGTGGGGGGCTGGGAGGGGGCAGCTGCTTGGAAGTCTCCATCTGGCCTTAGCGAGCGGAGGGGACTCGGGTGCCAAGGGGGGCTCATGCCCTGGAGACGCTCCAGCCCACGGGTGCCCAGACCTCCCCCTGCCAGGCCACGTGGGGGCGAGGCAGAGGTAGGATTCAGCCGGTTCGGACCAGTTCTGGGGAATCACCAGGAGCGAAAATTGTGAGTAGTTTGGAGAACCAGCCAATCCCACCTCTGACTGGCCAGGCCAACCCGCTCTATGCTCCGCCTCCCATCGAGTCCCAGCTGATCAGCTGGATCTCCTTTGGTTGCCCCGCACAGGAGAACGGAGCTGGAAAGCAGGTTGGTGGGGTGGGGAGAGAAGGGGGATTTTGCAGTCTATCCTTCGCACACCATACCCACCAAGCCCACAGAACCGGCAGTAAAAAGAGTTCTGAATCCTATCCCTGGAGGGTCGGTGTTCAGGCTGCTGTTCTCCAGGGCTGGGGGGGGGGGGGGGGGGGGGGGGGCCTGGGGGGGGGGGGGGGGGGGGGGGGGGGGGGGGGGGGGCTCCCTTGCAGAAGGCACAACTCACAGCCTCGTTTTGCGGAAGGGTTCCCCCCCAGAAGCTGTGGCGGCTCCGTCCCTCTTCAAGAAGAGGTTGGAGAGGTGTTTGGAATAGGAGAAGGGGGTCCAACCTTGGGAACCTTTGAAGGCTTGTGGACGTCAACTCCCAGAATCCCCCAGCCAGTGTAGGAGTTGACGTCCACCAGGCCTTGACGTTGCTGTGCTGGCTGAGGAATTCTGGGAATTGAAGTCCACAAAGTTCCCCAGCTGGGACTCTCCTGGCCTGGGGTCTCCTGCAGGGGGGTTGGTCTAGAAGACCTCCAAGGTCCCTTCCAATGCTGTGATTCTCTGCCCCCCCCCCCTCCAGATTGATCCCTGCCACGAGCAAAGGCTTCCTGGTGAAGGACCTGGCTGCCGGGCGGGGCTACCACCTCTGCGTCTTGGCCATCTACAACGACGGGGTGACCTCGCTGACCGTCACCCAGAGCCTGGGCTGCCTGCGCTTCAGCACCCTGCGGGATGGCCTGCAGTGCCACGCACTCCACACCCAGTTCCTGGGGGGCACCATGATCATCGTGGTGGGTGGCATCATCGTGGCCTCGGTGCTGGTCTTCATCATCCTCCTCATGATCCGCTACAAGGCCTCCGGCGGCCGCCCAGAGGAGCCCGAGAAGAAGCCGGCCAGGGTCAGCAACGTCTACTCGCAGACCAACGGCAGCCACCCGCCCGCCGGGCTGCCCTGCTCGGCCTCCAGACACGAGGGTTGGGAGCCAGACAGCGGCCGGGCCAGGCGGGAGTGCGGCCTGGGGGTGCTGAGCAAGGACTGCGCGAAAGGCTCCCGGCCCCTCTCCTCTGAGAAGGAGGAGGAGGAGGAGGCCCCGTCCCCCCGGAGGAGTCGGAGGTGGTCCCGGACGAGTCTCGACTGCCCCCATGGAGGTCCCGAGGCCCCCCGAGCAGAAGAGCAAGGTAAAGGGGGCAGGCTGCTCCTGAGATAGTCCTCGACTTGCGACTGTCCATTTAGTGACCATTTTAAGTCACAACCGCTTTTCACCCTGAGGATCCTTTCAGCATCTCCATGGTAGCAATGGGGCTTAGACTTATATGCCGCTTCCTGTGCTGTTTACCTCCTGTTGACCCCCCCCCCCCCCCTCCCCGCCCCCCCCCCCCGGCTTTCTGCAGACCCCCCGTTAGCGCTCCCAGCCGAGGAGAGGAGGAAGGCCAACGACTGGACCGGCGTCAATATCTGAGCCCTGGCAGTTGGCCGTCGAAGAACGGAACCGCAACTGGAGTCCCCCAGGTAGGAGCTCCTCCCTCTGCACCCCCCCAACCCCATTGCCAGGAACTAGGGGCCCAAACCTTTCACCCAGCACCCCAGTGCTCCTATTTTCCTATCCAAGGGGGGGAGGGGAGGGGGTTTGCTGCCATGAAAAATGGCTTTTGGTTCTTGGCGCCCCCCAAAAGAAAGATTTTGGGGGCTGCAGTGGGGCAGAGCCACAACCCACTCTGTCCCTGCCCCTTCCCAACAGAATTCATGCAGGAGCCCAAAGGGTCCCAGATTGCAGCGACACCTTGTGCAGACCCAGGTTCCAATGGCAGTTTATTCCATAAGCCGCAGTTAAACCATGATGCTGTGGGCCAGGTGAACTCAGTCTGCATTCCAGGCTCGCAAGGAAGGCAGACTCTGCCGGTCTCTCTTGCAGGCTGAATCCGGAGTTGGTGCCGTTCCTCGGCTGTGCCACCACACAGTGCCGCGGCCCCCCCAGGAGACCCCCCCCAACTCACCTGCCTCTTCCTTGGTGGGGGGGGAAGATCCTGGGGTCTCACCTCGGCCTTAACGGGCCTCTTTCTACTGGACTCTTCACGGCCCGTTTTCTACAAAGTCCTTTTGTTTTTCTAAGCCACACCTGGAATTTTCTAATAAATGGAGGTGAAAATCAGGGCGGTTTCTTCCCAGAGAGGATGCGGGCGCCTGGTTTCTTTCGGCAGGTATGCCGGGGGGGGGGGGGGGGGGGCAGAAAATGCAAGGAAAGTTAGTGAACTTTCAGAGTTACAACCAATCTCTTCAAGGTTACTCACACCCCAGATTCAAAATTATGATGACCCTCCCAGCTATCACATAATTGGGGCAAAATTTACTGCAGTTGTGGCATTCCTCAGTCTTGTGACCACAATTTATGATTTATTTGGGGTTTTTTTGCCAGAAATTCGTGTTTTATTTGTAGTGTCTGGCAAAGAAATATCCCCCCATTGCGCAGACGGGATTTGCTTAATGACCACAATAAGAAAGGTTGTAAAATTGGGTGGGGGTCCCATGCTCAGACCCAGCACCACAGGCCGAATGATGGTTGTAAGCAGTGGTGGGAGGCTGCTGGTATAACAACCAGTTCGGTGATCCCGCCTGATCAGCAATGCCAAGTCCTTCGCTGCTACGTCCCTTTGGGGGGGGAGGGGCAATCCGCTCTTCCGTGCTGGGGCGATAAAGGCCAGGGCAGCGCAGGGGCAGGCGGGTGGGCGGCCACAAGATCGTCAGAGCAAACTGGTCCAAAATGGCAGAATCCCACCCCTGGTTGTAAGTGGAGAACTGCCTGTATTTCCAAGCCCAGCATAGCAATTGGGTGGGGAATAATCATCTTTAACCCCCACTTCCCAGAGAAGGGGTAGGTGGGAGTTCGCTTCGTGCAGCCGATCTCTGTGGCTGCATCAATTGGGGGGGGGGGAGAGGAAGGCCCCCAGACCAAGGGAAAACAGCCCCACTGAGACCCCTCCCCACTTCCGGAATTAAGATGCTTTAAAAATCACCTGGCTGGACGATTATGGCCTTTACTGCTCTTGGGGGTGTTTGCTGACTGGGAAGCACCTGGCACACATCAGCGTCCATTTCTGGCCTTGTGTCCAGTGACTGGTGGGGGCCAGAATGGATTGTTCCGGAAGGCTCACCTAAAGGCAGAAGGCAGGGAGCAGGCCAGTCCGTGGGCAGCCCCAACGTGTGCCCTCCCAGCTGGGCTGCTGTGGCTTTCCCAGGGCAAAGGTGAGGTCTGCCAGGAGGGTTGTGGGTCGCTTCTGACATGCCCGGGTTTATTTTGCTTTCTGGAGACGAGTCAGAGCCGCCCAAAGACACTCAGAGCAATGGGCGAGAAAAACCACAATTTAAATAAAAGAGCCTTGGCAATCCCCCTCCTCTTTGTGAGGGCAGCAAGCCAGCCCACCTTCGCCCTGGAAGGTTGTTCAGGAACAGCTGGAGATGTTGGGGTGAGGCCTTGGGAGCGAGCGGCCCTAGGGCAGGGGGCTCCTACCTTGGCCATTTTAAGCCTGGAGGACTTCAACTCCCAGAACTGGGGGATTCAGGGAGTTGAAGTGGCCAAGGTGGGAGCCCCCTGCCCGAGAGGGAGGCAGGCAGAGCTGGAAATCTGGGGGGCCAGATGTTGCTGCTTCTCAGGATGAGACCTCGGTGCTCCAGGAGACCAAGTTCAAGAGCCGAAGCAGCCACGGTGGACAACAGGGCCTCATTCTCCACGGGGCCCGTTTCCTCCGGTTCTCGGTTTGTGAATTTGGGGCGAGACCTCAACGGGGCTCCTGCAGGTGGATTCCTCCTCCCAAGAGATCTGGGCCTTTGGGAAAGCAGGTCAAATCCCGGGCCATGTTTGTCAGCTGCCGCCCAGGTTCTTAGGCCTCGCCCCCCCCCCCCATCTATACAAGCCCCTTCCGTGGCTGCTATTTGCACGTCCTTTGATGCCTTGTGTGAATATCCCCCCTCTGCCTCGATGCTTCCGTTGTCTTTTTCATCAGGAAAACAAAGGTCAGGCTTTCGTGGCGGCCTCAGAGATTCAGAGTCCTGGCCTTCTGCAGTTTGCAACGCCCAGAGTTCTTGAACAGCCTTCAAGGGCAGCCCCCCCACCTTAGTAAACCCTGCAGACCTTTGCTGCAGGGGAGGAAGAGATAAAACAGGGAAGGTGCCTCCTTCAGATGCTGATGGATCGAAGAAAACCAAAAGCCGCCTCAGGACCTTGAGACAGGTCCGTCTCTGCCAGGGGGCAGTTTCCCCTGATCAGCCGTCCAGGGCCTAACACCTCCTCCAGGGTCGCTGGTCAGAGGTGGGATTCAGCCGGCTCTGGCTGGTTCTGGAGAACCGGGAGCGGAAGTTTTGAGTAGTTCGGAGAACCGGCCAATCCCACCTCTGACTGGCCCCACCAACCCCATCTCTTCTCTGCCCCCCATCGAGTCCCAGCTGATCGGCTGGGTCTCCTTTGGTTGCCCTGACCAGGAGAAGGGGGCTGGAAAGCAGGTCGGTGGGGTGAGGAGGGAAGGGGGGTTTTGCAGGATCCTTCCCCGGCCCCGCCCACAGAACTGGCAATAAACAGTGTTGAGTCCCACCCCTGTCGCTGGTCCCCCTCTGCCTGCGGTGGGATTTGTGCTCCTGAGCTGCAATACCACCCCGATACCAGCTGCAAGATGCTGAGGCCCTAGAAAAGGTGCAGAGAAGGTGATCAGGGCTAAATCATACGGGAAGGAGGTATGAGGGGTCCTTGGTGGTCTCTGAGCTTGGCTGTTTTCTTGCAGACGTTTCATGACCAAATTAGGTAACATCATCAGTGCGCTCTGAGCTTGGTTGTTGGTGCATTGCTGATGTTAGCTAGTTTGGTCATGAAACGTCTGCAAGAAAACAGCCAAGCTCAGAGACCACCAAGGACCCCTCGTTTCTACCCCGAGCTGTAAATATTCTTTTCCATTGGGATTAAGCCATGTTTAGCCTAAGAGAAGGTTTACAAGACCTGATAGCATCTTCCAGGACTTAAAGGGCCCCCACAGGGAAGACAGCATCGATGTATTCTCCGTAACACCAGAGGGCAGGACAAGAAGCAGAATAGCAGAGTTGGAAGGGACCCTGGAGGTCTTCTAGTCCAACCTCCAGCTGAAGCAGGAGACCCTGTACCATTCCAGACAAATGATGGTCCAGTCTCTTCTTGAAACCGCCAGTGATGGAGCTGCCACCACTTCTGGAGATACTGGTTCACTGTCCCCCCTGTCAGGAAATTCCTCCTCAGTTACTCTCCTTGGTTAGTTTTCATCCGTTGCTTCTTGTCCTGCAATGACAGAAGCTGCTCAGAGGGACCTATGGAGGAATGCCCTGATTATTAAGCAGTGGAACAGCTTGCCTGCTGCAGTTGTGCGTTCTCCACTGCTGGAGGTTTTCAAGACAGGGTTCAAGGCCGTAGAAGGACTCCTGTCTTCGGCAGGGGGGCTGGACTAGAAAACCTCCAAGGCCCCCTCTTCCAGCCCAAGGAATCTAGGATTCTGCTAACCTTTGCTGGCTGCCTCTTGTTCAGCCGCTCTCCACCCAACCTGGGCCATTAAAATTCAGGTCACTCTACAGCAGCTGGCGCAGACAGCTGGCATCTGGCCGGGAGGGCTGCTGACCTCCTTTTGCAAGTGGCATCTGGAGTTCAGCAGCCGCGGGCCCTATTTTGGGGAGGGTGGGAGAGAGGGGAGGCAGGGAGGGGCTGGTTTCCTCAATGCAAGATGCCGGCTCCCAGCGGAGTTTGGCTCCTGAGCCCACCCACTGGCTGTGGATGATGGCAGGAGCATGACCGCTGGATGCAACGGGAGCTGCGGGCAATGCACAGCTGCGCTCGCAGGAGGCAGTCACGGCAGCATGTGGAAAATGCAGACATTTCTCCGGGGACCTTGCTGGGATCTAGTGAGTGAGGCCACCCGTAAATCAGCCTCTCCCGAGACAGGAGAAAAACGGCCCGAGTGACAGGGCAGGGATGAAATATGCTGGTGCAGAAGAGTGTCAGCAACACAAAAGCCAGCCGTTAGCGGCTCTTCCTGGAAGACCCTCTGTGGGTACAGCTGGTCCTTGATGTACGACGACAATTGAGCCCCACATTTCTGTCGCTAAGCAAGACAGTTGCCAAATGAGTTTTGCCCCGTTTTACGACTTGTCTTGCCATACTTGTCAAGTGAACCACTGCAGTTGTGAAGTTGGTAACATGGTTCAGCCAGTCTGGCTTCCTTGCTTGTCAGAATGTCGCAAGGGGGGAAACACGTGAGCCTGGAGAACTGCGACGGTTGTAAGTGTGAAAAGCGGTCCCAAGACACTTTTCCTCAGTGCCCTGGTGACATCGAACGGCCACTTTAAAAAGTCAAGACTACCTGTCCTTGGGGATGGTTGGTCCTTGGTAGCCCTTGGATGGTCAGGAGGAGTGGAGAACATCAAAGGGACAAGGGGCACTGATGGCCACCAGGGAGGAGATGATGCTGGTGGTGGTGGTGGTGGTGGAAGTGCCTCGTTTACGTTAGATGCTGGCCGGGTCAGCGTTTCCCAACCTTGGCTGCTTTAAGATGGGTGGACTTCAACTCCCAGAATTCCCCCAGCCAACTGTGGAATTCTGGGAGTTGAAGTCCACCCATCTTAAAGTTTTGGTTCTTTGCAATTGCAATGCAGACCAGATGCCTCAAAGGGGAGGAACATCTGGATGCTCTTCAAGTGCTCCCCTCTCATGGAACAAAGTGTAGGGAAGGAAACGTTCGCAGGCTCCCCCAAGACACCCCAAAGAAGCCATTCTCTCTGGGGGGGGCAACTTCCTTCTTCACCCTTCTCCGGCCCAGGGAGCACCCCAGAAGCTTTGAGGCGCAGGTGGGAGTCTGGAATTGCCAAGGGAATATCTCCAGGCTGCCAGGAATGCAGACAAGATGGAGAGGAGACATTGTGGTGGGGGGCGGGGGGCATGCATCAGTTTAGCTGAGCTACATGGCATTTGCTTGGCTGCATCCTCTGCAAAATGGATAATGGGCTTAAATAAATCATCAGCCCCCTTGGAGAAAGGGAGGGGGGAGCATGACAGCAGGCAGCCAAGGGTGGCTGAGGGGGGGGGGGGGGGGGGGGGAGCCTTGGCTGCAATCATTGCTGCTGTGCTGCGGTTTCCCTCTGCAAATACAAGAGAAGCTCAAAGAATAGAAGGGGGCCTAGTGGCAAGACACCCCCCCCTGCCCCAATATGAGGCAGCTGCACTTATGTGGGCCTTTTGCCCCAGAATGATTGGATCTCATCCCCCACATCTGGCAAAAAATAAAATGAAATAAAATAAACAAAAATAATCAAAAATAACAAATAAAGGGGCTGCATCCCATCCCCCTATCTGACAAAAATAAAAATAAAAAAATATTTAACAATAAATATTAATAATTAAAAGGAACAAAAAACTGGTTGAATACCATCCCCCCTGAAAAAAACAATCAAAGTATTGAAAGTAAGAAAATAATTACAGAACATAAAAATTAATTAACAAAAAAAGAAGCAAACTCAAAAGGGCCACTCAATGGACCACTCTGTGTTTTTCTGCTGCCCGTTTTCTACGTTTCTCTCTCTTAGCAGCTCCTTGGGAATTCTGGGAGTTGAAGTCCACTCTCTTAAAGCGGCCAAGCTTGAGAAACTCTGGAATTCGTTGCCCTGATGGAAATTTATTTGGATGCCTTCGAAGCGCATCCTTGCAAATGATAAAGCCCCTTTAGCCTGGTTTAGAAAGGAGGAAGATGGGAATCCCAAATGATGACAGGATTTGAACTCGGGGCACTCGATCCCCATGGAAAGAAAGCCCGGGGAGCGCCCCCCCCCCCAAAGGCACTCCCAAAGGTTCCCTGCCCAAATTCCAGGCTCCCTCCTGCTGCTCCCGCTCCCCCCCCTTCGGGAAGACAAGCAGGGAGGGGGAGGGAGAAGGAGCTGCAGAGCTGGGGAAGATGTGGATGTGGTTACCATAGCGACCCCAATATAAAAATATTGGCGGAGGCGGCTGACGGTTTAGGGCCTGGGAAGCTGAGGAGGCCCAGCCGGCTGGCTGTCAGGCAGCCCCACGTCCCCTTGCTGACGCCCCCGGCTGCTCCCCCAGGCCGAGGAGGGGTGACCCCTGGCACAGCTGGTGGCTGGGGAGGGGGGATGCCAGGAGGGCAGCTGGCCTTGCAGCCTGGGAGACCACGGAGCGTCAATGAACTCTGCACATGCTCCGGAGCTTTCTCTCGACTTGCCCGGCTCCTCTGTCTTTTCTCCGCGGCTTCAGATTTGGGGTCCTCCCCCCCCCCCAGCTGGAAGATCTGGTCCTTCCCCATCCTCCCCCCCAACCTCTGTCAACGGCAGCACTTTTGAAGGCCTTGTAAGATAGACACGGGTCCTCCCCCTCCTCTTCCTCCGCCTGGAGATGAGGGGGAGGTCAGGGATTGGGGAAGGGGCTGGTTTCCCAGGAGGTGGGGGTCCTTATTGACCCCCAAGGAAGGCGGCCCTGCAGTCCTTCCTGGAGGAGGGAAGAGGGAGCAGGCTGTCGTTGCCTGGCAACAGGAGGCTCCCTAGGCAACTACACCCACTTCCCTTTTGCCAGGGAGCTTTTGGCCAAGGGAACCGGAAGCGGTTTTGGGGTGGCATGGATTTAGGAAGAGCCTGGCGGGGCAGCCTTTTGGGGCGGGAGGGGCCAGGGATGGGATTCTCAGCTCCCCTGGCTTTTGCAGGCTGGGAAAGCTGCACCAGGTGAAGGGCTGCCTGCTGAAGAAAGGCTGGCAACTTGCCAGGGAAAGAGCTGCCCCCTCCCCACTCCTGTCTCTCTCGTGTAAAGAGTGACAGGCATGTTCTGACTGGCACAACACCTGTCACGGACTTCCGGGGTGAAGGGGCTTCCTGGGTCACTGCCAGCTTCAGCAACGGGAGCCCCCCCGATCTGCCTTTCAGGTGCCCGCCGGGTCCCTTCCCTGGGCAGGGTGCCAGGCCAGCAGGATTCACCCGGCTCCTTCTTCGTATGGGGGAGGTTGCCATGGTGGCTCTTTGGGGAACTGCAAGCACAGGGTGGGTGGGGGGAGCCCAGCATGGATGCCAGGGGGGCACCGGTGCCAGGAAATGAAACAGGCTGGAGATGCAGCAGGACCTTCCCTGGAGAGCCCACTTGCCCGACCTTCCAGACCTGAATTCTGGCTTTGAGTGGGAGGGAAGGTTGGAATCAGCTCTGTGCAAGGAAGGAAGGAAGGAAGGAAAAGAAAGGAAGGAGGGAGGGAGGGAAGGAAAGAGGGAAAGAAAGGAAGGAAAGAAAAGCTTTGAAAAGAAGGAAGGAAGGATCCTTCCTGGAAATATCAAATCTCCTGATAGCATATACTATAAGTTCAATACATAAATACAAGTTTAATAAATTTAATAAATAATATGACAGCCATCTTAACGTCACCAAGATTAAGAAGCCGGAGAGTTAGAACAAAATTCCCCAGCATTTCCCCTCCCTCTTGCCCATGCTGGCTGGGGCTGAGCGGGGGAGGGCCCTCACCATGGCCTCTTGCAGTGTGGACTGGGGGATACTTGCACCCCCAGCAGTGGTGCCAGGCTGTCCTGGGGCAAAGGGTGGGGGGCTGCCAGAGCTGATCAGTCTCTTCCCAGGGGAGGCAAAGGTTCAAGGAGGCCCCAATGGAGGCTTCAGTGGAGCCCAGCCTGGCCATCACTTCCTGCAAATTAAGCCTTGATGGCCGGAAGCTGCTCACCTGTGCTGGCATGTCAGACGGCCGGCCGATGAAGATGGATGATACGGGATCTTAATTAGGAGGCCATCGATTCCAGGAGGCTTGGAGAGGCTGCACGCCAAGGATTTCCAAGTGGCTCTCTTGATTGATTGGCGGCTGCCAGAAACTCTCCGTCCCAGGGCCTCCAGCCTGTCACTTTCAATTTGGATCTGGCCCATCTGTGCGTTGCCTGCAGGGAGCCTGGGATGCCTGGCGTTTCCTTTCCTGGTGCCCGTCTGCCCTTGGCATCTTAAAGGTGGCAGGCAGATTGAAAGTACAACAAGCCTAAAATGTTATCTTTTAAAGCAAGGGTGCCCAAATTTGACCACTTGTGGACTTCAACTCCCAGAATTCCCCAGCCAGCTTTGGGGAATTCTGGGAGTTGAAGTCCACAAGTGGCCAAGGTGGGTGACCCCTGCTTTGAAGTACAACCAGGAAGGCACAAGAGCCTACAACATGCACCCTTGCCACCCCTCGACCTCTTGCTGTGGTCCCGACCCATTTGCAAGGCCTCAGCCCCCTCGTGAGCCCCGGCTGAACCATTTGTGACAGAACCAGGGGCCACTTGGGAATCGAACCAATGCTTCCTTTCCTGGCCAGCTCAGATTTTGCAAAATAAATGTAATTTTCTCTTTCGGGGGGCCCGGATCCCAGTGTGGGGGAGCCCTCTGGTGGCTCCGTGCAGGACTGCAAGCGAGCACCTTGGCCTGGGATGCCGGCTGCTGACCCTCTTCCAAGTGAGCGGCCTCAAGAGGCGCAGCAGAAGCGAAGCCACCCACGAAGCATGATGGAGGGAACCATATTCATCCATCCATCTGATTCAGAGGCTGCTCTGGAACTTTTCTTCCTTGCTTTGACGTTTCTCGTTTTGGGTGAGCATAAAAAGTGACATCTTTACTTTGCAGAGGGAGGCGCAGAAAGGCAAGGGTGTGTTTTGATTTCAGTTCTTCTTTCCTTTCCTCCTTCCCTTGCCTCCCGCCCGCTCCCCTCCTTTCCTTGCCTCTTTTTTCTCTGCTCCCCCCCTGCTTTTCTGCCTTTCTCTTCCACAATTCGCACTGCCAAGGCAGGGGAGGGGAAAGCCAGGAGAAATATACATTTCTCAGTGACGCCTTGTTTTCCTATAGTTTTGGCCCTTGCCGTGTACCAGAAAGCCCTCCTGGAATAAATCTCCCTCCTCTAGAAAAATATCACACCCGACAACTCTACACATGTTTACAAGGAGGAGAATCCTTTCAGGTCTCTTCTGAACCGGTCCCAGGCGCCCCCCCCCCCCCAGGCCGTCCGTCCGCTGCAAAAGTTGAGCATGAGATGCAGCCGAGGAAGCCACAGCTCGAGGGGGCTTTGAAAATCAAAGGGCAGAGGAATTGTTTCCTTCTGCCAGCCTGGCATCCATCCTTGGACAGTTGCAACTTGATTTTCACCCCTGCCAGGCAGGAAATGCTCCATCTTGAAACCTCCCCCTCCTCCTTTAGTGAGAACCAGACCCCCTTCTGAACAGACAGGCCTTGCTTCTCAGAAGACGCATCTTGGCGGAGCCTTCTAGGCCCCGCTGTGTCCAGATGGTCCAGGAATGCAGGCTGCAGTAAAGCACCATTCCGGGCTTTTATTGGGTTGTAAATAAGATTTGGGGAGGAGAAAAAAAAAGGCAAATTCTGGAATCCAGGCGGCTAAGAAGTGGCTGCTGTTGCCAGCTGGACATCTCACCGAGCGGCATCTTTGAGGCAGGCTGAGAGTGCAATTAAAGCCTCCTTTGGAATAAATTAATCAGAATTATTTCCCCCACAAGAGTTTGCTCACCCCGTGGCCCCTCGAATTCCTTTTCTTTTTTTTCCCCCTCTCCGTGAAGGAGAGAAAAACGTGGGGGGGGGGGGAAAGTGCCCCCAGAGGTTGCATTGATGGAACGGATCCTGCAAGTCCGTCTTTAGAAGGGTTTACTTACAAAGGGCAGGGCAGGGACCGGAAACAAGGAAAGCTTTTAGGCTTTATGAAAATGGATGCTGGAAATGCTCAACACAAAATACACGGAGTCCTCCATGTACAACAGTTCATTGAGGGATTGTTTGAAATTAAAAGAGTAGCTTTTATGACTGTTTTTCACACTTGCGATCGTTGCAGTATCCCCATGGCCACGTGATCAAAATTCACACGCTTGGCAACTGGTGCCTATTTATCCGGAGGTCCTGCAATCCCCTTTTATGACCATCTGACAAGCAAAGTCAATTGGGGGGGACGCCAGGCTCACTTAACAACCGTGTTACTAACTTAAGAACGGCAACGATTCCCATAACAACTGTGGGAAGAAAGGGCGCTAACATGAGGCAAACTCACTTAGCAAACTGTCTCACTTAGCAACATAAATTTTGGACTCAATTGTGTCCATAAGTCAAGGACTACCTGACATGCAAAAGAATGCAATTAAAAGCCATTTGCAACACTTCCTTAGCTCATAGGGTGACTTTGTTTAAAACAGTTTTTCAAAGCTGGCAACGTTAAGCTAAGTTCCAGAATTCCCCAGGCAATTTTGCTAAAGGCTGGGGAATTCTGGGAGTTGAAATCCACACTTCTTCAGGTTACTGAATTTGGAAAACAGTGCTTTAAAAATAAAACAAGACACTGAATGTTGAAGCTGCTTGTTTTTAAACAAATATGCACGGCACATTTTGAGTCCCCTCCTGGCGGCATTGCCTATTTTATCTTGAAAAAGCTCATTTGCTCCCTAAAACGGCCTTTGGAATGGGCCAAGATCCATAACTAAAAATGCCCCAGCAGCAAACTCCTATTAAAAAATGTGCCTTCAAAGCAAACATAAAAATAAATAAAACATAGAACCACAATTTGCAATTTGGCAAATCAATACAAGTTATAAAAAAAAAAAAGCTCAAAACCGCAGAAAGCTGGATTCCTTTTGTATAGACGCAGCCCACCCACCCACCCACCCACCGTGGATTCAGGACAGCTTTGGGGTCCCGGCACTTCCCCAGGCTCGCCACTAGGCAGCGCTGTTGGCCACGGCATGCCGACAGACCACGAAGATGTGTGTTTAATTGTCTGGCGGTTCACAATTCTGGGCTGGGCTGATGCAGGTCAGTGAGAAAGGAATAGAATGAATGAGCTGGAAGGGACCTTGGAGGTCCTCTAGTCCAGCCCCCTGCTCAAGCAGGAGACCCTAGACCATTTCAGACAAGTGGCTGTCCGGCCTCTTCTTAGAAACCTCCAGGGATGAAGCACCCACAATTTCTGGTGGCCAGCTGTTCCACTGGTTAATTGTGCTCATTGTTAGGAAGTTTCTCCTCAGTTCCAGGTTGCTTCTCTCCTTGATCCGTTTCCATCCGTTGCTTCTTGTCCTGCCTTGAGGGGCTTTGGAGAATAATTTGAGCCCCTCTTTTTTGTGTATACTAAAAACATCTCACAACCTCCTGCCAGGATGCCAATTGATATGTAGGTGCAATTTCTGAAGCAAATAATTGTGGGTTTTAAGCATCTCTTCTCTCTGTCATCTCTGTAGCCCTGAATGGTCCTTCACACCCTCTGATCTTGGTTGTTTTCTGCAGAGAGGAGGAGGAGGAGGAGTTTGGGGTCCTTGGTGCTCTCTGGTTGTTGTTTTTTTTGTGGGCGTTTCATTACCCAACTCGGTAACATCATCGGTGCCAGAAGGGAGCAAACCCCACTCCCTTCTAGCATTGATGATGTTATCTAATTGGGTCATAAAACGTCTGAAAGTGGTTCTGCTGGCTGGGGACTTCTGGGAGTTGAAGTTCGCAAGTCTTAAATTTACTGAAGTTGGACACCCCTGGTTTAGAGGAACACCACCCCCCCATTTTGTCTGCTCAGGACCTGTTGGCCACATTCAGTCTCTGGGGCTGAGGTGGGAAACTGAGCCCTGCAGACCCCTGAGGGACAAACTAATCCACCTCCTTAGCAAAGCCAGAGGTGGCAGTTCTGCTTTTAATTAGTTAGTTTACTTTATTTCATTGCACCTTCAGTGCACATCATGACCATGAAAATCAACACAAACATCCTTCACCCTTCACACATGGAACCGGAAATCCCCGACACACCACACCAACCCTGCACTCTGCAGCAGAATTCAACAGAGCTCCTGCCCTGGGATAGAAGCTGTTTTTCAGCCTCTTTGTCCTTGTTTTTATTATTGTCCTGTACCGTCTGCCAGATGGTAATAATTCAAAAAAAAAAAGGGGGGGGGGATTTCCCAGGATGAGATGGATCTTTGAGGATGTTTTGAACTTTCTTAAGGCAGCAGGATTTATAAAGCTCTTCCCAAGAGGGGAGGGGGCAACCCAGGATCCTCTGAGGGGCCATGACCTGAACCCTCTGGAGTGACATCCTATCTGCCACGGTGAAAGTGGCAAACCATATGGAGGTGCAGTAAGTTAAAATGCTCTCTATGGTGCAGCGGTTGAAGGTCACCAGCAGTTTTCCATTCAGTGGTTGTTTCCTGAGAAGCCTCAGGTAGCATAATCTCTGCTGGGCCCCTTTGACCTGTCCTGCAATGTGAGACCCCCAGGTCAGGTCCTCTTTTAGGGTAACACCCAGAAACTTAAAACTGGCCCCTTGCTCCACTCGGTCTCCCTTGATCAGGAAGGGCTGGAGGTCTGATCTGTCCCTTCTATATAGTCCACTATAGGCTCCTTGGTCTTATGGGTGTTGAGGACCAAGTTGTTGTCTCCACACCACGAAAGCTTTTGTGGCTCTTCCCAAAACTCTTTGAGGAGAGGAAGAGAAAAAGGCCTCCATTTCCCAGCTTTTTTACACCATTGATCGGCTGGCTATTTTAGCCGGAACAGATCCATAATTAATTAGCCCTGAGCCAGGTGAGCCCTGGATGTGGGAGGGGCGGAAAGGCTCAAGATTGGTGGCATCGGCTGCAGAGACCTTGGGGCTGATTAATGAAAGTGCAAAGTCGACTCTGCCCTCCCAGCGGTTCCCTGGGGGGCTTGGAAGGGGCCAAGGCAGGACAAAACTCCCCTGCTGCCCATCGCTGACCCTCTTCTCTCCATGGGGCTCCAGAGCCCACGGAAGAGTTGGGGACCCCCAAATCTCTGGGGATGATGCTCAGTGGCGAGAGCATGATTAGTGGCGCGAGTACAGAGACTTACGACCGTTTGTTTAGCGACTGCTCAACATTACAACAGCACTGACAAGAGCGACCTATGACCGTTTTTCATACTTACGACCGCTGCAGAATCCCCACGGTCACGTGACCAAACTTCTGATGCTTGGCAACTGACTCACATTTAAGATGGTCGCAGCATCCTGGGGGGGTCACGTGATCCCCTTTTGTGACCTTCAATGGGGGGGGAAACCAGATTCATTTAACAACCGTGTTAACACATTTAAAAACTGCAGTGATTCACTTAACAGCTGTGGCAAGAAAGGTCGTAAAACAGCACAAGCTCACTGAACAATTGTCTTGCTTAGCAACAGCAATTTGGGGGTCCAAAGGTGGTCGTAAGTCAAGGACTCCCTGAATTTTGAGAGCCCACAATTTGGAGGCTTGCAGCCTCTGCCTGCCTCCCCACAAAGGAGGCCACGGTTGGCAGTGAACAATGGCAGGTTTCCTGCATTCCCGCTATGGAACCGTCCCGGAAGTTTCCTTCCCTGATGGATTGGCTTTGGCAACCCCACCAAGCTGCCCTTGCTCTCCTTTTCTTTCAGAGAAGGCAGGGCCAGGAGGAGGCTACTGGTTGGGCTTTCATGTTCTATGTGGGGGTCTGCAGGATCTACTCCCCTCCTTCCTGGGGCCCTTCTCAGTCCCCCCTCCTTTAGTCAGAGTCAGTGGTGGGATTCATTGTTTTTTACTACCGCTTCTGTGGGCGTGGCCTGGTGGGCGTTCTCCTGGGCAGGGCAACCAACTCAATGGGAGGCAGGGAATAGATGGGATTGGTGGGGCCAGTCAGAGGTGGGATTGGCCGGTTCTCCCAACTACCCCAAATTTCCACTACTGGTTCTTCAGAACTGGTCCGAACCGGCTGAATCCCAACTCTGGTCTGAGCCCCATTAACTTCTCCAGCTCCCGGGAAGGGAGCCTGATCAAGGAGAGAAGCAACCTGGAACTTCCTGATGGGGAGATCAATTAACCAGTGGAAGGGTTTCTCTCCAGAATTTGGGGGTGCTCCGTCCCTGGAGGTTTTTAAGAAGAGATTGGGCAACCACTTGTCCGGAATGGCACATGGCCAGTGGAGTCCAACTCTGGCAACTTTAAGACTTGTGGACTTCAACTCCCAGAATTCCCTCGCCTGCGTGGGAGTTGTAGTCCCCCAATTCTGGGAAATAAAGTCCACAAGTCTTAAAGTTGCCAAGGTTGGACTCCACTGGCCATGTGCCATTCTGGAAAATTAGCTGTCCAATCTCCTCTTGAAAACCTCCAGTTCTGGAGGGAAGCCCTTCCACTGGTTAACTGGTCTCCCTGTCAGGAAATTCTTCCTTGGTTCTAGGTTGCTTTTCTCTGTGGTTCATTAGTTTCCATCCATTGCTTCTTGCCCTGCCTTCAGGGGCTTTGCAGAATAATGTAACTCCCCCTTCTTTGCGGGAGCCCCTCAAGTATTGGAAGACAGCTCTCATGTCACCCCTAGTCCTTCTCTGCAACCATCCTTGTATGTTTTCACCTCCAGACCCCTAATCATCTTTGTTGCTCTTCTCTGCGCTCTTTCCAGAGTCTCAACATTTGTGTTTGCAGCTGGCATTGCCCCTTTGTGCCCTGGCCACTGGGGGGGGGGGGGGCTAGCCCATCTCCTGCCCTGCCCTACCAGGTTGGGAAAACGCCTGGGCTCTGTCTCTTGCTGCCTGCCCAAGGTTACCATAGCAATACGGCTCCCTTTCAAACTCCAGGGAGGCTGGTGAGGGTTTGTAGGGCGGACTGGCATGCACAGCTGCAGCCCCTGGCTCTCTGCATTTTAGGCCCTCCCAAGGAAGCCAGGAACCAGAGGCGGCCCCCTCCCCTCTCTGGGCAGATATCACAAGGAAGGTCTTTGGGGGGGGGGGGGAGAAGGAAAGGCGCCTTCTCATTTTCACCTGACCTGGCTAATAGCGGCACTTAGAGAGAAAAACCTGACACAGGAGGGCCAGGCCTCATCGAGACAAGAAAATAAGCCGTAATAATTGGTAAATTACAGGGTTTCAGAGTCTAGGCTAGAAAAAGGTCCTTGGGTTTAATTTTCTTTTTTCTCTCTCTCTCTCTTTCTTTTTCTTTTTGCAAAACTATCATGACTCAGTACATCTGACAGGGCTGGGGGGTCTGGATTGCAGGGGCCCAAGGGGGTACATGGGCTGAAGCTGCTTTCCTCCCAGAACTGCTGGATTTTGAAAAGAGCTGGGGGGGGCAGAGATTTTCTGGGCTTCTTCTGAGCTTTGCAGTCTTGCTGGGGACCCTCCCCAAGTCAGACCTAAATCTGATTTCCCCTCTGCAATGACATTTAATTCAACCTTAGCAGTAAGGTGGCTCCCCAATGGTGTCTTTTACCGCTTGCCCCATCATTGCAGAAAGAGTTGGGTAGCAGCTTTGGGGCTGTCTGGGTGCCGCCGTTTTTGCTCTGGGCACCGGGCAGCTTTGCCATTTTGCGCCCTGCAGGGTCCACACATTTCTCCCTGATGATGGGATCCCAGCCTGGGGGCTGCTAAGAGCCCCCAAAGAGGTATTTCCCCCCCGGCCTTCCCTTTGGGGAGAACCAGGACAAGGTTGCAAAGACCGTTTTCTGCTATGGCTAACCAACGTTTCCAGAAAACCCTCCAAAAGGGTGGATTAGCCTCTCTCTGCCAAAGGCAGCATTTCCAAGTATTCATCATTTCTGCCTGAACTGGGTGGAAAACGGAGGGTGCCCCAATGAGGTCTCCTTGAAGGGGGAGAGCAGACGGAGGCCCCAGTGCTCTCCAGTCACCCCAAGTTCACCCAGATGAGTTGGGTGATGGCTGCATCATCCTGGCTGTGGCTGATGGGAACTGCAATCCAGGCACTACCTCTGGAAAGCAAGGGGGCGGGATGGGGGGATGACAGGGTTGGCAGAACCGAAGGAGGCAAGTCAGTGAGAAGGGCTCCTGGGTCACTTTAGAAGGTGGGAAGAGAAATCGGGGCCACCCAACGTTTGTGCCGAGAAATCCCACGGGGACCAGGGTGAGCCGCCCTCAACACACCCAGCCCAGATGCGATGCAGACAAAGACAACTTCCTGGCGGGGAAGAATTAATCAAAAGCTCTACTCGGTTGCAGATGTTCTCAAGCTGAGCATGATGCAACAGCAATCGGTGTCAAATGGGAAATTCTGTGTTTTCCTGCACTGGAGGAACTGGGAGGCTCCTAGGGACTGGCTTGGGACACCCCTTTCCCAGCCCCCCCAATGCCCCCTCCCCACGGGCTGCCTGCATGTTCCAGCTGCTGGAGATGCACGGAGCATGTGGCGTGTTGCGCATTGCCTGCAAATGGATTGACTTTGTTCTTCTAAGTGTCACTCCTCCTTTCTCCTCCCTCCCTCCCTCCTTCCTCCTTGTTTTTCTTCCTCGCTCACGAGTCCATCAGCCGAGTGGAAATTGAAAGCTGCTCAAGCAAGGATCAATTGCGGTAATCCTGAAACCCCACTACACACACACACACACACACACACACATACGCACGCACGAAGGTTCCGGAGAACAGGAGGTGGTGGGGAGGAGAATTTGGAAGGCGAATGATCGCTCAGCCCAGGCAGGCTCTCTCTGGAGACCGTAAGCAGGAGTGGATGATGGGGTAGGAGGTTTTCTGGCTCAGGATGGAATTGGAGAAGATCTCCTGGTCCAAAGAGACCTCGAGCAACGGACCTCCATAAAGCAACCAGAAGAGGAGTTGGGAGTTGGTCTTGCCGAGGAGATCGGAGATGACACCACAAGAGCAGGGCCCCAAAGGGGATTTCCCTCTCTGAAAAGGAAATCAGACTTTCTGGGTGCTTTCTTTGAAGACGTTTCGCTTCTTGCCCTAGAAGCTTTTGCAGAAGTTTCTGTAGCTGCTTCTTCAGGAGACCCTTCTTGGACGAGAAGCGAAACATTTGCAAAGAAAACACCCAGAAAGAAAGACAGAATAGCAGAGCAGAGTTGGAAGGCGCCTTAGAGGCCTTCTAGTCCAACCCCAGCTCAGGCAGGAGACCCTGGACCATTCCAGACAGATTGTTCTCTTCTTAAAAACCTCCAGTCTTGGAGCACCCACAACTTCTGCAGGGAAGCCATTCCATTGATCAATGTTCTCACAATTAAAGAAATTCTTCCTTCATCCCAGGTTGCTTTTCTCCTGGATTAGTTTCCATCCGTTGCTTTTTATCTTACCTTTGGGTGCTCTGGAGGAGGCTCTCCAAGCTTGGCCACTGTAAGCCCGGGGGACTTCAAAGCTGGCTGGGGAATTCTGGGAGTTGAAGTCCTGCAGGCTTAAAGTGGCCAAGCTTGGAGACCCCTGCTCGACCCCCAAATACGGCTATCACGTCACCCCTAAGTTGCCTTTTGGGAAAAACTGTGCCTTTGGCACAACCACCATGACTGGATGGTCGAGAATCTCCAGAGACATCAAGGAGGCTTCCTCAAGCTTAGCCCCTTTGAGACCATGGCGCTCAACTCTAAGTAATTCCCTGGGTTGAGAATTCAGGGCTCAGCAAGGAAGGCACTCTGCACATGCTCGGAGACCCTGGCCATGAGCAAGCTCCAGGCCTTCTTTCACCCCCCCGGCCCCCTGATGAACTGACTTGCCAACAGCGAGGGTCCAAAAGTGGCATACTAAAGCAACAGTAATAATAATAATAATAATAATAATAATAATAATAATAATAATAATAATAATAATAAGCGTAATAATTACAATAACAAACTTGCTAGTATAAGTTAATTACTGCATGGTGTCATTAGCATAATAATGAGGCTTTTTGCCATAACGAGCTAATTGCTCTAACAAGGGACTCTTTCTGCTTGCTCATCAGCATAACAATAAGCAAATTGCCGCCACCGCCAGCTCATTATGGGGCCTCATTAGCATGCCAATTAGCTCATTTGAATGCCAAAGGGCAAGTGGGGACCATCCCACTCTGCAATTGGTCTTGAGGAAGCCGGTGCCATTTCTGGGGAGAGGTAACGATTGGCCCTCCCCAAAATGGCTCTCCTGGGGGTGGGGGGGCTGGATCATGGGGTGCCCAACTTAAAGCGGATTGCAAGGTGATTGTAAGGCGTAGGAGTCCCACCCTTGAAGGAGGAACTGGATGGAACCTTCTTTTTTATTCTCTTGCTTTCCTCCTGGCCTGCCTCACAGGGCTGTGAGTTCGATTTTCCCTGCCTCTCGTACTTGAAAGGCATCAGGCTGGAGATGGGCTCACGATTCTTATTTGGTTGTTCATTTATCTCGTGTTTGATGGCATCTCACTTTTATTAGGTTTGCAAATAACTCGAGGTAGCCGATACATCCAACACACCTTCCTCCTCCTATTTTCTCCACCACAACAACCCCGTGAGAAGCTTTGGGCTGAATGACAAGAGAGAAAGAATGGACACTAAATGAATTGTTGTTAAGTCGAGGACTACCAGCATTGAGCTGAGGGCAGGGCAGAAACCTCCACAATGCTCCACCCTGTCTCTTTACAAAGGATGTTAATCAACAGGCAGACACACAACCACGCAGCCTTTGCTGGTGGGTGCAGAAGCCAACCAGGGTGAGAGAAGGCGGGGTGTGTGTGTGTCTTCAGATGAGGCAGCTGGTGGGGGGGGGGCTTCAGAACCTCGAGGCAGACCCGCCCAAGGGTGCAAGGGTCACTGGCTGCAGGGAGGGGAGGGCAACTGAGGCAGGACCCTGCCTTTGCCCCCTCCTCCGGAGGGGTTTGCCAGAATCTGGAGGGAGGGGCTGGGGGGCCTTCTAGTGTCACCATATCATTTTGTGCAGCAAGTGTGACAACTGCAAGCTTGCAAAGAGCCCCCCCCTCCAGCTAGCCACTAGTGGTTAGAAAAAAGCGGGGAAGCAGAAGGGGGGGGGGAATTCCCTCCCTCTGAATTGCACCCCCCCCCTACTCCAAAAGGGATACAGCAAACCCCTTTGGGATCACCCTGCTCTCTGCCTCCCCTTCAGCCCTGAAGAAGCTGCTGGAGACCCCCGATAAGCCAGACCCCCCCCCTTTTCTCCAAGGATGGATGCCTCCTGCAGTGCCCCCCCCCCCCCCCGGTCTTTGCTCTCCGGGCTCCCTGGATGGGGGGGGGAGGCCCATTGCTCCGGAGAAGCTGCAGAGCCAGCAGGAACCTCCCTTTCCAGAGAGCAATTAGCAGCTCCCAAACACACCCCAGCAATGCTGAAAAGTTGCAGCCGAGCCCCTCGGCCAAGGAAAGCGGGGGGGGGCTCTCCACCCTCCACCCGATGGATGCCGGCGGTCCTCGACTTACAGCCATTCGTTTAGTGATGATTTGAAGCTACAACAGCCCAGGGATTTAATGACTTTTCGCCCTTACGACCACTCCCCACCTCCCCTCCCTTTGCGACCTTCCCAGCCGGCTTCCAACAAGCAAAGTCAGATTTGCTTAAGGACCGTGTGATTCACTGAATGACCGTGCAGATTCACTTAACAGTAAAATTCGGGCCAAACTGACTTCACCTCCGGCAGGCTTAGCGACAGAAATGCTGCGCTGCAAAAGCTTCATATCCAAATCTTCAGCCCCCTTTTATTGCCTGGCTCTTGCGCACGAAGCCGCCACTCTGAACCACCTGCAAGGGGAGCTTTCAAATCAAGGGTCCCCCAGGGAGTAGAGAGATCCCGTCAGCCGGCTCTTCCCAGCTTCATGATCCGGAGGCGTCGCTTTCAGCCGCAGGGCTGCATCTTAAGGATTCAGGGACCCCCAGAGCTGCGGAAGACAGACACCTCCTCTTCCTCTTCGCCCTCCGTCCTGGAGACAGCTGGGTCAAGGGGCCAGCAACACACAGGCTGGGTCTGATTGGGGCCTGGGGGGCAGTAATGACGGCCTGGACATTGATGGATAGCCTGCATAAATATCCCTCCGATCTATGGGATACGTGCAAATGAGGGTGTCTTCTAGGCATCCACGATCAGCAAGCTCCCTTCGTTATTTCGAGGGCTTAGAACAGAGTTTCCCATCCTTGGCTGTTCTACGATGGGGGGACTTCAACTCCCATAATTCCCCAACCAGCACAGCTGGGAGTTGAAGTCCCCCCACCGTAGAGCAACCAAGGTGTGGAAACACAGATAGATGGATGGATGGATGATAAATATATAGATGATAGAGAGATGATGGATGGATGAATAAAAATTGTTAATAAATATAGAGATTATACACACACACACATGTGTATACATACATGTGTATATACATCATACATACATACACACATATATACATACATACAAATATATATAGAGAGGGGGGGGGGGATGGGACGGGATATGTCAATGTTTCTCAAGCTGGGCAACTGAGATGGATAGACTTCAACTCCTAGAACCCTCCATGGGGAATTCTGGGAAGTCCACCATCATAGAATAGCCAAGGTTGAGAAATATTGGTTTAGACTATTCAAAAACACACCTTATTTGTCAGCCTTCAAGATCTCTACTATCGCTTTGCATCTTTCGGCTGCCATAAGTAACGGGGGGGGGGGGGGGGGGAGGGGTAAATCTGGGGAGGGGGCGGGGGGTGTGACATTCTTTTGTTGTGTAAAGGGGGGGGGGGAAGCATACAATAGAGTTAGGTTTCTATTTCTTGCTTAGCTTTCTTCTCTCTGCGCAACTGCAACCCCTTATCAAAGTATGCCAAGGTCAACGGACAGAGGCCTCGTCATCACCTGAAGATGCCCCACATGATCCTATCCACAACTTCTAATTGGAAGTGTCATCTGAACTATTGGGGGTGGGAACATTTCCATCACTTTCTATATGTGTGAATTGCGCGCCTAATTTCTCAGAAGTCAGAATTCTCTGGTTGCCACCACTTCACTTTCAGTACAAGATGCCTTTTCTCTAACCTAAAGAGTCCAAGGATTTCTTTCCTGGATTTTGAATGGAGCTCCGCCTGACATTATTATTTTGCTGCATTCAAATGAAAACATTTTTCAGGGTTTTTTTTTCCTGCAGCCACGTTGGTGCTTCCCCTTCTGGTCGCCCCTCCCCCCCCTTCCCAGCCCCTCCCGGCCCCCCCCCCCCAATCCCCCCCCCGCCCCCCCCCCCCCCCCCCAGGAAGAAGCATAATGAGACCGGCTGCAGGTCACACACAAAAGATTTAATCACCTCCCAAAAGCAGCCTCACTCTGTGATGGAGGGAGGGGGAACTGGGGGGTGCTGGAAAAAACTGGGAGGAGTAGACAAGGGGGGGCAACAGGAATGGGAAGGGGTCGCCGGTATTGGTTGTTAATGAAAAACTAATGTTCAATGGTTGAAGATCTGGGCCTTGAGAAACCTCAGGGTTTTGTATGGGGAGGCAGGGGTGAATTGGGGAGGGGCTTCCAAGAGAATGGGGGGGGGTGGATGTCAGGAATGGGGGGTTCTTGTGCTGGGAAATACTTTGGGGGTTCAGGAAGCATCAGAGGGGGGAGAAGCTCTCTTTGAGGGGTGGATGGAGGAGGGCCGGGGATCCAGGATTATCCGTAGTTTGGGGCAGGGAGATCAATGAAGGGGCCCCTATAGAGTCCTGGGGAGCAGAGTTTGGGGGAAAGGGGAGGGGCCCACAAGAGGAAACCAGGACAGGAAGGGGGGGGGGGTCCAAGAGTTCAAATGACTTTTCTGATAATGAACACATCAAACACATATCTTTTTTTTTTGATCTAGACCAGCCAGATACAATAAATAGAGTGACCGAGTGGGTTTCACCACCAGATCCTGGGCAGGGCATTGGGGAGACCCCCCCTCCTCCTCCCGCCACCCTAACGCCACCTCTGCTTTGTGCTCTTTTCCCTCTGGATCTAGGCTTATGGTCGCCTTTTTCATTGGAACAGTGATTAATGCATAAAGAGAAACCTTCGTGTCTCCTCCTCTGTGCATATGCGCCTCTCCTTGGCTCCCTCTGAGCGCTACATCTCCCCCACCCCCCTCTTCTTGCTCACTTCCCTCCTTGCCTGCTCTTCTGTTGGGGAGGGGCTCGGCTAAGGCACTGCTGCCGAAATTCTGCCCACCGCCCGTTGCCCAGGAAAGAGGCCCATTTGCCTGGTGTTTCGTCTCCCCCCTTCTCTCCTTCCTCTCCCTCCTTCCTCGGTTGCTGCACCCCAAACTTGTGCGTCTGGCAGCCCCTGTGCCACCTCCTCCCCCCAACCCCCACCCCACCTCAGACTGTGCTTTCCAACATCCACTCCGTGCTGCCGAAAGTAACCCGCCTGTGACTCAAGGGAGACTCCTCCGAGTTCAACTGAGAGGTGGACATGTGTCGCTTTGTCCGTGTGCGGCGGGGGTAGCTGTGACTCTGGAAGAGCGCGTAATCCCCGTCGAAGGAATGGCGGTGGTGCCGAGTCCTGGACAGCTCACGAGGGAAAGACCCTGACTCGCTGCTGCCCGGTTTGGCCCGGAGCTGGGGGGTCCCCCCGGGGTCTCTGAGCAGGCACAGGGAGACCGAGGAGCCGGCCCTCCTGACCTCCCGCTGTCCTTCTTCCGAAGTCAGGACCGCCACGGTTTGGAGATCGGGGCTCCTCTGCGCTGCTGCCCTCTTCTCCAGCTCGGTCAAGGGGATGTCTGGCCCATGGGGGGCATCGCCCCTGCTTCCCCCGCCCAGCCAGGGGTCCTTGGAAGCAACCTCTTGGAGGGTCTCGTATTTGTCCTCCCCGATTTTGGAGGGCGAGGGGGGCAACATGCTGGTGCTGGGCTGTGGGTGGCTGCCATTCGTCTGCGAGTAGACGTTGCTGACCCTGGCCGCCTTCTTCTGCTCCTCCTGCCCGCTGTAGACCTTGTAGCGGATCATAAGGATGATGATGAAGACCAGCACTGAAGCCACGATGATGCCTCCCAGGATGATGATCATGGTGCCCCCCAGGAACTGGGTGTGGAGCGAATGGCACTGGGCGCTCTCCCCCTCGGTGGTGAATTGCACGCAGCCCACTATCCGAGTCGCTGTGAGTGAGGTCACACCATCGTCGTACACTGCCAAGACGCACAGGTCGTATTCCCGACCGGCGGCCAAGTCGTTCACCAAGAAGGTCTTGCTGGATGAAGGAATCATCCTGTGGGGGGCACAGAAGGGGAGTGAGACCACCGGGAGGACATGTCAACTCATCAAACATTCCTGTGTCTGTTTTAGTAGTTGCCATAAAAAAAAAAATGGGCGGGGAGAAAGGAATCTGGAAGAGCAGCTGAAAGCAAAAGTACATTCCAACTCTTTATCTTTAAAAGATTGTAACTAAACTACCAGAGCTTTTGCCCGCCAATATATTTAATGGGAGAACGTGAATGATGACACCCAGCCTGTGAAGGTGCTCAATTGGAGAATCTGATTTATGACACACCCAGGGGGGAGGGGGGGAAACGGGGTCACAGGGGACTGTAAATTACATGGGCCAGAGTTGGCTTCATGCAGGGCCGGGCCAGGATGTCACCTCGAATAAAGTTTATGGAAGTTTGGCTGATTTATGATTTAATCCATGGTTTAATTAGAGCAATTGCTGGAATCCTGCCACATGCATCCTAAGCCTCCTAAACCACCAGGGAAGGAGGCCAGATGTCTGGGGTCTCCCTCCATGCCATCCATCCCTTGAGCTCTCCTGCCAGTCTTAATCAACATCTGCCATCCCGGAGCTGCTTTCTGGCGATGTGCCTGTGAGAACAGATCCCCTCTTCCCCAGCTCTGTGGGGGACCCCTGGATTTTGACAAGGGAAATGGGGAGGGTCTCAGGAGTTTCTGGTCCTTGGAAGGTCACCCAACTTCCTTCTGGACCAGAGAGCCGATGGCTCCTCCCAACGTCTAGAGATTTGCAACCCAGAGTCTCTTGGTTTTCCCATTGTCATCCCCTCTTGGGTCTCCGGAAGGCAGCAGAGACCAGGCTGTGCCAACTAGCCTGGGGGGGTCAGAGAGTGGCACATAATTGGGGGGGGGGATTTGTGGGTGCTCCTTCTGTTTTTTTAAAAAATCTTCTTGACTTCCCTATTAGCTTTGGTCTTTTTTTTATTTTGCACAGTTTTAATTCTGATTTTAATCCTGTTTTTTGTTGTATAGTTACTATTGTTTGTATTTGTAAATTGCCCACTTGGATAGTGAGGTGGGCAGTGTCTAAATTTGATAAATTTGATAATGATAGATGGATGATGGGTTGGATAGGTGGATGAATGGATGACAGTTAGACAGATAGATAGACAAGACAGACAGACAGGCAGATGATAGATTAGGTCGATGGGTGGATGGATTGATGGATGGCCAGAGACAGACAGACAGGTGATATCTGTCTTCTCCTCCACCAATGCAGTTGTGCTCTGGGGCAGAAGAAGGAAAGAAGAGGATAAGAGCTGGAGCCCAGGCCCCTTTCTGGCCTCCTCCAGTCAGCAGCAGATGCAGCCCTTCCCACCTGCCTCCTAGGGAGACCCCATCCGTTGCAGGAATCCCCCCCCACCCAGAGATCCCTTCTCCCCTTTTGCCTCAGAGCCCCTCCTGGCAGAGATGCCCAGCGCCCCAACAGATGCCCAGATGTGGACCGTCCAGGAGAAGATCTGGGGCCCAGAAGCAGAGCCAGGTGGGGTGGGGGGGGGTGCCCCCTGTGGGACAGGACGGCACTTCAGCAGAGCAATTAGCAAATGGAGGAGGGGGCAGGAGGCAATCTTGGGGGGACTTGGGGGACAAAGAGGGAACACAGCACAGCTTGGCTGGGGGTCAAACCACGTGGGGCAGGGTCAACGCGGAGGAAAGACAGATTGATTTGATCTTGCTAGCATGGCAGCTGCCCTGCTGGCATCCAGGATGGGCAGCTACTGTGACTGGAAGGAAGGAAAGGCCCACCCAGGTCCCACTTGACCCGGCACCCACTTCCTGCTCCGGAGCAAGTGGAAGGGCATGGGGCGTGGAGGGCGTGGCGGTGTGGATGAGGAGGGGGAGGGCAGAAGGCCAGTTGTGGGCAGGCTGGATGGGGCAATGCAGCTACGGCCAATTGTTCTCTTCCGGACTCATCCGCCAGCCTCTCGCGTCTCTTCTGGCCCCAGGCTCCCCCATCATGGGGGTCCCGAGGTTGTGGCCCTTCCTTTTCCGACTGAGGTGCCTTGAACCCAGGGCTCCTCAAGGGGCTTCGCTTCCACATAAGCCATTGCTCTCAGGGAGGCCAAGCCCCCCCCCCCATTTGAGACACTTGATTGCAAAGGCCGGCCACGTCTCTGTTGCAGCTGGCAGGAAGAGGTGGACTTTTCAAGGGCGGAAAGGAGAGAGAGCGAGGGAGGGAAGGGAAGGGAGAACTGAGGGGTTGCAACACTGCTGGGCTGGTCCCAACACAGCGGCTTTGCCCAGCCCCCTCGCGAAGCCATTGGCAGCTGGGAGCCTCTCCCCACATCTGGGGCTGAGAGAGGGACCCTCAGTCTGGGAGCTGCTGCTCTTTCCCTTCCTCCTCTTCTCCCCGGCAGGCTCTGGCAGGAATTCCCACTCATTCGTTCCGTTCCACACGTGCAGCCGCCGCCGCCCCTCCTTCCGCTCCCACCTGAGACCACAAACAGAAACTCTCCCCCTCCCCCGCCTCTCCGCCTGGCAGGGCTGAGATTTACCTGGAAGAGGTGCCAAGCTGGGCCTCCTCCCACCCTTGCTCACCCCTCCCGCCCAGTGGGGGAGGGGTGAGACAGGAAGCCGGAGGGCCGGGTGCCCAGCGCCTAAGTTACAACCGAACTGAAAAAAAGGACTTGTGACTGTGTTTCACACGTATGGCCACTGCCACATCCCCACAGCCAGATGCTTGGCAACTGACTCGTATTTATGACGGTCGCAGCATCCCCTTGGGGGGTCACGTGATCCCCTTTTGCGACCTTCTGACAACCCAAGTCAACGGGGAAGCCAGATTTACTTAACGACCGTGGGACCAACGGAACAATTGCAGGGATTCCCTTAGCAACTGTGGCAAAACTCACCTAACAATCTGCTTAGCAAATGGACATTTTGGGCTCAGTTGTGGTCATAAGTCAAGGTCCATCCTACTCACCTGTAGACCAGCGAGTCATCCAAGGAGCTGTTGTACTGGATCTGGTACATCCGGATACCCGGGATGTGCCGTTCCGACGGCCAGTGGATGACCACGGAAGTAGAGGTCAGTTCTGCCGCTACAATCTTCCTGTCCTGGTGGTTCTTGGTTTCATTGGATCCCGATTTGGCGGAGGTGGTGATGTCGGAGGAGCCCGGGTCCGGCTCCTTCAAGTGGCCGGTGTTGTTGACCAGCAGGGGCAGAGGGACGATGCAGACGTCCACGGGGGCCGTGGCTTCCCCGGCTGCGTTGGAGGCGATGCAGGTGAAGATTCCATTGTCCTTCAAGGTGGTGATGAAGATGTCCAGTGTGCCGTTCTCATAGATGGTGGCCCGGGTGGTGTTGTGGATGAGTTTGCCGTCGGGCGCGATCCAGTGGATGGAAGGTTCTGGGTCCCCTACAGCCTTGCACTTCAGGCTGACCCCCTGGCCCTCCATGATGAAGGACTTGCTGGAATACTGGCGGGTGATGAGGGGCGGCTCGCAGATGAACTCCTCCTCGGGGATTGACCAAAAGTACTTGTCCATCAGGTGCTCTGGGGAGGCGCAGGTCTCCAGGTCGTCCTCCCGCGTGAGCCTCCGCAGCCACAGCAGCTCGCAGTTGCAGTGCAGCGGGTTGCCCCCAAAGCTGATGGTCAAGGTGGATGGGTGAGTCCCGCGGACGTTGGCC
Source organism: Laticauda colubrina (assembly GCA_015471245.1). Lineage (NCBI taxonomy): Eukaryota > Metazoa > Chordata > Lepidosauria > Squamata > Elapidae > Laticauda > Laticauda colubrina. Next base: position 760,163 of record BLBF01000071.1, read on the forward strand.
AGCACTTCAGCCCTCAAGAAGAGGTTGTCCGGAGGCAGCTTCTGCAGCCGGTTGGAGGTCATGTCCAGCCTGACCAGCTTCTGGAGCTGGGAGAAGGTGCCCTCTGCGATGTGGTCGATGAGGTTGTGGTCCAGTGTGAGGGTGTTGAGGCTGACCATCTGGCCGATGGCCTCCCAGGGCAGGGCCTCCAGGTTGTTGTAGGAGAGGTCCAGGTCTTCCACGGTGGAGAGGAACTCATCGAAGCAGGAGGCCTCGATGTGGCTGATCTGATTGTTCCCCAGGATGAGGTGCCGGAGGTTGGTCAGTCCCCGAAAGTGCTCCTGCTTCAGGAGGGCCAGCCGGTTGCTGTTCATGTGCAGGGCCCGTAAGGCACGCAGGTCAGCGAAGGCGAAGGGCAGGATCTGGCTGATGGTGTTGCGCGAGAGGGTGAGGTGCACCAAGTTGGTCATGTTGGAGAAGTCCTTCCGGCGGATGATGGTGATGAAGTTGTCCGTCAGGCGCAGCTCCACCGTGCGCCGGTCAATGGTGGCCGGCACGAAGAGGAGGCCTGTCTTGGCACACAGCATGGTCAACGTCGGGGAGATGTTCTGGCAGATGCAGCGGCCGGGGCAGTGCTGAGCTTTCGCCATGGTGCCAAGCATCAAAAGAGGCAAGAAAAGCTTTTCCATGATACTGGCACGCTCCGTACCTGGGGAGGCCCTGGGCAGACAAAACAAAGCAGCAAAAGATTATAAAGGCGGTTCGACTGCATCTCTCCCCAGGATGCGAGTCTCAGAGCTTGCCAGGGCTGCCCTGACTTCAAAGGATTTGGGGTCAAATGAGAGCCAGCTCTCCTTAGCCCTAATGGTAGAGAATTTGCTGCTCCCCGTAGGAACGCCAGCCAGAGCGCTGGAAGGCTTTAAAAGGGGGACTAGACTGTAGGAGAAGGTGTGGAAGGCCCTGGGGCACAAGTGGACTTGGCAATTGGCATGTACTTACGACGGTCGCAATGTCCCCTTGGGGTCACGTGTTCCCCTTCTCTGACCTTCTGACGAGCAAAGTCAATGGGGAAGCCAGGTTCACTTAACAACCATCTTACTAACCTAACAACTGCAGCAATTCACTTAATAACAGTGACAAAAAAAGTCACAAAATGGGGCAAAACTTCACTCAACCAGTGTCTCACTTAGCAAGAGACATTTTGCGCTCAATTGTGGTCATAAGCTGAGGACTTCCTGGAGTTTGTTTGTTGCTGGAGAGCAAGAGTGGCAGGTGGCCATTAGCTTTCTTGCACACTCATGTGGGTCTCTGACCCCAAGCAAAGCACTCAACCAGGCGGCTGGGGATTATGGGATGGAAAGCACCATTCATCTGGAGGCAAAGTCCCTGAGGTCATGCAGTGGCCCCTGGTGCCACCTCAACACGGGCAACTCCCATCCCTGACTGACAACTAGGTAGCAGTTGTCAAACCGACAACCGACAGACAGACAGTTACAGAGAGAGTGTCAAAAACCGCCTGATTGAGATCCATATCTGGAATTCATTTTAAGGAAGCTTTATGTCCTTCTGTTGATTGACACCAAGAAATCAACCCATCACCTTTTTTTTTTTTAAGAGAAGAAGAATTTGAGCCAATCAAGTGGTATTTTCAAAAATAATTTCCTTTGCAGCAGTGAAGCACTAAATACCAGGTATTTTCCTTAGATTTTTACACAGCAGCAGGATTTTTTATTGGGCTTTAACAAGAATTTGCTTCTTCTCCATTCTGCTGAGCTGATTTTTTTTTTTTTTTTTTTTGACATCCTCCAGGTATGGCTAATGAAGGAATTTGGAAGAATAGATCCCAGGGCTGTTAAAAGAGGCGTTTTCAGAGCTAATGATGGAAGAGAGGAAGAAAGTGAGGGTCATGATTACGCTTATTTAACCATGCTTAGAGAAAGGAAAAGCCTTCTCAAGACAGCTGATCATCTTCCTAATATATTAACAACTTAATAACTAATAAAAGACAAATTATGCTTCAATCAAACCAAACCTTTGAGTTAAAAATGTGGTTTTCAATAAGCGGCGCCATAAAATCTTGAGGAGAGGGCTACTAAGAATAAATAGCTTTCAAAATTATTTTGAAAGGTTGCAAAGAGGGGGACTTTTTTTAACAGCCCAAACTATGCAAATGAAACTCTGTCCCTTGTAACACAAACCGCACACCAGGGGAAATGACTGTTGTGCAGTTGCTGGCACTCGCTTGGTGTTTTCACGCATGTGGCCATGTGTCCCCGGGTCACCCTTCCAAGGAGATCAACTGAGCCCCAGACCAGGCAATTCCGCCCCCCCCCCCGATTGCTAAAAACCTCTCAATACTCCTATGACTGGCACAATTTGGGCAGGGGCTCATCAGCATATCATCCCAAAAGGATTGTGGGGTCTGTGATGATCTCTGAGCTTGGTGGTTTTCTTGCAGACGTTTCATGGCCCAACTAGGAAGCAAAAGAGGATGGCGGGCATAACCACAATTGCTCAATCCAAACTCGGGACAAGAGCCGGGACCCTGGACTGCATCCATCCGGACTTTTTTGCCCCGCTGTGGATGCCTCCTTTCTTTGAAGCTGGAGGAATTGCCAAACCCAGGAAGATTTGAAGTGTTGGGTAAACTGCAGAATTAGGGAACCAAGATGTAAAACGTTGCACTCTGCAAGCCACAGGTAACCTGGACTGGGCTGCACCTCCACCTGCAGGCCCCTGGCTGAGAATTAGGGAGCCGAATCGAGCCCCCTCCCCGAAATCCGCCTCCAAGACCCGGGGGATTGGATGGACCTTTTCCAAGCTGCTGCAATCCAGAGAGACGCTGAGCGGCTTAGCCCCACCTACGCTCTTGGCGTAAAGCGAGTGGAAAAGCGCACAGCTGAAAGCGGGGACCACCCAGACAAGAGCCGCATTCATTACGCTCTGGATTAAAGCCTTCCCGGCCCCGCAGCTTGCGGGAAGAGCCGCCGGGAGGAGCTCCGCCAAAGCGGCATCCCTGGGAGGGGCCAAACCATGACCCAAAGACCCCCCTTCGGCACCGGACAGCTCCTCCTGGGCAGGTGTCCAGTCGCGGTGACGCTTCTCAAAGAGCCTTGCGGGGTTTTCTCCCGCATGGGCTGACAGAGTGACGGCAATCATTGGGCATCATTTTTAAAGCCCCCCTCAGGAAGCAATGGGGAAAAGGAAGCGGGCACCAAGAGCGAGGAAGGGAGGCAGCTTCTTCCTGGGGACCCTTTCTGGGGGGTCCCCTGAGCACAGGGTGGTTCCTGGTGGACCTTCCAGCTCCAGGGACTTCTTGGGGCAGGGAGGGGATTCGAACCCGAGTGTGGGCCTTTGCCAACCTTGTGCCCACCAGCCCATGTGCCGACTCTGCCCCTCTGCTGACAAAAGTAAAGCGCCCGATCAGGAACCGGGAGGGGGGCTCCAATTCTGGGCCCCAAGTGACAGAGCAGCCTGGGCCAACAGGAGGCCAGGCTGTCCCTCTGCCCGAGAGGCTGACAGGCACCCCAGGCCTCGAATCCTCAAGCCGTCCCTGGCGCAGCTGCCACAGCTGTGGTCCCCACATGGGTCCAGATGCCCAAGGAAGGAAAGAGTCGTGAGCACCAGTGGCGCAAAGCATGCCAAGTGGGTGCCAGACGGGGCAGGAGGCCTGGTGCCCCCCTCTGCGCCTCTCGATAGGGAATAATTAGCACTTCCAGCTCTATTTAGACTGACTATTCCCTGGAGGTTCCAGAACCTCTTCTCAGCCTTCTTGAAGGCAGCCTTGACTAGCCGGATCAAACCATGGCTTGGTGCGACACAGTGACTCACACGCCGCCTTTCTGCCTTGGAGAGCCGTCTTCAATTGGGCTTGGCTGGTCCAAGTGTTTGGAGAGCTTCCTTTGGTCCTGCATCGTCTAGAACATCCGGAAGGGACCCCATCAGAGGATGCTGCAGAATTTCTGGCCACTCGCAACCCCCCCAGGCCAGAACCCTCCCCAAAGGACAGCAACCTCAGACAGGATTCTTCCTGCGTTGTGCTACAGGCAGTCTTCAAATTACGACGACTCAGCCCAACATTTCCATTGCTAAGTGAGGCAGCTGTTCAGGGGGTTGCAGCTCATGGGACGTAAAATGAGAGGCGGCTCGCTTAACAACGGCCTCGCTTAGCAATGGAAATGCTCCCCAGACTCAGCCAGGTTCTTCCCAAGGGGGTCATGGCTTCTCCCCCAATGTACTTGTCCCCAGATGGGGCTCTGGGGACGCTCGGCAGATGTTGCGGGAAGAGCGGAGGGGAAGAACTTCCAAGCAGCAGCAGGTGCTGCATCTCCATCCTCTCTTTCCAGCCACGCCTGTCTGAGTGTGTCTCAGCGTCCTCGTTTCCATGTCTTGCAATCGAGCACAATTTCTCTCTCCTTGTCTCCCAACAATCTCCATCCTCTTAAAGGGAAGGTGGGGGGAATGGGGGGGGGGGGAGAGAAAGCACCGGCATCGACTCTTTGCAACATGAGATGCAAAAAAGCTTTTCCGGATTTAAGTCTGGCCAGCAACTGGGCAAAGGGGAGGCAACGTGGCAGGAGTGCATGTGTTTAAGTCAGAGTTTAGGGTTAGATTGGAGGGCAGTGTAACAGGCAAAACAGAGGCTGGGGGCTGCCCAGATACCTGGCATCAGCAATAAGACTGGTGTATGTGTGTGCAGGAGTGAGAGGGAGAGAGCAGATATAATTTGATTATACTGGATTCCTCGAAAAAGAGCTGCTGGGTGGTGGAGGAAAAATATTCCTCCAATGAGGGTTCAGATCCCAGAGACGGGAGCAGCAGGCAAAGTTCATTGCCCGATTCTGCAAAGGACAGAAATCAGCCTCCCATGAGTTACTGTAACCTTCTGATTTCACACACCAATAGTGGGGAAAGGGTGTCTGTTAAAAGCAAAAGTCTGTTAAATCAGAATAGGTTGTTATGCACGGGAATTTTATGCATTTCCTCATGTTACTTATACAGAGAAACATACCAGGTACAGACATATGTTGGCTGAATCAGCATTTCTCAATCTTGGCCAGATGTGTGGATTTCAACCTCTGCTGGCTGGGGGATTCTGGGAGTTGAAGTCCATGCATCTGAATGTTGCCAAGGTGGAGAAACACACAACACAGCAATCACATTTCTTCCTACTTCTTTTTGGGGTCCCCTCTCAGTTTCTCTGTTCCTGGGGTGCAGCTGCTTTTGCGGTCCTTTCCTAGGCCTGTGGTCTCCCATCCTTTCTTCTGCAGCTGTTTCCAGCTGCAGCCTCAGAGGAGATTCACTGGGACCCTCTGGGGCCCCAACATCCCCCAGACCCTCTAAGGCAGGGGCCAAACATGCCCCCCACTAGGAGGGTCCAACAACCTTTAGCCAGGCAGCATTAGCCCCACCTGGGGAAAAAAACAACTTCATCCCCACCTGTATCCTTCAAAATGCCAGCCCTTCGCCACTCATCATTTTTCATATTATATTATTTATCTAGTTGAAGTATTTTTACGCCTCCAGGTTCTCTGGGCAATTTACAGCACAAGAAGCCGAACAAGTTAAAAATACATCCATTAAAGGAGATTAAATCAGCCCAGAGACAGTGGCAAAGATCAAACAAACAAAGAGCACCCCTAAGAAGTTGCACATTTCTCTCCCCTGCTTCTAAAATGAGCTTCATCAGGTTCAAGGCCACGATCTGCGGTTCGCACAGCTGTAGCTGGTCCTAGACTTATGACTGCAACCCAGCCCAACATTTCCGTTGCTAAGCAAGACATCAGTCAAGGGAGGTTTGCCCCATTTTACAACCTTCCTTTCCCCAAGTTAAGTGAATCGCTGCAGCTGTTCACACGGTGGTGAACCTGGTTTCCCCGTTGGTGAATCAGTGAATCTGCTTTCCCCGTTGAGTTTGCTGATCAGAAGGTCGCAAAAGGGGATCAGGCAACCGCCAGGGACACGGCAGCCATCGTAAGTGTGAACCGGTAGCCGAGTGTCTGAACGTTGATCACGTGACCAAGGGGATGCTGCAGCAGTTGTAAGTGTGGAAAATGGTCATAAGTTGCTTTTTTCAGTGCCATTGTAACTTTGGTCAGTAAGTGAATTTTTCTAAGTGGAGGACTACCTGTATTCTAAACCAGGGTTCTTCAACCTTGGCCACTTGAAGCCTGGTGGACTTCAACTCCCAGAATTCCCCAGCCAGCAAAGCTTCAAGTGGCCAAGGTTGGAGACCCCTGTTCGAAACCAGGCAGCTGAAAAGCTGTCTCTCTTCCCAAGGCGACTGGCAGGCTGGCCGCTTGCCTTGCCAACTCCTGGAAGAAGCTGGCACCTTTTCTGAAGGCGACCAGAAGCGCCTGGTGCTGCTGGGTTCTCCTGTTTCTCAGAGGCTGCCAGAACCCCTGGATGGCAGCCAGCCAGTCCCCTCCACACTACAAAGCCCAAAAGCCACCTGCAAGCGCCTGCCGTGTCTCCACAAGGCCTCCAGAAGGCCTTATCTTGCCTCTCATTCCTTCCCAAGAGTTGGGAGACATAGCATCACCGGGTGCCAGGCTGCACCTAGCGGTGTAACTAAGTTGACACATCGCACTTAAGTCCTGGTTTTCCAAACCCAGTTGATTGACTTGCCACAATTGGCAGGCCTGTCCCCACAACCCAGAGACATTAACCCTGGTTTACAAGCCTTGTGGCCAGACTGCTCGGAACCTGGGGGTACTCGCCCCGCAAGGCAAGGATGCCAACTTGGAAGGGTTTGGGTGTTCCTGTGTGCCCCTCTCCTCAGAGAAATGCCAAGCAGCAACAGCAGCGCTTTTGAAAGGCAACAACCTCCCCCCCCCCAGGAATGCAGCACGCTTTCTCACCCCTCCTTTGAGCAAATAAATAAATAACACACCAAAAAGGGCTGTTAAAATCTCTAAAAATAACTTTTCTCCTCAGAGACTTGCAGGAAGGAAAGGTTGCCGGTTGGCAAAGGAGCCTCAGACAGAATGGAGGGGCCGAAATCTAGCGGAGAAAGACAAGGGAGGGGTCACACACCAAGGGGCCTGCCAGCTCCAGCCCCCTCCTTTTGCTCACCCGACTCCTGATCTAGGGGAATTCGCTCATCTTTAGCGAGACCCCAGAGATGAAATGAAACATCAACCCGCTTCCCAGACATCCTTAGATTAAAAAGGTTGGGGGGGAGATTGGGGAGGGGGAGCTGTTATGCTCGGCCCTGTCTGGAACGTTGTCTGCCCAGAAGAGTAGCACTATGAACATGGTGGGGGACAGATCTCGTTGGGTCTGCTGGCTTTGGCCTGGCTGTGTTCGTCACGGCATCCCTTTGAAAATGGGACCCCCAAGCACCTCTCAAAATTGCCCACCTGCCCAGAAAGCTCTCTGCCCTGCTCCTGGGGGTCCTGAGGTTCAGAGCAGTACCCCAGGGGCCACAAAGCTGCCTGGTTCCAATGCCCATCATCCCTGCTGGCCACGAGACTGCTGGAGGAGGTAGGAATTGTGAGACAGCCCCATCCACTGCTGTACCTCCTCCTCCTCCTCCTCCTCCTCCTCCTCCTCAGCCACTCAATTTCAAGAAAAGAATGGACAACCATTTGCCCAGGATGATGTAAGATCCCTTGCCTTGCACAGGGGGTTGGACTAGACGACCTCCAAGGTCCCTTTCAGTCCTGGGATCCCTATGATTCAGAGGCAGCCCAGCCCTGGTTTCCTCCTCCTCCTCCTTCCAGCTTTTGGCTTTTCCCACCAGAGAGAAAGGCTGCTGAGGGGTGTCCACTGAGTCGGATCTAAAGGGCAGCCCCCCCCCCCCCACCCAGTTTCTGCCCTCCTACGCTTGAGGCTCCCAGGGGGTCTCCGAATCAACCCCGCAGGGTTCTGTGCAGAAGCCCCACAGAAAAGGGGACCTCTGCACGCCAGAAACTTTTCTGCATTCCTCCCTCCATTCCCAAACACGGCATGGCTCTTGTGCAAAACCCTGCTCCCCCTTAATGTGTGCGTGTGTGTCTGTGTCTGTGTGAACGCTACTTTGCTTCTTTCCCTGTTTATCCTGGTTTTCTGCAGGAAGAGCCACTGCTGTTTCCCACCCCCACCCCCACCCCAGCTGAACAAGAGCTAAAGGGCATCATCGCTTCTTGAAAACTTCTCCCGCGTCCTCTGCCAACCGCTGAACTTTCTCTGGCACAGAATTGAATAATGTCCTCCATTATCATAGATAATTACGGCCGCTTGGTTGGTTGGCTCGGTGCAGCCTCTTCAAGCATCCTTTGTGCTGCAGTCCCGTAAATTGTCAGCTGCACCTTTTCCCTGACTGGCCCCGACCTGGGAGGGGGGAGGACCCCGGCTGGCCTCCTTCCCAGCCGGGTCTCGGGTGCTTTCAATCCTTTGCCCCTGTGGTCTCTCTGGCCCAATGACGTCCCCCAGGAACGTCCAGAAAGGAGGGAGGCAGGACCCTCCCCGCAGTCTTCAAGGTTTTCCTTTGCCAAGGTTGGAGGGCCTACTGGGGATAATGGTTTCCAGTGGTCTGGCATGGAAGGACGCTCCCGAATTGTCCCTCCTGTTCTTGGCTATACTTGTAAGTATTTGCAATTTTAGGAATTGCCTGCAAGATCCAGAACCCATTAATGGAATTTGTAATTGCAAAACAAAAGGGAAGGGAAGGGAGACAGACAGGCAGGCAGGCAGATGATGAAAAGAATTGGGAATCATGGTGATGGTGGGGACGTTGCAATGGCCGTAAGTGTGAAAAATGGTCCCAAGTCCCTTTTTCCTGGGCCATTTCACTAAATCAGGGGTCCCCAAACTTGGCCACTTTAAGACTGGTGGACTCCAACTCCCAGAATTCCCCAGCCAGCCCTGTCTGTTTCTTTTTCTCTCTCAATCTCCTAAAGTGGAGAGAGACTGCAGAGGGAGGGATCACAAGAGAGTAAGCTCTGCTGGCTGGAGGATTCTGGGAGTTGAAGTCCACCAGGCTTAAAGTGGCCAGGTTTGGGGACCTCTGGTGTAGGGTCTCCTGCTTGAGCAAGGAGTTGGACATAGACCATAAGAACATAGAACCATGGGGTTAGAAGGGACCTTGGAGGTCTTCTAGTCCAACCCTTTGCTCAAGCAGGAGACCCTACACCAGAGATCCCCAAACTTGGCAACTTTAAGACTTGCGGACTTCAGTTCCCAGAATTCTCCAGCTAGCTAGGCCTACTTTTTCTCTCTCTTCATCTCCTAAAGTGGAGAGAGCTCTGCTGGCTGGGGGATTCTGGGAGTTGAAGTCCACCAGGCTTCAAGTGGCCAAGTTTGGAGACCCCTGCACTAAATGAAGTGTTGTGTGTCTGCAGCAGTGCAGAAGAAGACCCAGTTTCCTGGCTGCCCCGCATCCCACTGCCCCCTTTTGCTGCCTGCTCCACCACGGACAGGTGCACCATCGATCTGCAGCTCTGCTCCAGCTGGAAGACTGTGGCGGCTGCTCCTGCAGGCGTGCAGCCAGGGAGGGAACAGGCCATGATAACCATGCGGGGGGCCTGGCAGGCTCACCTGGCACATCACGAGCCGTCTGGGTGCAGCAGCTGCAGCGGAGGGAGAGGTCGGGGGAAGGCTGGTCCCAAACGGAGGGGGCCCTGGCACTCGCCAGCCCAGGCCCATCGAAAAGCCCCTGCGCTCCGTGGGGAGACAGAGTGTGTCAAACCCACAACTGCCACCAGGGATGGAAGCGCAGGTGTGAAGTGGCCAAGTCCAGCCACGCCACCTGCGAGGCCTCCGAAGACGCAGCTGATGGCCACGTGAGATGCCAACGGATTCCTGGGCACCATCGGAGGATCCCCACCTCTGGTAATGCCAGTGTCAGATTCTGGCACCCAGGGCCAGTTCAGAGCCTGAAAAGGGGGCAAGGGGAGATAACTGACCCAACTCTGGTTGGATGGCTGCGGTGCTGAGTTTGGTGGCTGGCAGGGAGGGTTTCACTGCAACCACGGCCTGCCAACCTTGGCAAGACAAGATAGAGGTAGTCCTGTATCTCCTCCCTCCCTTCTTTTTCTCCTTCCTCTCTTCTCTCCCTCCCTCTCTCCCTTACAATCATAACTGAGCCCACAATTTCCATTGCTAAGTGAAACAGTTGTTAAGCAAGATTTGTGCCATTTTACAACCTTTCTTGCCACACATTAAGTGAATCCCTGCAGATGTTACGTTATTAAGACAGTCGTTAAGTGAATCCAGTTTCCCCGTTGACTTGCCTTGTCGGATGGTCGCAAAAGGGGAACACGTGGCCTCCAGGGGACATAGCAACCATCATAAGCATGAACCAATGGCCAAGCGCCTGTGTTTTGATCACGTATAACCACAAGGAGGCTGCAATGGTCATAAGGGTGAAAAATGGTCCCCAGTCCCTTTTTTCTGTGCTGTTGCAACTCTGTATGGTCACTAAGTGAACTGCTATAAGTTGAGGACTGCTTGTTTAGAAAAAAAACATTGGGCTTCATTCAGCTCCTTTGTCGAGGACTTTCTGTATGACTAGTCCTCGACTTACAATGGTTCATTTAGTGACCATTCGCAGTTACGGCACTGAAACAAAGGGTTTACGATCATGTTTCACACTTCTGACCATTGCAGCAGCATCCCCTTGGTCAGGTGATCAGAATTCAGATGCCTGGCAACTGACTCATATTTACGACGGTTGCAGTGTCCCCTTGGGGTCACGTGATCCCCTTTTGCAACCTTCCGAAAAGCCAAGTCAACAGGGAAGCCAGATTCACTTAACGACTGGGTGACTAGTTTAATGACTGCAGGGATTCACTTAACAACAGTGGCAGGAAAGGTTGTAAAATGGGACAAATCTCACTCCAAAAAGCCTTGGTCTTACTGATGGAAATGCCTGGCTCTCTGGTCGTCGTAACTCGAGGACTCCCTGTCTTCCCTTTTCAGGACTGCCTCCCCCCCAAGCCCCTCCTTTGCTTGCAAGCCATGATGGTCTCTGGCCAGGGGGGCTGGGGGGGGGGCTGCCTGCCTCTGCTGGCCTTATCTTGACCACCGGCTGCTCAGATTTACGGCCTGCTCCACAGCCCCGTCTCCTGCCCTTCCACCACAGCAGCCGGGCGGGCGAAAGGCTATCTCGCTGCCTGCCTGTCTGGCCGGGGATGTCCATTTCCATGCCAGCCCGGAGCCGCTGGCAGCAGAGATGCCTCCGTGCCGCCTTATCAGCCAGGCTCAGATCCCCCCCCCCCGGCCCGGTCTCTTGCACTCGAGGGGGGACGCATCCAGAAGCCAGAAACCACCCCGTGATCCCTTCGAAGGGGGCAAAAGGGTCCCCCCAACATGGATGGCTTGCACCCCGGGGTGGCCCTTGGGGGGAGACCCAGCCTGCCTTGGTTGTCCGGAGGCAGCCCGGGGGGCTTTGCGGCTCTCTTTGCCCTGGAAGGGGGAGGACAGGCAGCCTTTCCCAGCTCCTATTGTGAAACAGATGCAAGAGCCAATAATGGCCAAAATCAAAGGCTGCCAATCAATAGTTGAGTTAAAAAGTGACAATTAACACAAGCTCATAACACCTGGCTAGAGACAGTATCACCCTTTGTGCCCCCCCCCCCCCAAGCTGATAAGGACATTGTATCCCTTAAAGGAAGGAGGAGGCCAGTTTGAACTGGCACCAGATTAGGAGCCAGGAGTTCTAGTCCTGCCTTAGGCGTGGGAACCAATGCCTCGGTGCCCCCCTGCTTTTGTCGGCCACTGAGGTCTCCTGTCGGAGATGGAAAGTATGAAGCCTCCACCCAAACCCACGAAGACCACCCACAGGGGGAAAACGGAGAATTAAAAATTGCCCCCTAACCCAGGGCTCCCCAACCTGGGCCACTTTAAGCCCCGGGGACTTTAACTCCCAGAATTCTGAAGTCTGCTGGGCTTAAAGTGGCCCAGGTTGGAGACCCCAACCCATTTAGTCCAAGCCACTCCTGAAAACCTCATAAGTGCCAAGAGATTTTGCCTCCAGGCCTGGTCTGAAAAGCCGGGGGGGGGGGGGGGGGGGGGGGGGGGGGGGGGCTCCTTGGGGGGGCTGTCACTGACTGGAGCAAGGGGCACGAAGGACCCGGCCACCCTCTTGGCCCTGAGCCGCCCCTGCGGACGGTCCCTCTCAGAGAAGAACCGGCAGAGAGCTGACATTAGTGGCGAGGAGACCGGCTATTTTCCTGTTAGAGGTAATTACAGCGCTGCCTTCCTGCTGCCTTCCAGCTTCTAACCTCTTAGCAGAACAATAGACAGATCGAGGGGGGGTAATCTAGCCACCACTCTGTGTGTGTGTGTGTGTGTGTGTGTGTGTGAAGTCAAAATTTCAAACTCCTGACAAGAGTCATCTTCAGCCAATCTGTTTCCCAGTCCCAGGCCCTGCTATGCGTCCTGCACCCCAAGAAAACCAGGCCCATCCAGATTACACCTCAACACTGACCCACATCAGAAAGAGGGAGGGAAGAAGAGAGGGAGAAGGGAAGGAGGCAGCGTAAAAGAGAAAGAGGGACAGGAAGAGTGGGAGGGAAGGAGAGGAAGAGAGGAGGTAGAGAGAGGGAAAGAGGGACAAGGAGGAGGAGAGAGAGGGAAGAAGAGAGGGAAAGGAAGAGACAGAGAAAAGGGGAGGAAGAGGAAGAGAAGGAGGGAGGAGAGGAGAGGGAGAGAAAGAGATGAAGGTGGGGGAGGGAGAAAGGGCGAACAAGAGAGGGGGCCAGGGCTTGCGAAACCCTTCGCCGATTTGCAGTTCTACGCCCTCCTTGGCTCGGCCCCTGCGTGGGGCAAGGGCACCTGTGCCATTCAAGAGAGGCACCCCCCCACACACACTTTGCCTCTTGTTGACAATCACACAACCCGGGAAGAGGCCAGGCAGGCGGAGGGTGCCTTCTCTTCCGAGTTGGTGGGAAGGAGCCACCTGGCTGCTTGGTCACGCGCCTGAGTCAAATACATGATGCAGCAAACAGATGCCAAACGACCTTGGCTCCCCCCCCCCCCCCCGCAGGATTTGGAGCCTTGCAGAAGGGGGCCTTTCCTGGGGGGGGGGGGCTGGATTCGGGGTCCCCAGCACAGATGTGTTTGGGGGGGCAGGACAGAGGAAAAACCGGAGGCCGCTGAATCCTCCTAACGCACCCCCATGCGTTGCGACTGGCGGATTGCCTTTAACAGCCACTTCATGATTATTTCATGCTACTTATTGCAACCTGCCCCTAATGCTTCCCAGCCAGGCACACCCTGAATACAGCACCCTCCGCATGGCCAGCGGGGGCTCTTCTTTAAAACCACATCCTTTCACCCTGCGATTAATGAACTCCCTGGTCGAGGGCTGCGCTAATCCGACGTGAGCTGGCAGCCCCGCAGGGTGGGGGGAGAGGAAAGGTAGCCCCTACCCCACCCCAAGACTGGCAGCTCTCTGATGCACGACCTCTGCTCTTCCCATCTCTGTTCCCCCCCCACCTGGGGAACGGCAAAAGAGGGGGAGGGTGAAGGCAAGGTTATATCGCCCACCGAAGTGTAGGGATTCCCTCCAGGCTGGTGTTCATGAGCCCATGCTGCTGGGCTGCCAAGCAGGGAGATCTCTGGGGGTGAGGGGGTCTTGCTGGAAATGTGCGTCAGGTCAGTGTCCTGCGGATCTCACGGGAATGGAGGGGGTAGCCCCCCCAAAGGGGCAGGAGATTAATACTTAGATATATACTAATATACTAAGAATACTTTTGGCAATTTTGGCAACTGTAAGAGGCCTGGACTTCAACTCCCAGAATCCCCCCAGCCAGCTTGGAATTGTTGGGATACTGGACTTGGTTTGACATGATTTGACCAACGGTCGACACAACCCACATGACAGGCTACCCTTCGTAGCATCCCATAATGTTCCCTGGATGACGCATTAACAAGAGCTCATCGGCACTTGCGCAAATCATCTGAACCAAGCTCAGCACGTCTGAACTGAACTGAAAAGCGACTTTCTAGATCAGGGATCCCCAAACTTGGCCACTTTAAGACACGTGGCCTTCAACTCCCAGAATTCCCCAGCCAGCTCTGCTTGAGCAAGGGACTGGACTAGAAGACCTCCAAGGTCTCTTCTAACCCCATGGCTCTATGGTCAGCTAGCTTTGCTGGCTGGAGAAATCTGGGAGTTGGTCCACAAGTCTTAAAGTTGCCAAGTTTGGAGCTCTCTGTTCTAGATCTTCCTAAATTCTTCTCTCTTTCATGAAACGGGTGCTTCTCAACTCTAAGAGGACTTCAACTCTTCAGGCGGCCTGGGCTTTTTAATAGTATAATGTAGTCCTCGACTTACGACAGCTCATTTAGTGACTGTTCAAAGTGACAATGAAAATAGTGACATGACCGTTCTTCACCTTTACACCCATTGCAGCATTCCCCCATGGTCCCATGGCCCAAATTCAGACGCTTGGCAACTGACTCACACTTACGACAGTTGCGGGTCATGGGATCCCCCTTTGCGACTTTCTGGCCGGATTCACTGAACAACTTGATCACTAATTTAACAGAGTACGGTGATTCACCTAACAACCGTGGCCAAAGAAAGGCCATTAAAATTCAGGCAACTTCACTCAACTGTTTAGCAACGAAATGTTGGGCTCAATTGTGGTTGTAATTGTGACTGCCTGGCCTGAGTTTGCAAGTTACCGGTTCAAATTTCCATATGGCCTTTTTTCAGTCTTTGGCAAGTGGGAACCAGTTCTTATATCAGAATCCACATTCCTCCTGGAGAACTCGAAGCGCCAATCAAAGGCTCCCCGAGTCATTAAAAACATCAATCAAAGAGCCCCCCCTCCCCTCCTCCTTAAGGCAACCCTTCCATTCTCATCATCCGCTATTTATTCTGGCCTCACTCTTTCCTTGCAGGGGGCCGAGAGCAGATTAATGCTGGGAAAGAGGCAGAAATCCAATTTGAAGACGGATTTAAAGCTGGGCCCCTGCAGGAAGAAGAACCCCCTTCAGCTGGTCTTCCTCCATCCAAGATGCCAGAGGGGGAACCATACTGGAGAGGAGGCTGAAGAGGAGCAGAGTGAGAGTTCACAGAGCAACCAAAGGGCTTCCTGGCTATAAACAGAGTTGAATAACAGAGCTGGAAGGGGCCTTGGAGGTCTTCTAGTCCAGCCCCTGCTCAGGCAGGAGACTCCAATATATACCATTTCAGACAACTGGCTCTCTAGTCTCTTCTTAAAAACCTCCAGTGTTGGAGCATTCCCAACTTCTGGTGGCAGGCTGTTCCACCGGTTAATTGTCCCCACTGCCATGAGGTTTCTCCTTAGTTCCAGGTTGCTCCTCTCCTTGATGAGTTTCCACCCACTGCTTCTTGCCCTGCCCTCAGGGGCTTTGACCCGATCAACCTATCTTCAGGACACCCCTGTGAGGTAGGCTGGTATCATCAGTCTCGGAGAGGGGGAAGGAAGGCTGGAACTCAGCACTACTCAAGGTCCAGAATCCCTCTTACAAAACCTGATTTTAGCAAAAGATTATTGTGATTTTTACCTTGGACAAATATAGTCACCTCGTAGCAGGATGAGCGGCAAATAAATGTGATAAATAATAATAAGTGTACACAAACCCTCCCAATTAGCATTTGCACAGAGCATAAACCAAGGGCAGCTGAAGAGATGTGCAAAATTACAGCACCAGAAAGGAAAACAAAAGGGTGGAACTAGGAAGATTTTATTCCTCACTGGGGAAGTAAAACTCATGGATAAATAGCTCCCCTCCTTGGTCTCATTGATGACAATACCAACAAAAGCAATTTTTGTGTATTCTAGCTAGATGATGAATGTATGTTTATCTCTGTTCTTTAAAACACAGGTAACTAGCTACCTGGCATTTACAAATATATCTATTTATACACTTATTAACATACTTCATCTGTGCCCCTTCCTCACTCAACCTAGAAAAGACTTTCAAAATCTAGCCAAAATGCAGTAAACTGAGCTGGGAATAAGCAGGAATGCCAAATATCAAAAGCACCCTTGGTTTCTTTGCCAACATACCTGTTTAAAACCTCCTAAGGAGAAAAGCAAATGGAATTCTTTTGGAAGCATTTGATAAATGGAAACATGCTTTCACTCCAAGGCCCCCGACTCAGCTTCTTCATTTCATGCCTTTCCTGCTTAAATAAACAGATGTTTGCCAACCTGGGGCCCTCTGGATATTTGGGGAGGGGGAGGGGCTGCAGCTGGCAAGGTGCCCATCCTGGAAAGGTTGGCCTAGACTCCCAAACACATCTGGAAACTGCCAGGCAAAGGAAAGCAAGCTTGGTGGATTAAATATATACATATATATCAATTTGCATTTGGGGAGCCCTACAGATCTGGGGAAACTCACATCTGGGCCAGGAGAGAAAGATTGGCAACTCTAAGGTGTGTGGACTTCAACTCCCAGAATTCTCCAGCCAACATGGCTCCTCCTCCTCCTCCTCTCCCCCCGCCTCCTTCTCCTTTGCAAACCCTCCTCCTTTCAAGCACTGATGAAGTTCCCTAGTTGGGTTAAGAGACGTCTGCAAGAAAACCACCAAGCTCAGAGCGCGCCAAGGAGCCCACAGTTCAACCCAGAGCTGCAAATGTTCCCTTCTTGCTGCAAGTCAGCCCTGCCAGTCACTCTGGAAACAAGGGCATTATGCCAGGGAGAACCGATGACATACGTTGCGTGAACTTCCCTCCTTTTCTTCTCCGTCCACGTAAGGCGATAATGCGGGATTCAGAAATACAGATCCCCCCCCCGCAGCCCAAGTGGCCCAGGTCTCCCCCCACGTCGATGGCCCTATCCAGGTGACCCGAAGGGCACAGAGAAGCCGCCAAGCAGCCTCAAGGACTCTGAGAGAGAGAGCGCTAGATGCCCAGACGACTGCAAGGAATGTAAACCCTTCCATCCTCTACCACCGTTCAGTCAGAACTGAAGAAGCTTCTCGGATGAGGAGTGAAACATCCTCAAGGAGACACAAAGAAAATCTGGTTTTGAAAAAACACCTTTGTGTCTTCTCCCCCCCCCCAAGGTTTTCTCAGCCTCCTCCTCCTCCAGATCCTGGGGTACCAAGCAAGCTGGACTCTCCTTTGGGCCCCCCTCCCCTCCCGAGGGGCCTTGCAGAGCTAAAGAGGGCTCCGAGGAGAGCCAGGCTCTTTGCTCCGAGTTTGTCTCCAGCCCTGATTTATGTCTGCAGCTGCCCAGCTCGGCTGCTGCTGATCCAAGGCCTCCGTTTGCTCTGAGAAGCCCCTGCTAGGCACGGGCGTTTGCTCTGGGGGGCTGGAGCTCTCTCTGTGTGTGTGCGTGGGGGCACAGGTGGGGAGGAAAATGGAGGCCACCCCCACACCATTTCAGCTTCTGCAGGCCCCCCCAACCACAAGCAGCTGGGGCTTCCCAGGGCTCACCCTCCCAGCAGGACCCGGGAAGGAGGATTTGCAACAGCAACTCCAGGGTCCCAAGGTTCCTGGGAAGAGAGGCCAGTAAGCAGCGTTGGCAGCCTCTTGGTGGTTAACTTGCACGCCTTGCACAACTGCAGCTCACGTGTCTGGAAGCCTCCCTGTGCAAGCCCCCCCCCCCCCCCCCCCCCCCAAAAAAAAAAAAAAAGCCAAGGAAGGATCTGGAAGGCAGGCAGCCTCGGAAGGGAAGGGAAGATCCAAGGACAGCGGCTGTGGAACCAGTCTTGGGAGGAGGAGGGGTCCAAGAAGACCTCCCCCCTTTCCCTAGGCTGCCTCCCAGCTGCTCAGTCACAAGGTGGGGGAGAGCAGGGAGAGTCAGGCCCACATTTCTCTGCCTTCCTTAAAACCAGGAGCCTCCAGCCGGGAAGAGGGGGGGGGCAGAGCCTTCCTGCAAGTGAAAGGTGGGGGGCGGGGGGGGTGTTCGTTGGCTCTCCTCCACTTCATATTTATGGCACTGTCTCTCAAGGCCTCCATCAGGTGAGGGGCTGCCAAGCTGTGCCAGGTTGACTGCTCTCTGCTCAAGAACAGGCCTTGGTTGCCTGCCAATGGCAGGATGGACGGTCAGTCCAGGATGGCATGCAGGGAGGGGCAAGCTGCTCTTCAAACACTCTGCCCAGAGAGGGAGGGAGAGGGAATAGAAAAGGAAGGGAGGGAGAGAGGCAGCCAGGAAGGAAGGAGATAGAAAAGGAAGGAAGGAAGGAAGGAAGGAAGGAAGGAAGGAAGGAAGGAAGGAAAGAAAAAAGGTTTCCCTGCTCAGGAGGTCAGGTTGGCTGGCCTGTGGCTCCGTCATGCCCAGAGGATATCAAATCCCATTTAGTGGCAGAAAATGTGGCCTCTGCCTGGGAACTTAAGAGGTTTCCTTTTTAAAAGAAAGCGAGCGGATCCTCTTCGGGGTAAGAGGTGGGAAGCCCTCAAAGCCCAGAGAATTACAATTGGGTCCAACCCCAAGTTTAAGGTGAAAGGACGAGAGAGACCCACACCTGGAAGCTGGCCTCTGCAGATTGGGGGGGGGGGGCAGAGTGGCCAGAAAGGGCAGCAGGAGGGCTGTTCCAAGCCCACTCCCACACTCCACACCCCGCAGATTCTTTGCTGGGCTGCTAGGGCCACGCTTCCCAGCCCAGGGTGTCCCATGGATGGGGACCAACAAAGATGGCCATTCATTCCATCGAAGTCCTACCTCTCACCCATCCAGGAAGACCTTCGACAACCCTCTCCCCATGGTGACCAGGTTGACTTTTAGGGTCACACTTATTTCCAGCAACAAATGGCTCCAGTAATGACCATGGCAATAAAGCTTGGGAAATTGGGCCTGGTCACAATAACAACCGATATGATGACCAGGTTATAAGTCAAGGACTGTCTGTAACTGCTGTTTAGGCAATTTGGCCACTTTAAGACTTGTGGACTTCAGCTCCCAGAATTCTCCAGCTAGCCATGTCTGTTTCTTTTCCTCCTCTCCCCCGATGAGGAGAGATTGCAGAGGAAGGGATTGCGGAGAGAGTAAGCTCTGCTGGTTCTGGAGAATTCTGGGAGTTGAAGTCTGCAAGTCTTAAAGTGCCCAAGTTTGGGGACCTCTGGTGTAGGCAGACTGCAAAAACATCCAGCAGAGACCCTCCCTCTCCCTTGGAGCTGCTCTGGGATGTGGGCTTCCCACCTGCTCTCCAATTTGGGGAGGGGCAGAGCCAATCCTGGAAGGGGCCTTGTGGCCAGCATCCAGCCCTCCTCCCTGCCCTGAAGGCTGCCCCTGGGCAAAGGCCTGGGTTCCTCAATGTCCCTTTCAGATGCTCAGAATGCCAAGCACGGCTGCCTTTGGCACCCTGGCAGAGACATGCCTGCATGGCGAGCGGGTCAGTATCCACATCGGGGCATCAGGAGTAGCAGCTCCACTCTGTTTTAATCTTCTCCTTACGTCTCTGGGATTTTTCTCCCCCGAAGAGCAGCACACATTTTAGACATGCACGAAACAGACGCACCCGGGACAGCAAAATGCACCCAACACCCCCTTGCCCTGTCCTGCCTGCTTCTGGCAGCCGGGCCTCAAATTGTTACGGGAGGCACACACACCTGCCACATGTTCGGGGAGAGGTGGGCTGTCCCAGTTACAGGTTCTGCTTTTCACCTGGACTAACAGCCCTTGGAGCTTAAACTAACCAAGGAGACGAGCCACCTAAAACTAAGGAGGAATTTCATGACACTTAGAACAATTAACCAGGGGAACAGTTTCCCTCCAGAAGTGGTGGGAGCTCCATCCCTGGACAGTCACTTGTCTGAGATGGTATCTGGGCTCCTGCTTGAGCAGGGGCTGGACTAGAAGACCTCCAAGGTCCCCTCCAGCTCTGTTCTTCTGTGATTATTATTAAGAGGAAGACACGATTCTCATCCAAGGATCTCTGCTTGGTACCAAAATCATCCTAAGTGGGTTGGAAAGAGCAGCTGAGCCCTTTTCCTGGATCTCTGGAATCTCCCACACTATTATGATTATCATTATTATCATTAATTAAATTTGTTTGCCACCTCTCGCATTTCAAAGCAACTCGGGACAGTGTCCAGACTCTGGGGACGCTCAGTTTGTAAGTGTGAAAAACGATCAAAAGTCACTTTTTCCCAGTTTCATTGCAACTTGGAACTGTCACCAAATGAACGGTTGTTAAGTCAAGGACTACCTTGTATTTTGTTAGCTCAGGTGAAGGCCTGGCGGGCTCTGCAAACCCAAATCCAAGCTTTGGGGGTTGCCAGAATCTGGGGTCCATGAAGAGCCTTCTGCCTTTGGTTAAACAGCAGAAGGCAGGTACCCCAGAACTACATCAAGCCCTCAGCAGCTTTGTGGCAATTCTGGGAAAGTGTGTGTGTGTGTGTGTGTGTGTGTGTGTGTGTGTGTAAAACCCCCAACCCAGGGATTTTTCTGCAGATCAGAGGACCAGAAGCAGATTGTTCTCACTGTCAAAAAGTTTTTCCTTATTTCCAGGTTGAATCTCTCCTTGTTCAGTTTCCATCCATTCTTCCTTGTTCGGGTGCTTTAGAAAATAGCTTGACCCCCTTCCTCCTCCTCTCTGGGGCAGCCCCTCAAACATTGGAAGATGCTCTCCTGCCTCCCCTGGTCCTTCTCTTCCCTAGACCTGCCAGGCCCAGTTCCTGCAACTGTCCATTGTATGTTTCAGCCTCCAGTCCCCTCATCCTCCTGGTTGCTACTCTCTGCACTTTTTCCTAGAGTCTCAAGGTCTTTTTTTAGAGTGTGGTGACCAAACCTGGGTGCAGGACTCTAGGTGTGGCCTTACCAAGGCTTTCTCGGGTGGTGGTATTAGTACCTCCCTCGATCTTGATTGTATCCCTCTGTTCATGCAACTTCGGATTGCTTTTTTGGCTGCCGTCTCCTATTTCGCTGGTTGTCCACGAAGACTCCAAGATCCCCCTCCCAGTTCCTGCCGTTGAGCCTGGTTTCACCCCGTCTATTTGGGTCCTTTGGGTTTTTCTTGCCTAAGTGCAGGGCTTTACTTTTCTCTACATTGAATTTCATGGGCAGCTTCAGAGCCCAAGTTGTGCGGCTGGCGATCCTTGAGGTTTTGATCTCATGCCTCCGAGGGGCTGTAAGCCGAGGCGATTCCCCAAACCAGCCCAAAAGATCAAATATGGACAAACATTTCAATCACCCACGATGTGCAAAGAAGTTCCATTTGATCCCTTGGCTCTCTAGGTCTCCAACGGGGACGCTGCTCTCTTCTCTCCCCAGAGGAAGCGCCCGTCCAACGGAGCCTTCACTGCCTTGTGCCCAACATGGGCCTTGCCCCCCTCCCCATTCTTCCCCCCAAGCATCTCCTGGCCAGGCTGACAAGAGGTTGCAGGAGAAAACTCCCGCAGGACTCTAATCCTGGACACACCTGGCTGCTGCTGCTCCCAGGCGCTCGACTGGGGAGGGAATTGGGGGCTCAAGTGGGAAGGAAGACAGGGCCGCCTGTCCAAACACTGGCAGAGAATTCCCTACGAAACTGTCTGTGGCAGCTCCAGAGGGGTGGGGGTGGGGGGAGAGAATAACCACGGAGAGGAGATAATGGACGAAGGAGCCTTCCTGCAGCTACCGGCCTGCCCCAAGTCTGCCACAAAACAGCTGCTTCTTGACCAGCAGATGCCAGAAGAAGAGCCGTGTTGTAGCTCCCTCTCCCCAGGCCTCCCCCCTCCCTTCCTGCCCCCCTCTCTTTGGGGCAGCTCTCCTGAGCAAGCAGATTGAGGACCGAGGCATTTGCTGCAGGGGATCGCTTTTTCGGGCAGGTGGACGGCAGCACTCCCCAGCGGGCACAGAAGCAGCTCAGGGCCCTCCTCTCCTCCCCAGGGCTGAAATATTTGCCCCCTGGGCCCATATTTTAGGTTGGAGGAGGCAAAGAGCCCACCAGACACCTGTTAGGTCACCAGCAGGAACAACATCCCCACTTGGGCCATGGAACATCCACAAGAAACTCACCAACTCAGAGAGCACAAAGGACCCCACAGTCCTCTCCCTCCTCTCCACTAATCCCACTCCCTTCCAGCACTGATGATGTTCCCTAGTTGAGTCATGAAACATCTGCAAGAAAACCACCCCGCTCCAAGAATACCAAGGATGGTCCATGGACCATCGGGAGCTGCCTCCTTTTTATCAGAGCCCAGGAAGAAACGCAACAGGCATCCTGGCCATCAGCTTCTGAGCAAACTGACCGAGGCAACTGTGTTAAATGCAAGTTGTTAAGTCCTCAACTTATCATCACAACTGTGTCCAAAATGTCCACTGCTAGGTTACAGAAGGTCGTGGTTAAGTGACTTTTGCCCTGTTTTACAAGCTGTTTTGCCACCATTGTTAAGAGAATCACTACAGCTGTGAAGTGATTCATACAGTTGTTAAGTGAATCTAGCTTCCCCGTGGGCGTCTTAGAAACTGGCTGGGAAGGTCTCAACTGGGGATGATAGGTACTCAGGGTCAAGGCAACCGCCCTAAGTACATGCCAGTTGCCAAGCCTCCAAATTGTGGCCCTGGGGATGCTGTGAAAAATGGTCGTAAGCCTCTCTTCTCAGGGCCGCTATAACTCTGAACAGTCAGCACACAAATGGTTGTAAGTTGAGGACTGACTGTATTTCTGTTCCTGACCTGATGCTGACGGGTGGCTCTCCCCACACCTTGCACAAGGATGGCACCTGCAAGTGGGCACAACAGCCCTTGTCTGGCCTGATCGCCCTCACCACGGCATCCCTCCAGCGTGCAACACAAGTTGCTGAGTGTGGAGAAGCAGGAGGGCGAAGGGAAGTAGGTGTGCCTTCCTCTGCCCAGGACAGGGCCCTGGAATCAAGAGGATACCCGGCCCTTGGTTTTACGAGCTGGCCTGGCAGGGTGGCAAGACAAGCAAAGGCCTTGGTAATGCCCTGTCTATGGAACTCTCTGCCACAGGAAATCAGTCTGATGGTCTTTTGCTACCAGAAAGGAAATTCCTTCTTTCCTCCTTTCCCCCTCCCTTCCATTTTCCTATTTTCCTTCTTCCTTTCTTTCCCCCTTCCCCCTCCCTCCCTCCATTCCCTTCCTCTTTCATTCCTCCCTTCCCCCTTCCTTTCTTCCTTTTTCCTCCCTTCCTCCTTTCTTCCCTCTCTTTCCACCTTCCTCCTCCATCCCTTCCTCCCCTTCCCCTTTCAGTCCTCCCTTCCCTCCCTCCCTCCCTCTTCTCTGCTGCCCATTTCCCCTGGAGCCCTTTAGGAACACCCTTATTCCTTGAATGTAACATAGCTGCTTTCTTTTATTACATCCATGTTTGCAAAAGAGGCAACTGTCTTTTAATCTCAGGGGTATGAAAACACTTTCTTTCAAATTATGATGTGAGCTTTCTCGTGGCTTTCATTGTCACTCACCACCCTGAAGAGCATACCAGCAAAACGAGAAGAAAATAGAAAGGAAAAGTCTTTTATCTTAAATGCATTCTGCAATTTGTTTGGGTCTGGATTTCTGCGGGCTATTGTGGGTTGTCAGTAGGTGATGGTTTGAAATCCTGGCTTAGTGTCACACCTGAATATAGCTACAGTAGGGTTGGGCCTCTCCAAATGAGTGGGATTTTATTGCTCCCCATAAATCTTCCAGGTGAAAAATTGGTCTGGGGTGGATTTTTTTTTTAACCTGGTCAAGTTTAAGAGAGCCGCCTGGGGAATTCTGGGAGTTGAAGTCCAGCCATCTTAAAGTTACTGAGGTTGAAACCGCCGGTCTGCAGAGCGACAGATTAGAAGAGCAAACCATCGGGTGGCTCGTGGGATTTACTTGTGAGTAAACAACTCCCAGAGTGTCCCTGTGTGGAGAAAGATTGCAACCGGGTCCATGGGAGATAAGCCACCTTCATTCCTGTGGGAGGATCACTTGCATGGGAAAGGCTCCATGCTGCATCAGGGGGCTTGGCCAGGTAAACGGGCCCCTCAGCTTCGGGGAGGGGGAGGGGTAAGACTGTGTGGTCGGCTCTCCGTTTAACGACTTGCCCCCTTTCCTCTCCCCTCCCCTCCCCAGGTAGCACAGCCCAGAGGCATAAATCCGGACCCAGCCCGGGTCTCCCCACCGCCTGCCTCCGTTGCCGCGCGGGCGGAGGGGGGCGGGAAAGCAACGCGGCGCTGCAGACGTGCCTCCTTGTGTGCTGCGCCCGCCCGGCGTTTGGCAGCGCCAGTGTCGGGAGGGCTTTCCGGGGGGGGGAGGGGGCGCCCCCTTCTGGGCAGCCCCCCGGAGGGCAGGGCGGGCGCGGGCGGGGCAGACCCCCCCCCCGCTGCAATTCTGCTCGGGAGCCGCAGGGGGGCGGAGATGGGGGGCAGCGACCCCTCCTCTGCCCAGCGGGGCTCCCTCCCTGCCCGGGCGCGGAGTGCGGGGAGCCGGGCAGCATCGGGGTGGGGCGGCCGAAGGGAGCCGGGCGCCGGCGCGGCTTCCCCCCCTGCCCGGCCGCGCGAAGCCGGGGCGCCGAGTCCCCCGGGCCGGAGGAGAAGCGGGAGGACGGCGGCGAGGCTCGGGCGGCCGGCCAGCCCCGCCGCGCCGCGCCGCCTTTTGCGCAGCCCCTTCGCCCGCCGGAGACCCACCTGGGAGCGGCTCCTCTCAGCCGAGGGGCGGCGACGGCGGCGGCATCATCATCATCATCATCATCATCATCATCATCATCATCATCCTGCGGGGCCCGCGGAGGGTCCGGGCGGGGCGCCCCGCAGGCTCCATCCGGCGGTGGGCAGACAAAGGCGAGGCCGGCAGAGGCGGCGGCGGCGCCCGCGAAGAGCCGCTCAGCTGGGCTCGGCCATCCCGCGAAGGAGCCGCCGCCGCCGCCGCCGCCGCCCGCTCCGCCTGCCCGCCTGGCCGCCCTGCAGAACCCGGGCTGGGCTGGGCTGGGCCGGGCCGGGCCGGCGGGAGGAGAGGCGGAGCGCGGCGGAAGCGCCGCCCAGCGGTGGGTGGGTGGGCTTTCTGGCGAGCCAAGCAAGGCGCAGCGGCGGGGGCGCCCGCCTCCGCTCCGGCCCCTTTTCTGCAGAGGGCGGAGGGGGCGATGGGTCGCTCGCCCCGGAAAGGCTGCGCCGAGGCAGCTGCTGAAGGTCGGAGGGTCCCTCCGGCCCGGGTGCCCATGGGGGGGGGGGGGGGGGGGGGGATGCCAGGCCTGCCAAGAGGAGCGAGGGAGGCTGCAGACGCTCCGCCTGGCTGACTTGAGCAGCCCGGCCCAGCCACCCTGGAGGGCCCGTCCCGGGCAGGGGTCTCTTTCCCCAGATTCTTCGCGGGCTTCCTTGGCAGCCTCCTGCCCTGGAGGGCACCTTCCCCCGACGGAGAGCCTCTGGCGCAGCAGAGGACAGGGGCCCCTCTGCCTTTGGGTGGGCCAGGAGGATGCTCAGGCCTGGCTCCCCTCCTTCTTTGCCCCAGAGGACCCTCCGGAGGGTCCCCCCCCCCCCCCGCCACAACCACCCAAAAAAACACCCTTTGAAAGATGTTTCCAACCTGCCATGACAAAACCCGATTGAAAGAGCGGAGCAGCCCCACTGTCTGAAGGCTTCTCCAGATCAGTGGCGGCGATTTCCATAGGTGGCCCCATCCGTCTCCCCCAGGCTGGCCAGGCAGGGCTGCCGGGACCAGACCAGGAGTCGTGCCTGCTGAAAGGATGCCACCCCAAAGGATGCTGTCACCCAGAGTAGCCCAGGAGGGGTTGCAACATGTCTGAGGCAGAATTATTGACAGGGCCAGAAATATGGACGCAGGCTACAAAATGATGTGTCTCAGCTGACAAAGATCAATGCTTCCATTCTGGATGGGCCATAAATCCAAGACGGACCCAGGGGGCTTTGCTGGTGGAAGTCTCTCCTGCTGACTCAACTGAGGAGGAATGGGGGGCAGGGGGGGGGGGCGGACAGGGACTCAAAGCCACCACTAGAGGAATTCCACCCAGGGCGGTAGGGCAGCTGCACCATCAGAGGAGAGGCCTCCTGCAGGATGCACAGCCTCCCCGTCTGATCTTCCCAGGGAGTTGGGGAGGGGGCAGAGGCACCCCCTGGAAAAGAACCCAGGCCTCGTTGGGCCTCTTGACACTCTGGGCCCAAAGAGAAGAGCCAGGCAGCCCCGTGGAGAAACCCCCGAAACAGCAAAGGCATCGTTTGGCTTGGGGACCTGATGGGGCAGTTTCCATGCTGGAGGTGGTGGATTAATTAATATCTCATCCCATCTTCTCCCCCCTGCCCTGCTCCCTCCTTGGCCATCTTGTGTAAATGATTTCATTCGCTAGGCTTATTTATCACTGAGGATTTTTCATGTTTTTATGTCGTAAGCCACCCCCAGTCATCGGATGAGAGATGGCGGCAAATAAATTTCATAATAAATAAAACTAAAAGGCTTGATTGGGATGAATAATGCGATGGGATGGGGAAGCGGTTGCAAGCAATTATGTCGCAGGCTTGGCTGTTAGCACTGCTCTCTGGCTTGCATTTGGGGGTGGCCACCTCCCCAGGCAGGGGGGGGGGAGTTTCAACAGTGGGTGAAGCTTCCCCTTCAGAGCTCGGACCTTCTCCCGGCACCTGCTCCACCTGTGACCAGCTGCCCATCCTCTGTGTAGGTTCCTGGGAAGAGAAGACCCAAACTAGCTTGGAGAGGGGCGCAGGTGAAGGGCACAGAGGCCACCAGAGTCCTTGCCGTCTCCCATAAGAGGCTTCTAAATAGCTGGGGTCTAAGGGTGGAGGGGCAGAGAGGGTAGCTTTATACAGGGCAGCAAATTGCATCCCGACTCTGAGGATTTTCCTCCATGTGTCGATCGTTGCATAAGCCAGGAAAGAAAGCACAAAGGATCACAACTTTGGTTTGCATTTATTCTGAGGGCTTGATCTTTTATTCCTCTCACATCTTGGACATGCAGCCGGTCAATTCCGACTGCTAAGAGGGCCTTTTGCTTAACTAACGCTCAGGGATGTCCAAATGATGGCCAAGATGGTATGTTCAAAGCTCTGCCAGCTTTTTAGCTGCATCATTAAAAAAAAAGGGGGACCCATCTTTGACTTTTTTCAAACTGTATTTTAACACGCCGGCTGGGAATTCTGGGCGTTGAAGTCCACAGGTCGTAAAGATGACAAGGTTAGATACCCCCGGCCTAAGGGATGTCAGGCTTACAATCTCCGACAATGCCTTTATCTCCTTTATTGATTTTATCGATCAATTTTTAAAATCCAATTCTTAACTTTAATCCAATTCTTTGCCTTCAGCATTTCAAGATCCTGAGGTCCACTTATCATCAAATGCAAGCCAGTTTCCAGCCAGTTTCACTCCAAAAGCCTGTGAAGTTTATAATTGGAGGGTCACTGTAAACTGGGGGTGGGGGTCTCAAGGTAAAGACCTTCTTGAAAGCTGCCTGGGCCAGCCAGGAGAAGGAAACAAGGGAGTGGCCAGAAAGTGGGCTGCCTATTGCATCTTTGGATGCATCCTCCAGGAGGCATGCTTGCAACATCTGGAGATGGACCAGATGACTGAGCGTTAAAACTCTCTTCCTGGGGATAAAGAATGCTGGCATTAATAGGGGTGTCCACAGGGGGAGTAAAAAAACCACGAGAGCAGCCATGTTCACGTGGTTGCAGGTCTGCCCCTTTTCCACGTGTGTTGGGCGAAGGGAACAGGAGGGGCAGGATGGGATCAAGGGGTCCCAGCGGCTCTCTTGACTTTCGCAGTGCTGGGTTGCAGGGGTGGGAGCTGGAGGCTGGAAGACCTGGAGAGAGAAGCAGGGGAGGGGTCGGGGGTCTCATCCATGAGGCCAGGAAGCCTCTTCCGATTGGACGAGACGAGGAAGGTAAGCGTGGAACCAGCATCTGAACAAGCATGGAGAGAGAGAGAGAGACAGGCAGGCTGACCTTGAGCTGTCCCTGCTCCTGAAGCAACAAGGAGCCGATGCTCAGAGACCACCCTGCCCCCCCTCCAAAAATGCCCACCCCAGGGGATGGGGCAAAGGCAGGAAGCCTCACCCAGCCCCCCCCCCCAGGCCAGCCCCCATGCATATGAGCCAGAGGTGTGCCGAGACAGCTGCTCAAAGGAGACACAGGGAGAGTGACATCACCCAAACTTTCTGTCCCTTTGCAGTGGTGGGCAGTGGACGTCCGCGTGTGTGAGGGCTCCAGAAGAGAGGCCCTTCGTAGCGCTATAGGGCTGGGAAGGGCCTTGGAGGTCTTCTAGTCCAACCCCCTTGCTCAAGGCAGGAGACCCCCTCCCGCTGTAGTCAAATGGCCGTCCAATCTTTTCTTGAAAATCTCCAGTGATGCAGCACTCACAACACTGAGGAGCCATTCAGCTGGTTAATTGTTCTCGCTGTCAAGAAATTCCTCCTTGGCTGCAGGTTGCTTCTATCCTTGATAGGCTCCTCTTGTTGCTTCTTGTCCTGCCTGCAGGTGTTCTGGAGCAGGGGTCAATCTGGAGAATAGGCTGACCGCCCCCCTTCTTTGGGGCAGCCCCTCAAATATTGGAAGATGCTATCATGTCACCCGCTGGTCCTTCTCTTTGTTGAACTAGACACACTCAGTTCATGCAACCGTTCTTCGTATGTATTTTAGCCCCCAGTTCCCTCATCATCCTTACTGTTCTTCTCTGCAAACATTCCAGGCTCTCAACATCCCTTTTGTCTTGTGGTGGCCGGAACTGGATGCGGCATTCCAAATGCGGTCTCGCCAGCACGGTGTGAAGCGGTACTATCCCTCCTCGCTGCCTTTTGAAGGAGACGACTTTAGCACTGGGCACCCCCTGAGCTCCTGTGGGAAGACACCGGCGAGGAGAGAGAAGCAGCTGTGCTGAATGCAAGAACAGGAGAAGACCAGGATCAAGGCAGCCTTGTTCTCTCCCTGCCCCCCCCCCCCCCCAGTCCCTGGGTCCTCTTTGGCAGAAGGGACACCTCCATCTAAACTGCTGAAGGTGTCACAGATCTCCAGTTAGACTCAGGGAATGGAGCCTCCGGGGGCAAGCACAGCCTACCTCAGAACAACAGGGGCTGGGCCAATGAAGCCAAGACGTGGGGCCCCCGGGAGAAGATCCTCTCCAGACAAGTCATCTCAGCCACAGTCAGCAGCCCTTCTTCCCCTCCAATCTCCGTCCCGGCCTTTCCCGAAAGCCGCCAGCTTCTGGCGATGGACTCCCGAGAATGAACCCTTCCACAAACATTTTGTCCTGAAATCTGGTAAATCTGCTCAGCGGCCTGGAATAATGGGCCACCAATATCTCACTGCTGCACTTCCACGGTGGGCAAGGGCTCCGGCCGCCTGGCCAGCCCTCTCTCTCTCCTTCGGCCTGTGAGCTTCTTGGGGCTCCAGTTCTCCTCCCGCAAGTCTCACTGGGCCTTTGCAAGGGCTGAGCAGGGGGGGGGGGCGTGAGTCTTAGCCCCCAATAGATGTATGTTTGTTGGGGTAGTGGGCACGCTCCCCTGGGCTGGAGGGGCTCCAGCAGAGGCCGGGTGCCTGTTCGCAGGGGACGGTTGGAGATTTCACAGCCAGCCCTTCGATTCTGCGGTGGATTTTGACAGTTTTGAAAAGTTTTTATCTTTGATGAGTGGAAGCTGCTGAGAGTTACCTTGAGGTACGATGGAGGGGCTTATACATTTTTACAAATAAAACGATCTGATCCCGATAAAAGCCAGAGCACCTTCAGCTCTGTTGCTCCTTTTCCCAGCTGTTGGCACGTTGAGGGCAGCGTCTTCTCAGCCTGGTTCTGGTCTTGAAGGCCAGCCAGGCATTTTGGCAGCTGGCATCCAGCACATCTGGAAAGCTCCGAGAGGAATCCCCCGGTCCCATCTGGCCTCTATTTGTGCAGCATTACGAGTTCCAACCCAGGCCAAGTGAGGAGAGGGTAGAAGAGACAATGGGCATGGGAGGAAGCAGCTGCCTGCTGAGATCCTGAACTTCCTCCGGATGGCATCTTGGGTGTCCCAGTGGAAGAAGGGCGGAATAAAGAGAGAGTCAATAAGATTGGGATGGGGGAGAAATTTCCTTCTGCTTTCCTATAGCAAGAACTAGTTATTTTATTTCTAAATATTTCATTTAGTTATTACATTTATAAACCTCTCAGCTCACCGTCGAGTGACTCCTGCCTGAGGAGGGGCTGGACTAGAAGACCTCCAAGGTCCCTTCCAACTCTATTCCTAAGGAATTTTTTCAGTGGGCAAAGCAGGCTGTTGGGCCTGATCCAACTACATCTTGAGCCCAGAAAGCTGCCTGTCCCTTGCAAGCCCCCTCCCCTCCCTTTCTCTCCCCCCCCCCCCCCATTCTTCCTAGTATGATGGTGCATGTCTTCCTGCCTTCATGGATGCTCACAATGCCTGGCAAAGCTCTCTTGCACCAGCATGGCTGCTGCGGAGACTGCAGGGCTCTTAATCTGCCCGGTGGGTGCCCCTGGGGTGTCTGTGGAGGTGCCCACTGGCTGGGTTGCCAGCCCCACATGCAACACCCCCACACACAACCCAGTTCCTCAGTCTGCTGCTTCTGCTGAAAAAAGGGCACACGCAGCTCCAGCAGAGGCTCATTAAATACGGAGGATTTATGAATGATGCAACAGCGCTTGCAACACGGGCCAGTCGGAAGCAGTGTTTCCCCCCCCCCCTCACCCAGCCATTAGTGTCTGATTTGTGAGGCTGTGCGGCTGGCACTTCGGTTTTAAAAGCTGCTCCGGCAGCCCCTCAGGTACCCATGAAAATAGGTTTTACGGCTCAAGTGCCGGAGCTCAGCCCCACAACTCCATCGCTGGCAGTTCTTCAAGACGAGGCTGGGCGACCGTTTGTCCGGAATGATAAGGGGGCAACAAGGCTCCAAGATGGATGCAACTCCCAGAATTCCTCATCCAGCAGAGTTACAGGGTCTCCGGTCATTGGTGCTCTCTGAGTTCCTTTGCTTTCTTGCATGATCCCAACATCATCACAGCTGCCTTGGTTTCATTCGGATTCCGCCATCTTGACTTTTCTGACACCCCCACCTCTCCGGTGCATAGCCTCACGTGGCCAAGGGCCCATATTGCGGGTTCCTCCACAAACAGCTCGCCAGCTGTTTCAGCTCCATAAAACATCTTGCATCTTATCCATAATATTGATTTCACAGTAACATCGATTTAAATAGATTTCTGGTGGGGCTAGACGGGTTAAAGCTGTCTTGAGATGATTGATGGGAACCTTGCCACCTTGTTCTGTAGCCCTTCAGCTGTATATCACCCCTGGGCAGGAAGGAGAGCCCCATCTCTGACCCACCCTTTTCCCCAGGGGTTGAAGGAGGACCCAGACTCTGCAAGAGAGATTCCCAGCTGTGGGGAGTAGAGATGGGAGGTGGAAAATACCCCATACATCAGTGATGCTGGAGCCCTTGCAGCCCAAATCTTACCTTTCAGCCCAAAATATTAACAGAATAACAAGAGTTGGAAGGGACCTTGGAGATCTTCTAGTCTAACCCCCTGCTCAAGAAGGAGACCCTACACTATTCCAGACAAATGGCCGTCCAATTTCTTCTTAAAGCCTTCCACTGATGGAGAACTCACAATTTCTGGTGGCCAGCTCTTCCGCTGGTTAATTGTCCTCACTCAGGAAATTTCTCCTTATTCCTGGGTTGGGGGCCACGGACTAATGAAATACCCCCCACACACACACACTGGCCTCTTACAGACCCCTAACAACGCAGGGGAGGGATAGCCCTGAAGCTTTGCCAGTTGGGGGAGCCTTGAGCCTCAGAGGCCCATGAGAGGGCCCAGCCTGGCCAAAGGAAATTCATTAGGACTGGGAGGAAGTGAGGGTACCCCAAGTGGAGTAAGGCAGATCCCTGCACTTGATCCCTCCATCTAATCTGGTAGTTCCCAACCTTGGCAAGTTTGAGATGGATGGACTTCAACTCCCAGAATTCTGGGAGTTAAAATCCACCCATTTTAAAGTTTAATCAGTTGGCCGTCCTGAAAGGAAATTAAAAAGAGGCTACCACTGATTTGCCTCCAACTTTTCAAACACTTACCTTCAAACCACCCTTCTTAATCCAGATCAGTAGACAAGCAATGCTTGTATTACTAAATCAGGTCCCCACAACTCAGGAAGCCCTCATCCTGGCTTGCTCCCTCTAACCCAGGAATCCACAGTCTAGCTTAGCCCAAAAGCTGGTTCACCCATGATACCCAGACAATCCCCGGGTGGGTTCCCACGTCCCACTGAGCGGTAAGCAAGCGCCTCGTAGCCTAGCTGGGCGTGTGGTGCGAATCCGGCTGTTCCGTCCCATTAATTCTAACCTCCTTAAGTCTGCAAACTCCCTACGACACCTTGTTACTCTCCCCATTAGCCCAGAAATTCCTAGGTTTCCACTGTGCTAATAGGACACGCTCCCTCTTTCTCCTCCCTCTGAGACCCAGGCTGGGATTTGATTCCTCTGCTCTTTGACGCCGTCCCTGCAATTTCTTTGATCAATCAAGTATCGATCGGCAGAAGGTTGCGCAATTAACTACCCCAGATAAATGGCAGTTTTTCCCTGGGAGATGAAAAACTCACAGATTTATGGACCATCTTCAGGAATGAAAATCAGGGGGAAAAGTGAAACAGGCTCTTTTATTATTATTTCTGTTTCCCCCACCTCACTATCCAGCACAGGCAGTCCTCCACTTACGATCCCAATTGAGCACCACATTTATGCTGCTGGGAAATCTCTTCAGTGAGTTTTGCCCCGTTTTATGACTTCTCTTGCCAGAGTTGTTCAGTGAATCACTGCAGTCGGTAAGTCACTCACTCGGTTGTTAAGTGAAACTGGGCTCCCCCTTGGCTTGGCTTTTCAGAAGGTCGCAAAAGGGGATCACGGGACTCCGGACCCTTCAGCCGTCAAAATATGAGTCAGTTGCCAAGTGTCCAAATATTCACAGGTGATCCTGGGAATGCTACAATGGTCATAGGTGTGAAAAATGGCTCCTAAGTCACATTTTCAATGCCAGTCACTAAGTGAACTGTTGTAAGTTGAAGATTGCCTGTATTAGCACAGACAAGAAACATGACCCTCCTGAAGGGCATTAATTCCGAGACCAGAGGTCATAAATCAAACATGCTGAAGGTGTGGCAGAGGACTTACCTGATGGAAGAGGGGGGGAATTACAGTTACTGGCATAAGGGAAATATGTTAGCAAGAAAAGGGGGTTGCTGTTTTTTTAAGAAAAAAGTTGCAACAACAAAGAAAAACTCCAGCAATAGCTATGTAGGGGTGGAGGGAAAAAGAGACTCCAGTAGCTTCTATTCTTGACATGTTGGAAGAAACATTTTTCATGAGGAACCGTATTTTCCAAACTTGAAAGAAAGGGAAAAGGAAAAAAAAAAACATTTTATACTATGTATGGTCCCTGTCTATTTACAGTATGAAGACCTAGCAACCGATAATAATTATTAATCAGATTTGCTATTAACTTAAAATATTAGCTCATAAAGAAACAGTTTGCAGGCACACACGCCTTGTGCTTAATAAATATCCGAGTGAAAATATTTTATTAAAAAATAGCAAATTGAAAGGTAACCAAACCCTCCCACGCATAAACAGATACTCAGATTGGTTCTTTTTGCCAAACAACTTAAGAAGAAAAAAGGCAAAACGTGTTTTCCAATCAGCCTGAAAGACCATCGGAAATCTCCTTTTTATCCAGGAAGCCTAATAAGGCTGCTCGCCTGGGCTGCCTGGGTAATGCGTGAACCTGAGATTTTAGGCCATGATTCTTGGCTTAAAAAGAAAGTCCACATCCAGTCCATTGTAGCTTATTCAGGAAACAGTGGATAAGCAAACCATGCATGCTTTAAAAGCATGCATAAAACATTTGCAGGTGCACGGAGATGTGGTGTCGGACTTACATGACAATTTGCAAATAAACCTGACCTGGGTGTTAGGGTATTGTGTGAATGCAGGGTGAAGGAGAGAAAAGCAGCAACTGACCCAGCCTGTTAGATTGTAAAGTTCTGGAGCAGGAAATCGGTTTCTTTGTGACCCACAACTCTCTCAGAAGTCTCTTGATAATTAGTAGTGCACCAAGAATCCTGCCAGTGAGTTTGGAGAAAGGAGTTGAACCTCGAAACTTAGATCTGGGCAGGCAGTTCTGGACGCCAATTCCTGTGTGTCAGATTGACCAAACCTCCTTCAACCCCTCCTGCAAAGGAAAGAGCAGAGTGGGGGGTAGAGGGTAGGAAATGGACCTCAAGGAGGATCAGCTCTGATTCGGGGTATCTTATGCACAGAGAAGGCACAAGCATCTTTTCCAGTTGGCTGTCTGCTTCCTTGAGCAACTGTGAGTTTAATTTATTTATTAAATTTATATGCCGCTCATCTCAGTCAGCAAAGCCATTCTTCAGCTGCTGCAACTCGGAGCTGCAGCCTTCCTGAACTTTTTCAGCCACAGCCGAATGTGGGGTGCAGGGGCTCTTCTGCTGGTCCAGGATGTGGGACTTTTCCCTCTTGAGGTGGGGAAAAGAGACCCCTGAGTCCCTGGATATAAAAGCAGGAGGAAGGAAAGGCTCAGGGCCCAACCCACATACTCCCACATACCCCACCCTGGGCCTCGACTCCTGCCTGGTGCAGCAGGAAAGTCTTCTTGGCTGCAATAAAGGCTCTTATCTCACCTTATTGAAGCCTTAAAGTCCCCACGATTATCTCCCTCCCTCCCTCCCAAATAGAGCTGGAAGGTCTGGGAAGATACATTGCTATGCCTGGCTGGAAATCTGACAATATTGGTCCTGACAGGCGGCAATCACAGCTATCCAGACCGGTCACTCTGTAGACCAATTTGATTTGCAATCTATTTCACCAGCAATTGCCCACATTTCAGCTGGGTCCTCTTTGGGCTGCTCCCCAGCCCTCCTGTGGCCATCTTTCTCACCCCTCTGGGTTGCCCATCAGTGGGTAGATGTGGAGGATGGTGAGGGTGCCACGAGCTTCCTTCTAATCCCAGGAAAGCCCTGTTTGATGCTGCCCACTGACCAGAATGCACCAGCCCTGATGATGTTACCTAGTTGGGTCATGAAAGGTCTGCAAAAAAACTGCCAAGCTCAGAGAGCACCAAGAAGCCCATCATGTTCTCCTCCTCCTCCTTTCTAGCACTGATGAGGTTCCCTAGTCGGGCAGTGAAACATCTGGAAGAAAACCACCCAGCTAAGAGCACAGAGAGCCTCTCATTTCAACCCTGAGCTACAAATAGTCTCCTTTATGAGGGCCACAATACACTGCCTTTTTATCCTGGAGGTAGCCAAAGGGTCCACCACCTAGGCCCCTTCCCCAAAGCCCAGAGAAGGTTGCAGGGGAGCAAAGGATCCATGGAGGGGCCTTTCAAGGAACAGCAGAGCCTGCAAAAGGATCTCTTTATATGCCTGCAGCTTCCCTGACAGTGGAGCCAATTAGCATCAAATCTCAGCCTCTGGGCTGTAATTAGCAATCAAGGTCATCTCTCTCTCTCTCTCTCTCTCTCTCTCAGCTTTTATTTTCCCATTGTCTACTGGTGCGTGTGTGCAAGGGAGAGAGTGAGAGAGCAGAACAGCCTGGGCAGCTGTTGTAAAATCAGCTCCTTCCCTGAAAAGAGGAAGACCGCCAATCCAGCTGCTGCCTCTTGCCCTCTTTTGCCTCTTTGGTTTCTTTCCCCCACCCCAAAATAAAAACCCAGGTTACACCCAGTTCTAGACTTTCCCATCCTTGCTTCACCTGTCGGGCTGCAGCCTGCTTTGCGAGGCTGTTCCAGGACCCGCCGGTGGGTTAATTCGGTGGCCTTGGGCAGAGCACGGGATGGAAGGAGGCGGGAGAGCTGAAGGGCTGGACAATTGGCGATTTCATCCTTCTTGTGGGAATGGGGGGTGGGAGGGGTTGCAATCTGCAGACAGGATGGGGGGGGGGGAGGCTCCAACTTGGGTAGATACAAATGAGTGGAAGACCCCTCCCCTTTTCCACCATGACACCTTCTAGATGTCCAGGACCCTGAGGAGGAAAGCGCAATCCAGGTGGAGTGGCAGGTTGGGGAAGACTTCAGAATCACTTCCACAGTTGATGCAAAGCTGAAATCAGTTATGGACCAAAGCTTAATACAATTTAAATCCCGCCTGAGCAGGGGGTTAGACTAGTAGACCTTCAAGGTGCCTGAGAGCTCCAGGGATGCCCCACCGTGGGTCATCCAGCATGGACTGGGTGGTCTGCACTATCCAACTAAACCCCCCTATCTTCCCACCAATTCTCCTTGGCAGGTCTTGCCAGATGTCCAAGAGATACGAATCCTTGGCAGGCGTTGCGTGTCTAACATCCAGCTGTATTTGGTGTCAATATTTATCTTGGCTAGTTAGGCCTTTTTGAGAGCTGACATGAATTTCTGGAGGGCAAAAATCAGGATGTTTACCAAAGGAAGAGGAGGGGGGAAAAAAGAAGAGAGCCCACCCCGGGTCTCCCAAAGTCTCAAATAATATTGGAGAGTTGGCGTGTAATTCTAGTTAGCTAATAATTTCGTCTGACAGTTTTGCCCACTTAGGAGGTTTCATATTTGACACCAAATCAAAATAATCCACAGATAAACAGAGGGAGAGGCAATGATCAATCAGACCTTTTTATTTCAATTGACTGCAGAAGATGATTGCAAGGGTGCAAATTTCCCTTGTCTTTAATGCTTACTCACACACACACACACACACACACACACACACACCTCTTTCTGGGGGCTTAAACACCTTGAAAACGCTTTCCTGCTCCCTGCCCTCCATGACGCCGGTTTTCTTAGTATGAGGCAGACCGAAAGTGCTTTGGCATTGGGCTCATCTGGTTTCGGTCGTAAAAAGAAACCAGGCTGAGAAAATCTTCTCTAGACTGAGTTGGGGAACCATTGTAGCTACTCCTTGACTTATGACCACAACTGAGCCCGACATTTCTGTTACTTAGCGAGACAGTTGATATGTGGATTTTGTCCCGTTTTAGTGAGCTTTCTTGCCACTGTCGTTAAGTGGATCACTGCAAGTAACACGGTCGCTCAGTGCATCTGAGCTTCTCCATTGACATTGCTGGTCTGAAGGTCGCAAAGGGGAATCACGTAACCCTGAGAAACTGCGACCGTCGTAATTATGAATCCACTATCAAGCATCCCAGTTTTGACCAGGCGGATGCTGCCACAGTGGTAAGTGAATAACAGTCATTCGTCACTTTTTCCAGTTCCATTGCAATTCCGGTTACTAAATGAGTGGTTTTAAGCCAAGGACCGCCTGCAATTCATGCAAAAGAGCAGCCGTCAAGCCAGACCCTCAAGGGGGAAACGGAGTGGCCTCCCCCTGGCATTTCTGAGGCTGTTGGTTGGAAACTCTGGTTGGTCCAGAGTTATTCCACTCAGCCTGTTTCTCTCTCTCTCTCTCTCTCTCTCTGAGCTTTTGAGGTGCAGAAGGAATCCCAGCCGTTCTGTTATAGGGCCACCTGCCTCCCCTGTGGAATTCCACTCATGAAAACACACGCACCTGTTTCTCCACCCCCCCCCACCCCCCCACCCCGCAGGCTCTCTGCTTTTAGGCTAGCAGAAAGGAGAGGTGGGGGGTGGGGAGAACAACCCTATCTTTTCTGGCCATTGAAAGCGTCCAAGTGGCATTTTGGGTTTTTATTTTTTGCAAAAGCAAAGAGTGGCAAGAAAAGGGCCGGGAGGATCAATTCACTGGAGCGCCTTCCTCAGCGGGAGCAGCTGAATTGGCACAAGGCTCCGTGCAACATTCGGCCATAAAAAAAAGGCAGTTGAAAAGGAGAGGTTAAAGGTCCGTCCAATCTGGAGGGGGGGAGAGAGAAAGCGTTTCCCTCCCCCTTGCTCTGCAACTCCACCAGTCCTCAGGGAAGCCAGCTGAAATGGAACTATCTGGAATAGATCGCTGGGGGGAGAGGCACCCAAACTCCTGCCACACTGCCCCCCAAATCTATAAAACTAATTGAACAATCTCATCTCCTCCACACACTTTCAGTCCAGTTTGGCTGGCAACTAGGAAGCCCGGAGCCCTTGGAGGTTTTCAAGAAGAGGCTGGCAGCCATTATTGGCCTGGAGTGATATCGTGTGTCCTGCTCAAGCAGCAGGGTTGGACTAGAAGACCTCCAAGGCCCCTTCAGGCCCTAGGTGGAGACCCAGAACCCAACTGTCCTGCCTGGCTGAATCAGATGGGTATTGTTGGGAAAGTGCCACCTAGGCTGGAAGGAAGGAGGCATCACGTGAGGGCCCAGCTTAGAATCCTTGTGTAGTCAAAAGAGGCAGAAGGTGAGCTAGTCCGAAGCCGCGAGGGGCTTCAAAGGTGAAGGGAACCACACCTGATGGGCCACACCTCAGAGCTAAAGTTTGCAGGATACCCCCAGTCATCTGCATGATTAGATTTGCTCCTTCAAAGTGGTTGTTTGTCTTCGGTTTAGCCTGCTGTGCAGTCTGATTTAGAGAACCGTGCTTTATCTGCCTGGTGCATTGGAAGAACCCAGCCAAACCCTAATGTATCCAATAAACCTTAGTTAAACAAATGATAGCTTAGTGTGATGTGTGGATAAGGTTCAGGTGTGGATATGTACTCTTTCCTTTCCATTTTGTGAAAGAAAAATCCCATCTTCGGAAAATAGCACACGGAGGGGCAGCGAGCTAGAGAAGACGGTTAAGCCCCAGGGTGCAGGGCAAGGCTGCACATGTCACAAGTGAAGGGTCCCCGAGTATTTTTTGGAGGGTGCAACCCACAACATCCCCAAATGAGCACAAGGCCATTGCTTCTGAAGTGTCTTTTACCCCCAGGAGCTCCGTCCGATACAGAAGGTGGCTGCCCTCTCCAGCTTCTTTGCTTCGCTGGCATCCTGCCACAAATTGCAAGGGAGGGGGGAGGAAGGAATTTGGGGAAATAACATGTGGGCCTGGGAATGAGAAGACAAATGGTGGGAGGGGAGACACCTTGACAAGGACCAGGAGTGCCAAACCGGAATAAACCAGCCTCCAAGGACAACTGGCCGGGGAGCTGAATGTGAAACTGCATTGAGAGGCGGCAAGTTCTGAGCCCAAAACTTCCTAAAGGCATCCTATTGGACACTGATGGACTGGTCAAAGGTGGAGGGCAAGGGAAATGGGGGGAGGGGAGTGTAACTTTTGCATGGGAACCTTCAGATCTATCTTTACTTTTTCCGCAACCACTTAACTTTAGTAGAAGAACCTATCACTTCAACCGAAGGGAGTCGAGGGTCTTTCTTTCCTGAACGTGTACGTTGGGGCAGGTCTGACAGTGGCACCTGCTCCTCAGCTGCCAGAGAGGCCCTCTGTCTGTGCTCAGAGGCCCCCTTTCTTCCCCTGCCCTCCTCGGCTCCCCCTTTCATTCCAGGCTGAGCAAGCACAAGCAATCCCCCCTGAAGCAACGTGCAGCTTTTCCGAAGCATCTCGGCACAGACAAAGCCAGTCCCTGACCCAGATTCCACGATAGACGTGCTCAGCTCTTCACAGCCTCTCCAGAGAAGACAGGAGAATAGTTTGGGAGAGGGGGGAGGAGTATTCACGGATTGATTTCCATCTGGATGGATTAAAGAGCCCAGGGTGGAAGGGGAGGCATGCAGCAGCCCCCAGACCCTTTCTAGCTTGCCATCCAGCTGCCAAGGGCTCTGGTGGGGCTGGGCTGACTAGCAGGAACCATGTGGAGTCCCCTCCCCCAAACAACACCTGAACGCTGCCAGGGAGAATATGGGCCAGGCAGGAAAGAGGGGAGGGGAGCACACAAAGCCCACCCTTCCTTGGAAATCTGCCCAGGGCCACCAAACAGCAGAGGGTCGCAAGGGCCCAGGGAGTCAGTCATGGAGGGAGGCAGGGAGGAAGAAGATGGAGGGAGGGGAGAAGGAAAGAAAGGAAGGAAGGAAGGAAGGAAGGAAGGAAGGAAGGAAGGAAGGAAGGAGGGAGGAAATATTGAAGAAGCAGGAGACTGGATTAACAGGCAATACAGCAATACAAAAAGCATTTCATCAATATTATTCCAATCTGTACAAAGGAGCTGAAAAAATAGATACGTATTTTTAAAAAGCAAAAATTGCTAAAAATTACAGAAACAAGATTTTGAATAAACCTATAATAGTAAGAGCAATGTCTGGAGCTATAAAATTGATTAAACTAGGAAAAGTGCCTGGATCAAATCAATTTTCAGGTTTTTGCTATAAAAATGCTATAAGGATGAACTTTTTACAAGCTTTGCAAAACATGAAGAATTTTATTTTACAGGCAGGAAAGATGCTTGAGACTTTGAAAGACACAAATTTTGCATTAATGCTCAAAAAAAAGGACATTCCTTAATAATGATTATAAACTGTTCACCATGATGGTAATTGATAGATTGAAAAGAATTTTAGAAGAATTTATTGATGAAGATCATCATAATGATACCATAAAATATGATTAAAAGGCAATATTAAAGTTGTGTCAGATATTCCAAAATATTGGAAGCCACATGAAAAACAAGTTGCATTAAGTTTTTAGATGCAAAAAAAGCTTTTGATAATTTGAATTGGATTGTTTTATTTAAAATTTGGGAGATATAAACTTTGGAGAGAAGGTTATAAAATGGATAAAATCAATATACATTTCACAGAAGGATTAGGGTTAATGGAGATTTAACTCAACCATGTGAGATACAAAAAGGAACAAGAAAGGGTTACCCATTGCCTATTATTTTGTTTATTTTAGTTATCGAAATATTGAATAGAGATATAATAAGAATAGAGGATTAAGACTATAAAGATTTAAGAAGAAACTTGTAAACTGAAGGCTTTTTCAGATGACCTGGTACTGGTTTTAGAAGATTCTTTAAAGGGAATTTAAATATTAATGGGAAAATTTAAAGAATTTGGTGCATTAGTGGGTTTTAAGAGGTTTTAATAAATAGAAGACAAAGATGTTGGCAAAAAAATTCAAAGATACAAGACTAAACAGAATTGATGAATAAAATGGATTTTAAGGTTGAGAAGAAGATCCAATGCTTGGTTATTAATATGCAACGATGAATTGTTCTTATTTCAAAATAATTATGTTAAGACTTGGAGTGAAATTTAAAAAAGATATGTTAAGATGGGAACAAACACAATTGTCATAGCTAGGGAGAATTTCTGTGATTAAGATGAATGTTTTGTCTAGAACGTTATTATTTTTTTTGTTTCAGACAATACCCGTTTTGACATCTGATGTACCAATTAAACAGTGGCAGAAAGATATATCAGAAATTGTGTGGCAGGGGGGAAAAAACATGAGTTAAATATATGGTGTTGCAAAATGTAAGAGAGGGAAAAAAGGGATTGGATTTACTCAATCTGAAATTATACTTTGCAGATTATGGTTTAGTCTGGAGGGAAGAATGGCGCTGTTGAGAAACAAAAGACTTTGGGGGTTAGAAGGATGTGACTCGAGATTTGGGTGGCAGGGATATTTGTGCTGCCAGAAAGGTTTATGCGGATTTTAAGCATCGTTCTGTTACTTATGCCGTACTGAAAATGTAAAATCTGGGTATTTATAATACCTGTCTCAGCATGGCAAGCATTTTATATAAAAGAATAGCATGCTGGCTGAGGAATTCTGGGAATTGAAGTCTTCCTGCAGGAGAAGAAGAGGCAGAGCTAGAGGCGCGAAGTTAAATGTTTTATCGATTTGGAATTCTTGCGTTCAGGGTTGGGATTCTACCAGTTTGCATCTATTCCCGAGAACCGGTTGTTAACCTTCTAAGCAGTTTGGAGAACCGGTTGCTAGAAGAAATTACTGGGCTAATCCTGTAAGGAAGGCAGGAAGGAAGCATTCTGGTGTTGCTTACAGAAACTGCCTCTCCGTTAACCCTTATTTCGTTCTTGGCAGGACGAGACTTCCTGCCTCAGGAACTTCTCTGGAGTTTCCCCCCCCCCCCCTTCTTTGCTGGTACTTTGCTTGTGTGGAGGGACCCTTCAAAGTTACAATGGCACTGAAAAAAGTGACTAATGACCATTTTTCACACTTATGACTGTTGCAGCATCCCCCAGTCATAAAAGGCCAGGCGAGGAGATGCGTGCCTGGATGTGAGTGATGTTGAGTTGGCCACACCCAGCCAGTCACATGACCACCAAGCCACACCCACCAACTAAGCCATGCCCACAGAACCGGTTGTTAAAAAATTTGAATACTACCCCTGCTTGTGTTCCCACAAAGTCCAACCCCTCTTGAATTCCATTAACCTACCTAGTGCCAATGTGGTTCTGACCGTTGGCTGACCAGAGTCTTGCATACAGGCTATGATCATAAATCCTCTATGCTTGAACTCCGCAAATGATCCTAGTCCTTTCCTTACTGACACCACCAATCTTGAAACAGACTGGCTAGGGAATTCTGGGAGTTGAAGTCCACTCAACTTCAAGTGTACGTGGGGAGGGGAGGAGATCTTGGCGCCGGACAGGGGCGGTCACTGCGCTTTTATCCTTTTCTGTTCTTCTCACAGCGAAGAGAAGAACCCAGTTTTTAAAACCCAGTTACACACTCCAGCTGAATACGGGAGAAGAATAACCAGCTGGAGCCATCAAAATCCCTTTCCTGAGAGCTCCAAGCCTTGAAGACATAACGGGGCGTTCCACAAACCCTGATAAAAATTCTGGTTTAATGCAACACTCAAACCACGAAGTATGAATCTGTGGCTACCTAAAAGAGACGGAGATTCCAATGAAAACTTTTGAAAAGGACTTCAGACCGTTTGGGCACTAAGAAGAGGAATGGGAATGACCACAAGAAAATGCTTCTTCGAGCTCCGGTTTCCAACTCCGGAGTGCTTTTCTGAATCCAGAGTTTGTGTGAAGACCCCTTCGTCCTTATCTGAAAAAGTACAACTGCTTTTTGTGAGGTGAAACATGCTGACAAAGTACATCTTGGAATCTACGGAAGGACCGGAGAGCCGGCCACCTTCGAAAAGCACCGAACGCAGCAAAAATGGTTGGAGAAGAGAATTTGGGGGAGGGGGGTCCACCTCTGAACAGAAAAAAAGGGGAGGGGGAGGGAGAAGAGGAGGGAGCCCTTCGCAAGTTCTTGTCAGTTGTTTGTCCTTAAGAAATACTGGAAGAAAAATCAGGCTGTTGCTATGGAGACCTGCCGAACGGGCTCCATTCATAAAATGACAGGTGCCAGGCACACCGATTTGGTGGGTGGCTGCCTCTTTTCCCACCAAACCACCCCCCTCCTCTTTCCTTGGTGCACCCCCATCTCAAGGCCACCCCCTTTCAGGGGGCTGAAAGCCAGAACGTCTGGCTGGGTTGGAGCCCAGGTTCCTGCTGAGAAGATGGAAATCACAGGTAAAAAGTCCTCAGAATACCAGGTGCTCCCCAAAGGTCTGTTCTTGAGCTGCACCTGGCTCTCCTGCCCTCCCCCCCCCACAAAAAAAAAAACCCAGCCTGGAGAGATTTCTCAAAGGATGCTCTTGTTTTGAGTCCAGTCCCGGAGGAAGACACTATTGTGGTGAGCCCAGGTGGAAGATGTAACTCACCTGCGTCATTCTACCTGGTCCTATGGAGAAAGTCTCAGGACCAGGGCTGAAGGCACCAGGCTAGAAGCTAGGAGGCTGTGAGTTATAGCCCCTCCCTAGGCATGAAAGCCATCTGGGTGACTTTGGGCCAACCAGCAGGAGACGGTGAGTTCTAGTTCTGGCCGCTGGGTGTCCCTTGTGAGAGCGCCCTCCTGTGGGTGCCTTGCTCAGCACAGACCCTTGGCCTCTGTGCAAAAGACGGGAGAAACCGTCTCTGAAATGGTCAGAAGCCATTGCAATTTTCTGGCTTGAAGCAACCAAAACACGGTTGATTTAATCAATGATCATTGCTTGGCTGCGCCCAAACTAGCTGCGTTGTGGCTTAATGCTGGTTTGTAGGCCAGGGCTGACTGCCAGCTGTGATATGTGAGCCCTCCCTCCCTCCCCTGAATGTGGGGACAGGACCCAGGCCTCCAATGCAAGCAGGCTCTCTCTCTTTCCAAAGTTGGGGCCCCTCTTT
The DNA here is from genome assembly GCA_015471245.1 of Laticauda colubrina. Lineage (NCBI taxonomy): Eukaryota > Metazoa > Chordata > Lepidosauria > Squamata > Elapidae > Laticauda > Laticauda colubrina. Next base: position 803,953 of record BLBF01000071.1, read on the forward strand.
CCCTGGGGGGGACTGCCCTCCTCCCCATCCACCAGGACTGGAGGGGGGGGCTACAGCCCCCCTGAGATGAGAATGCCAAGCAGGTGGAGAAACTGCAGCCAGCTGCTCCTTCTCCATCTGCTGCCCTGGCCCCCTGCCGTCCCCCCCTCTTTTCTTGCACACAAACACACACGCATGCACGAAGCGCAGTTGGCTGTGTGTGCCAAGAGCAGACGGGCACTGAGGCGTGGCACCCCATCCGGCTCAGCGTGCGCCTGGCACTGCAGCGAGTGGCACAGATGGTCAGAGATGGGACAAGCTCTGCCCTCGCCTGAAATGGCACACGGCACACCGTCCCTCCACTGGGCCTGGCCAGGAAGGCAACTGGAGCAAGAGCAGAGCCCGGAAACTCTCCCCCCCCCCCCGAGGGCCTCTACCTGCGTGGGAAGGCTGCAGGTCCCGTCAGCCCAAGGGGGTCTGCTGGGAGGGACCGGGGGATGGGCCTTTTCTGCAGCGGCCCCTTTATGGAGTGCCCTCCCTTCTGAGATCGGCATGGCCCCAACCCCCATAGCCTTTTGCACAGCCCTGAAAACCCGGCTGTGCCCCCCCCCCCGCCCAGGACGATGAAGGGGTCACGGGCCCCCTTTTCCGTCTGCATAGCTAACTGGCCACGTCTCTGGCCTGCCCTGTACATTTATTTATTTTGGATGTGCCAGTTGTGTCGAAATGTTTTTGACTGCAATGTGTTTCTTGAATTGTAAGCTGCCCAGGCTCATTGACTGAGATGGGTGGCTTCAGAAATTGGATGGAAAAATAAATAAAGGAGTAAGGAACAGCTGTGAAGACCCAGATTTGGCACTAAGTAAAACCTGATCACGAGGTTTCCCTGGCTCTGGCCCCCTTCCCCGCCCCACACGGTGGGGTATTCTGCTTCCTAGGAACCCTGGTCCCACAAAAGATGAAGGAAGACATCCAGAGCCCCCTTTGCCTGCCTTCCAGTCAAAACCAAAGGGCCATAGATCTGATCAAGTCTCCTTTCCATGCTCCTCCATTGCCAAATGTTGCTTATGTCCAATCTTTGTGGCAGGTTAAAGGCTCTGGGCGCACCTCCATCTCACACACACCTCCTATGCTCGGGCCTGTCATCAATTTCAGAAGCTGTGCCATGTCACTGCCAAGTGGCCACCATTGTTAGTTTGTAGGCAATGGTGGCTGCCCCAGGTTCACTCCCATCCATAACTCAGCTATGGCTTCTGGCCACACACAAGCCGTATCCTGAGTTCTCATCCAAGGCACATCTGCAATTGCTCCCACGGCTGAGTTCACACAATGCATTAGGCAACAATCGGTGGCTCGGTTCATGGCTCAGGATGCTGTGTGCAAAGGCTGCCAACGAAGCATTGTTAGTTTACACTCCTGCGGAGGTTAATTCCACTAACCTCAACTCTGAAACTGGTTCAAGTTAATCAGTGGTCAGAGAAGCGTGCAAACACACCCAGGCTGTGTTGGAGGAACACCTTGATTCTTCTCAGTCAATCCATCAGAATAGAGCTGGAAGGGACCTTGGAGGTCTTCAGGTCCAGTGGCCCCCAAACGTTTGGGCACCAGGGACCGGTCCTGTGGCAAGAGGTTTTCACACAGACTGGAGGCGGCGTAGTTCCCACAGATGGGGCTTCACTTGTTTGTGTGGCCCGGTTTCTGGCATGGATCCAGGGCTGGGGACCCCTGTTCTAGTCCTGCACCCTTCTCAAGCAGGAGAACCTCTACAAATGGTTGTCCAGTTTCTTTTTAACAACCTCCAGTGATGGAGCACCCACGATTTCTGGAGGCCAGCTGTTCCACTGGTTAACTGTCCTCACTGTCAGGCAATTCTTCCTCAGTTCCAGGTTACTTCTCTCCTTGATTAGTTTCCATCTGTTGCTTCTTGTGATGCCTTCTGGTGCTTTGGAAAACAGGTTGACTGCTGCTTCTTTGTGGCAGCCCCTCAAATACTGGAATATTGCTGTCATTTGCTGGCCAAACCTAAATCCTGCAATCATTCTTCATATGTTTTGGTCTCAGGGCCTTTACTCATCTTAGTTGCTCTTCTCTGCACTCGTTCCAAAGTCTCCACATCTTTTTTTAATGTGGTGACCAAAACTGGATGCAGGATAAAGTAAACTTTACAAAGCGGTACTAATACTTCACCTGATTCTGATTCGATGCTTCTGTTTATACAACCAAGGATCCCATTAGCTTTTTTGGCTGCTGCCGCATACGGCTGGCTCATGTTTAAGTGATCATCCACTAGGATTGCAAGATTCCTCTCACAGTGACTGTTTTTGAGCCAGATTTTGCCCAATTTGGACTTGCACCTTTGGTTTTCCCTGCCTAGGTATGTAAAACCTTGCTTTTCCCCACATTAAATTTCATTTTCATGGATAGGACCCATCTGTCAAGATCCTTTTGGATCCCTAGCTTGTCTTCTGGGGAGGAGGGTTGGCTGTTCTTGCCGATTTAGTGTCATATGCAAGTTTGATGAGCTCCCCTTCCTCTCCTAGCTCACCCCCCAGATTGTCTAAATCTAAATCTTCTGGGGTGAGATAAGATTGCAGGATCCAGTTGTAGGGAAACAACAATTATAACTTAAACCAGACTCTCTGCTTTTCCTGGAATCCAAAGCATTAAGCTGCTCAATTGCTGGGGGAAATAAGGTTTTTGAAAAAATGATGTTATAAAACTCTACCTTGGATGTAAGATCTTGGCTTTCTGATCCCTCTTCAAAAGACAGGGAAATTAATTGATTAATAAGCTTAATCCTGCTTTGCTATCAGGATGCCTCCTCAGAAATGAGCCTCCTTAATTTAAAGCGGAATACAATAGGCGGGGAGCTGATTAAATTTGGCTACATTAGGGGAGAGCCAATGGGAATCAGGGAAGGTGTGCCTTTAGAAGGGGGGTTTTGGGTTATAAAATGAGCATCAGTGTTATGCAACTCCCAGTGAAACCACATCCACTTCTACAAAAAGGCTTGAGGAAATTCCTCTGCAATTATGCAAGGGGGGGGGGAGTGGGCTTATATGATCTAATAAAGCAAACCTCCTTTTCTCATTTTCCACTGACCACAATTGAGCCATAATTCTTTCCGCTGTCAGTTTTCTACGGTTCATCCTATCTCAAGGCGAAGGGTGGGTGAGTGGAGGGGGGATACCAGGGACTGCAAGGGGAAGGGGAGGCAACATTCAGTCCTCTCTCTTTTGGCACCCCCGAATTAGTGGTTAGCATCCTCCCTCCACCTCCTTTCCTGGAGTTAGCCAATTGCTCCTTGCAAACCAAGCAGCCTTGTCGGGCAAGCTCCAATAATGATATCTTTGTAGGAATAAATCACTTTTCAAGTGCTTTTCTTGGCCTTTCCTGCACAGACATCTGGGAGGCTTATTGGGAGGGCAGAAGAAATAGTAACTGGGGAGGGGGAGTGAAGGACCAAGGAGGGAGGGAGGGAGGCTGGAGGTCAGAGAGCGGCTGGTCAGAAGGGTGGAAGTTGGAGCTGTTAGGGATAACATTGTTCACCCTAACTGGTTTAGGTGAAATAATAACTATGAATCATAGTTAGTGTATGTTAGAGTGTATGCAGCTTTAACTGTGAAATAGCAATTGTGGGAGTGGTTATGAAAACCATTTAAAAGTAGCAAGACTACGGCTTGCTCTCACTCTCTCTCTGGCTTTGATGATCCCTGATTACTGCTTGGAAGCAAGACTGCATTGCTCGAACGGGAGAGACAACAAAGGACTGATTTTTATCTGAACTGACCATAGGATATTCTACATGGACTTTGCTAACTGAATACCCCTGAATGGACTGACTACATGGTAAATGAATATTGGACTGTTATTTGACTATGCCATAAACTTATACTGGAATAAAATATATTCTTGATAGCACAAGCGTATCTGTTATTTTTACTGTATGTTAATAAACATACAAACTTAGCTCACTCATTTATCTGTGTGCCTATCTGACTAACGCTGCACATTCTGTTTAGCTTGTCTACCTAACCCTGGTTGGGGAACCCAGGCTTAACAGGAGCCACCAAACTGGGGTCCGGGGAACACACCTCAGCTTGGACTGTTGTACCCCCTCCTTGGAACATGTGAACATTTTTTTTTGCAAAATTGCAAACCTGTTCATGGAAGAATTCGAATCCAGAGCCCTGGCTAATGCCACCCACAAACCCAAACTATGGCTAAGATACATCGATGACACATTTGTGATTTGGCCCCATGGAAAGGAAAACCTAAACAATTTCCTAACACACCTAAACAACACACACCCCAAAATCAAGTTCACCATGGAAACGGAAATAAACAAACAACTACCATTCCTAGATGTACTAATCTACAAAAGAACAGATGGCACACTGGGACACACCATATACCAGAAGAAAACACACACCAACCGCTACCTCAACGCCCAATCCCACCACCACCCAGCACAGATAAATTCCGTAGCGAAAACACTAATTACCAGAACCAAACGCCTGGCAGACAAGACACATATAAAGACTGAACTATGCACCCTGACTGAAGTATTGACAGCCAATGGCTTCCAAAAAAACAAAATCACCAACTTGATCCACAAAAACACACCAAGACATAACAGAGACCTAGAAGATCAACAGATCCATGGAACAGCTGTCCTGCCCTACATAAGAGGTACCACAGATAAAATCAGTAAGATACTACACAGGCATCACATCAAGACTGCCTTCAAAACAGACAAAAAAATAGCAGCCATCCTGAGGAACCCCAAAGACAAAATTGACCTGGAAAACCAAGGCATATACGAAATTCCCTGTACATCATGCCCGGCCACATACATTGGACAGACCAATAGAAGAATAAGTACCCGCCTAGAGGAACACAAAAATGCAGTAAAAAAGCTGGAACACACCTCCTCACTAGTCCAACACATGAAAACCACAGGTCACAACATCAACTTCAATGGCACTAAAACCCTGGCCACTATAGAAAACCCCAGCCACAGAATCATCAGAGAAGCCATAGAGATTGAAAAAAGACCTGACAGCATGAATAGAAGAGATGATTCCACCAGACTGTCAATCATTTGGAAGCCTGCACTCTCAAATAGAAAGATCTCCATGCCACAAGCCAGGCAAACACCTGGGCAAAAACAGACTCCCTCTGATAGCTCCAACCCAACCCCTCCCCCACCAGGCACCCAGGTAAAACCCAGCTTGCTAATGAAGAGCAGCCGTCCCTTCACACGCAGCCAAGCTGCACTGAAAGCCTCCAACACAAGAACAGACTGTTGCCAGCCAATGAAAGCCACAAAACAGACAGGAGAAACCAGGAACACCAATCAATCAAACTCCGAGTCCAATAAACACAGACCAAGACTCCCAACCAATCAGGATGTAGAAAAAATCATCCTGCCACAATAATAGGCTAGCCTCAAATTTAAAACCAACGGCTGTGAGAGCCTGACCCACAGACGAACTCCATCCAGAAGCCTGATGATGGCAGATGAGATTCTGCTGAAACATTGCTACAACTTTAAAAGCACAACTATAATGACGTGGGATAATATCTGAACGAAGCTGAACAGCTTCAGCTGAATATATATATATATTTGTTTTCTTAAGTTTTCACGGATACTTACATGTAGGCTGTTCAGCTTCCTTCGGGTATTATCCCACATCCTTGTAGTTGTGCTTTTAAAGTTGTAGCAACATTTCAGCAGAATCTCATCTGCCATCATCAGATGCTTCTGCATTGAGTTCGTCTGTGAGTCACAAGCCTGAATGTGGCAGATGAGATTCTGCTGAAACGTTGCTACAACCTTAAAAGTACAACTATACACACACACACATGTATGTACGTACATACGTACGTACATATGCTTGTATGTATAAAACCTGTGTGCCCCTTTCACAAGAGGGCTTGGTCTATCTCTGATTGGACAAGATTGGACAACTGTCACAAAATGAATGGCTGCAAGTCAAGGACAACCTGAGGAATTCTGAGACTTGATGTCCACAAGTCTTAAAGGTGCCGATCCCTGCGCCAATAAGGAAATAATTCCTCTGTCTGTGAGGAGAGTCAGGCCTCTCCTTCTTAGTTCTTTCACGTACAGAGAGACCTCAACTTATAACCTGACAACGTTTGGAGACTGTTCCAAGTTACAACAGCACTGAAAAAAAGCAATCCACTTAACAACCGGCTTACAAACTTAAACCTCTGCAGTGTTTTAAACTTAAGAACTGCGGCAAGAAAGGTTGTGAAATGGGGCAAAACTCACACAATGATCGTTTCACATAACAAAGATAAATTTATGGCTCCGTCGTGGTTGTAAGTTGAGGACTACCTGCATTTCAGGAACGGAGGAATGAGGCAAAGCACAGAGGAGGAGTTGACGATGCAAAGAGGGAAATTGCAAAGGAAAAGGGAGAGCGAGAGTCCATTTGCAGCCAGGCCTGCCCCTCCCCCTTCCCTGGCAAACAATCCAGGTTCAGCACTGGGCAGCCCCCCCCCCCCCCCCCGAGTCATTGTTTTATTTGTGGCTGGGCTCCATTTCCAGGGGGGGAAGAGAATGCCTGCAGCTAAACAAATATTGCGTTGCCTGCCTGTAATGATTAAATATCTCAAAAGCTAATTAAAGAGGTTTTGGTTTTAATAAGAAGAGGAGGACGGGGAGGAGGAAGAGGAGGGGGAACAGAGGAGGATGTGGAGTGATCTGGGGACAACGGGAAGATGGGCTATGGCGGTGGGGCAGCCTACAAGTTTTAGACACTGGGCGCCCAACTAAACTTGGGAAACCCCCCACAAGCGGTGAGTTTGCACCCTGGCAAGAACTGGGCCGGGAGAGAAATCTGATAGAAAAGAATCTTTGGAGCTCATGGTTGAATTGTGGGGTCCCTGGTGCCCTCTGAGCTTGGTTGTTTTCTTGCAAATATTTTTTGACCCAACTAGGTAACATCATCAGTGCTGGAAGAGAGTAGGTTTGCACTGAGTCCCCAGCCGGGTCATGAAATGTTTCTAAGAAAACAAGCTTAGAGGATGCCTCCCACTTCTAGCACTGATGATATTACCGATTTGGGTCATGAAACATCTGCAAGAAAACAGCCAAGCTCAGAGAGACAATTTCCAATCTGCAATGCCAAGCTACCCTTGCTATTTCCCCATCTTTATCTGCTCCTCAGGAGTCTCGTATCTGAAGTTGGCATCCGTGACTCTGCGGTCATTCTCAGGGTCACAGCTGATGCTTGGCATGCCTTCCAGCCTGGTCTCCACCACAGCTCTGTGCATGTGCCACTGGCCATCAAGTCAACCACTTTAGGATGTCTCTGTGGGCCAAAATGGGGAGGGGGCTCCTTCTGGGGAACAGAGGCAAGGCAGAGAAGAGGGGGATATGTAGCAACCAGCCGCTTTGGGACTGGCAAAATTGCGATTCCCGGGGGGGGGGGGGACAGCACAATCTCTCCAAAATGGCTTGCTGAAAGAACGGAGGAACGGGGTGTTTGTATGGAAGGGTTGGGGAGCCAAGCTGCCCCAAGGAGCTGCCCATCCCTGATAGCACAAAACAGGGCAGTTGTGTTCACACAATTCATGATGCCAACTAGAGCCACCCGACTCTGGTTTATCGGCAGGGCCTGGTTCGTGCCACAAGGTAAGGCACAGCTGAGGACGTTGTTCTGTGCATCCAGCAGCTGCAAATGACCCCATCCTGGGGCTCAGGCCAGGGAAGACGGGATGCTAACCCTCAGCCTCATCCAGCCTTTCTGCTTTCAGAGTTGCTAGGCAACGGTGTAGTTCTTCCTCCATCTCCCTGTTCTCCAGAGCCGGGATATTTGCAACAGGTTTGGGGGTTGATCTGGACAGATGCTTGGCCAGAGAATTGCTCCCTTCCTCCTCGGTCTCCATGACAGATGCCTCTCTTGGAAGGGGGGGGGGGATCCTGTTTGTTCCAAGGGGCTGTCCTTGTCTCAGAGCTGGAGAAAAGGGGCAGGGGGCATTTGGGGGGCTGCTGGCAGAATTGGAAGCAGAGGAGGGAATCAGGAAAACCCTGAGCCCTGGCTTAGAGGCTGGAGAGGCTGCCAAGGAAAACAGGATAATCATCCCCAGAAATTGTAAAAAAAAAAAAAAAAAAAACCAGACCAATTTGCTCTTCCTGCCTTAACCTGATAGGTTCTTGATATATTGGTGTAAACTAGCTCCGATTTTCCATCTGTCTCCATTCTGGGCAGTTAGAGAAAGCTGAGCTATAATTTTGACAGCAGTCCACCGGGTGAAATGGGCTGTGTGCGCACATGGGTTGAAAGAGTGGGGAAGAATAGCTGCTGGCACACCAAACACACGCTCTCCTTTCCACATAATCCAGCTGGGCTATGCAAGCCCACAATTCCCCGTTTGTGTCGCTTCTGGAGTTCGTGGACCCTCGCCCCAGGTTTGGGTATTTCAAGGCATTTAATTCGCCTATGTGACTTATTTATTTTTACGGGGGGAGGGGGGGAAACAGCAAACCCCTTTCCTGAATGGACCCGGCTAGACGTGTCCCTGCATACCGAATGGCGGGCAATATCTGAACCAGTGCTGGGAAAAAAACAGCCCTCCAGTTTTGCCGTATTGTCTACGCCGGTGTCACATCAGCCATCACTGCAGCTTCAGCTTCCTTTCACCTTGATGGCATCCTGCCATAAAAGGGGGAGGGGGGAACCAGGCAAGGGGACGAAGGGAGGGCATGACAGGAACCAGAGGCGCCCATCAGACACAATAGTTGAGAGATCCAAGGACATAGCCGTGAGACGGGAATGCAAACATTCACCAAAGAGGTGCCAAACCCAGAACTGTTACCAAAACAATGGACCTGAATATGATTGGACACTGACCAGATGGCCAAAGGGTGGGGGGAGGACCTGGGAGAAGGGAAATGCACCAAATTTGCGCGGGAACATTCAGATCTGGCTCTGCTTATGCTGTAACCACTGGAGCTTAGTAAAAGTATGCTTTTTCCTCTACAAATGGAGTCTTTCTTTCCTAAACGCTCAAGCTGGGGACAGGCTGACATTCAGGGTTCATTCATTACTGAGAAAATGGCTGGGGGGGGGGAGGGGCACATATTTATACTTACAGCAGCTGAAGGTGCTCATTAAATCTATTTGCATGCTAAAGTGGAATCCACAGGTGTTCAGTGTAAAAACCTTCAGAATTGGGCATTCTTTTATTTATAGGAGGGAGAAGTGGGAGGGCAGGGTGGGGTCTCTGCTCCTCAGCCGGTACAAATCTGAAGCAAAGGTTATTTCTTGCAAATGTTTCATGACCCATCTAGCTAACATCATCAATGTTGAAAGGGAGGAGGAGGAAAACTGGTGGTGGTGGGTCCTTGGGACCTCTGAGCTTAGTAGTTTTCTTGCAGACATTTCATTATCAAATAGGGAACATCATCAGTGCTAGGTTAACCCCCCTCCCTTCTAGCACTGATGATGATACCTAGTTGGGTCATGAAACATTTGCAAGAAAACAGCCAAGCTGAGAGAGCACCAGGTCCCCCTTCCTTTTTCCGAATCCCTGCATGGTTGTGGGAGAGCTTGAGGGCTCCTCTGTGGGCAGGAGACCAGCCAACGGTTGGGACGCGGCTCCTCAGAGGCCTTAAGCCCACCACCTCTGTGCCACTCACAACCACGTTCAATACTTGCAAGACTCTGAACAATTAAGCAAGCTTTGGATGATTAAATAGCAAGTGGCTTGCAAATTGAAACACCAGTCAATTCCGTAAGGCTCCGGGTATATAGCTATTATTAGAACGGTTGCAAATTTTAATTGGATTAATTCATAGATTAATCCGGTAAAGCTTCTGCTGATTAATTAATTGTGGCTAGTTTTTTTTAATTGAGTTCAGGTGTGTTCGCCCTTCCCACAAATGAAATACAAGCGGAATGTGAATTCTCTTCTTGCAGCCTGTTAGCTTTTGTTTGTTGATTTAGCAGACAGTCAGGGGTCTTCTTCCAGGACATTCCAGAATCACTTAGATGGAGGTCTGGGTAAGAGGCAAGAATATATTTAATAGATAAATTAATCAGCTAAAAGGCCAGGGATTCATCCAGGGAAAACTCCAAGGAGCCCTAATGGCTGTGGGCAAGGTTTCCTCAGGTATTTCCATTTTGCAAAAGCCTCCACCATCTCAAGCAAGCTTGACCCATTCCTCTGAGGCTGCTTGCCACCACCACTGCTGGAGATGCCACAGACGAGGATGACACCATGTTTGCTACACGGTCCAGGGGGGTTCCTTCCATCTGGGAAGGACACTGAAAGTACCCCAAAACTCATCTCAGTCATGTATGACTGTTTGTGGATGAGAAGAGCAGGCAGAACTGGGGGTGGAGTTAAGCAAGTCATCAGTTTAGAATCATTATGTTACCACAAATGCTCCAAGTCCTACCCCTCCTGAATTTGGATGACCCATGATGATGATGACGAAGACGATGAAGTCATCCGTTCAGTCAGGTTTGACTCTTGGTGATTCTCTGGGCCAGGTGTCTCCATATCTTCCAATCTTGAGGTCCTTCTTTGAGCTGTTCTATGCTGTGGCTGCTATCAGCTCGGATAGTGTCCAGCCACAGAGTTCTTTGGTCTCTTGGTTTCCTTTTCCCGCCATTATTTTTCCCCACATTATTGCTTTCTCCACTGAGTTTCCCCGCATGACATGTACTAGAATAGGTTTGGTGATTTTGCTGTTGATCTTTATCTGGTGCCAATTTCGTGTCGAACGTCAGCTGACCAGATCCTTGTGCAGAAGCTTGAATAAATCTTCTATGCGACAACCTTAGGAACGATCCTGATTCTTTGTGGCTGACATTAACCTGGTCAACTTAAGTTCAACACTAAATTGGCATCAGGTAAGGGTCAATGGAACTCAGGAGGGGCTGGACCTGGAGCACTTGTGGGAACGCAATGACTCTAAATTGATGACATGCTTAATTCTGCCTCCCAGAGCTCTGCCTGCTGTTCTCCTAGAGGTTGGTGGAGAAGGGACCCTTATTTCTGCCCTAAAATTCGGAAGCTGAAACTTTGCAGCTGCCAGCCTCAACATGCTGGTGGATGGAATGGAAGGCAGGAAGACCACAGAACCTAGATGTACATGCTTCTTGTTGGGGGGGGGGGGCTTTCTGGTGGCAATCCACAAGGGAATTGACCTACTCAAGCCCCCTTTGCTACTACACCTTTGTAGGGAGAGTAAGATAAGCCCACAGGATCCTTGAGTTAGCATTGTGAAGACCAAGGAAGGGAGGATTTTCAAAACACGTATGCGTTGTGCTCCCAGATGTTACATACCTTTGGGCAGGCATCAGAAAGGAAGAACCATCCATTTCCCTCTGAATGCGATCACTTTGCTAAACAACTAATTCCCATAACACTGTCAAACTACTTAGTAAGATTGTATTACTATTATTCTTCTCATCCTATTACCTATCTCTTCCAACTTATCACTATAACCATGTTGGTTGAATCTTTACAACTTGTATTGTTTTATTTGTTGATTGCTTTTTAGTAACCTATGACTACCACTAAGCGTTGTACCTTATGATTCTTGACGGAGGTATCTTTTCTTTTTATGTACACTGAGAGCATTTGCACCAAGACCAATTCCTTGTGTGTCCAATCACACTTGGCCAATAAAGAATTCTGTTCTATATCAGCAACAGGATGATGGCCACAGTTCATCAGTCAGTCTTCCCATGTCCAAAGGTAGCAGCAGGAAGGAAATTCGTGGCTGGTTTTTAATTCACTCGGCATCTAAATTCCTCGCTCTGATCTGAAAAAAAATCTCAGATTCTCCAGCTTTCTTCTCTTTCCCCTGTATCTTTTAATTGCCGGTTGTTTATTATTTATTGCAGCTGGCTTTGTTTGTTGTGAAGTGGCCTTGAAATCATTCATAAAATATGATGGATGCTCTCACTGAACAAATATCTCTCCGCATCAAAGCCCGCTGAGCCCAGCAGAAGGAAAACACAGGGAAAGCTGATTTTTCTCCCCCTTCGAAAGTGAGAGGGAGAAGGCCACCAGCTGACATTCCTGGCTCTTCCGCTCCCACCCCTCCCTTCCTTGGTAGGACCACAACACCTCCCTCACTCTCCCCCCACAACTCCACAGCCAGCCTCTGTGTGACTTTTGCTCCGACTGGGGTTCCGCATCCCATCAGCATCTGGCAGCAGTTTAAGCCAGGGAGCCGGATGATGGGGAGCTGCAGCCCAGGACCTGTGGAAGTGTGTGAAGAGGGGGAAGTTGTGTTATTGTTTTCCTTCTCTGCTCTTCTTAGATCCCACCTCCGTCCTCTGCATTTTCAAGGTAACAGCAACAGGCTCTGTTAGAGAGGGAGGGAGGGATGTGTACCCTGCATAATTGCTCCCTCGTTAGCTCTGTCATTATATGCTGGGCACAAGGGGTCTTCGTGGGAGGCGGAGCGGCATTTGCCTGGGAGGCACCATGTGCTCCAACAGAATGGGGCTGGGAAAGCAATTCAGCCAGAGAGCTCCCCTCTGCCCACCAATCTCTCGGCCAGGAGCTCACACCAATCACCCTCTGACCTGCTTCAACCGGCCGAGTCCTGGCTTTGACCTGATGGCCAGAGGCCCTCCTGGCTCCCGCCTGCTGTACCAGTAGCTCCCTGGCAGTATCTGAGGGGCTGCCCCAAAGGAGAGGGGGTCCACCTATCCTTCAAAGCTCCTGAGGGCAGGACAAGAAGCAACGGGTGGGAACTAACCAAGGAGAGAAGCAACCTGGAAAGAAGGAAGAATTGCCTGACCGTGAGGACAATTCATCTGACTTCCCTCCAGCAAGTTGAGGGTGCTCCAACATTGGGGGTCTTCAAGAAGAGACTGGACAGCCATTTGTCTGAAATGGTAGAAGGTCTCCTGTTGAGCAGGGGGTTGGACTAGAAGACCTCCAAGGTCCCTTTCGGTTGGTTCTCTCCTTGATTAGTTCCATCCATCGTCTTGCCTTCTGGTGCTTTAGGAAAACAATTTGACCCCCTTGTCTTTGTAGGAGCCCCTCAAATATTGGAAAAATGCTATCCTGTCACCCCTGGCCCTCCTATTCACTAGACTACTAGCCAGGCCCAGTTCTTGTATGTTTTAGTCTAAAGCCCCCTCCTCGTTCTTGTTGCTCTTCTCTGCACTCTTTCCAAAGTCCAGTTGAAGTCGACAGGGCTGAAGACTGGACACCCCTGGCTTAGAGGTCATTCCATGCATTAAAATCTTGGCAATGCCCCTGAGTGTGGCTGCTTGTCCCCAGGTGCAACGTTCAGGGTGGGGCTGAGGGTGGGCTACCGTTTCCCGAGCAAGCTGCTGCTGGCGGATGGCTGGACGATTTTCCTTCCCCAAACTTCTCCCTCCTCCTCTCCCCTATCAGTGCAGTGCGCACTCATCAATCACATTTACTGGGCCCTCTGTACAGCACAGTCAGTGTCTTTGGGACTGAGTGCATTAATCATCAGGAATGGAGTGCCGGGCCTCTGGAGTAGCTGTGCAACAGGGGATCCGAGTGGGGAAAGGGTGGGGGAATTAAGGAGAAGCTGCTCCCTGGTGGGCTGGACTGGCCTCAGCCTGACCAAGGAAGGAGGGGCAGTTCAGCTGGGCACCTCCCCTTTCGTAGAGTGGAGATGGGATGGCTGCAATGAATATGGTCCCTGCATTACCCATTGGTCAGTGACCAGAAAGCAACCACAGAGATGGCTGTAAATGGCCTTCTTCTGACCTCCAGGAAAAACAGAATTACACTGGAAGGGACCTTGAAGGTCTTCTAATCCAACCCCTGTTCAAGCAGGAGACCCTAAACAGCAGAGCTGGCTGGGGAATTCTGGGAGTTGAAGTCCACAAGTCTTCAAGTTCCCAAGTTGGACACCCTTATCCTACTCCATTGCAGACAAAAGGTTATCCAATCTCTTCTTAAAGGCCTCCAGTGATGGAGCACCTACAACCTCTGGAGGAGCCTCTCAAAGGCCATCGCAGATCCCTGCCAGATCAATCAGCAGATCCTTTTGGGGACCCCTCCACAGTTCAGGGTCCCAACCAGGTGATTCCTCAGCTCGTCAACCCAAAGCGAGGCCGGGGGTCCCTGTCTTCCCAATATCTTCTCCGCTTTCTTCCTGACGGCTTGAAATATTGGAAGGCTTTCCACCAGCCATCCCTTAATCTCCTGCTTTTCCCCTCCCAAGGCTGCCCAAATCCCTTCGGCTTCTCCTGTTATAATTTGTCTCCCTGATCCCTTTGGCGTCTTTATAGCTCTTCTCAGGCTCCTTCTCCCATTTTGGAGGCCCGCTTTGTTCTCCGTGTGGAGGGGGTGTGTGCCTCGGCCTCCCTTGCCTGCTGTTTCTGCGGTCTTTGTCCTCAGGCAAGCATTTTGTCTGATGCTCAGGGCCACGTCCAGCAGGCATCCCAACCGCCCGCAGGAAGACCAAGGCCTGGCGGGCAATTCTGCCTGTGCTCCACGGCTTGGCTACAATTGGTGACTCTATCACCAAGGAGTCTCAGGTGTGCAGCTCAGCTTGAGCAGAAGAGGCTGGCTCACGTGGCCGTCTTTCTCCGAAGCAGAGAGATGCAGCTTCTGGCGGGGAATCCTGACCAAAGGAGGCTGCTGAGAAAGGAGCTGGCACAACCCTCCATCAACGCTGCGCAAATTGGGGGAGTTAAGCCAAGGAGAAAATATTTTTCTCCTGATCTGGTCTCCTGCCGAAAGCACAAACAAGCAGCTGGTTTTCCTTCCTCCTTTCCTTTTCTTTTCTTTTCTTTCCTTTCCATTCTTTCCTTTCTTCCTTTCCTCTTTCCTTTTCCTCTTCCTTTCCTTCTTCCCTTCTTTCCTTTCCCCCTCCCTCCCTTTTCTTCTCCTTTCCTCCTCTCCCCTCTCCTTCCTTCCTTCTTCCCTTCTCTTCCTTCTTTTATTATATTTAAGCCCCCCCCCCCCCAGCAACTCTACAACTCTAGACACTGAGACTGATAGAATATAATAAAAGACAAATCAGCAACAGAAGCCATAAACGTCCAGGCAAAACAAACGGCTATCCAGAAACACCCCCAAGGGGGTCTTCGGAGGCCCCTCTAGACATCTGAGCAGCATTCCCTCTCTGTGGTTTCCATCTTCATTGTTTGGCTTCTTTTAATGCCACATGTTTCCCTTCTGTGTCGGCGGCTGACTTGGTGACATGCTGCCCGGAGTGACTTTGCCCAAGATGGGTGGCCGCTTCAATGTCTCAAATAAACACATCCATCACTCAGTCAAAGCCCGGAAGGACAGCCAGGTTTCTAAGGGCTCCTGGAACAACAGGGGGTTTCAGTGTGTGTGTGTGTGTGTGTGTGTGTGTGTGTGTGTGTGCGCTACTCCAAACTTCAGGGGCTGCAAAAGGACAGAGCCCCCCCCACCCACCTCTGGAGAATTGTCCCCTCTGCAACTGTCTCCCTTGGCAATGTTTGAATTAACCTGTTTTCTCAAAACACTGAAACCTCCACTAGCCAAGATGGGCAAAGCCTCCTGGTGGGAATGCAGCCCCTGAGCCCCTCCTGGAGCTGCTGCCTGAAGGACAGTTGTAATTCCACAGTCCAGAGGACTTGGTGCATTTGTGTGGCCAATCACACTTGGCCAGTGAAGAATTCCACTCCACTCCATTCCTTTCCGTGGTTTTCCATTCATTTTGTCATCCTTTCTCCTTGAGGAAAGGAGACGTCCAGCAGCAGATAAATCGGGTTTCACCAGGTGGATTCTTGCTCCAGGGCGAGCAGTCCAAGCAGAGACAGCTGTGAGGTTTTGAGGGTTACAACAACCACACACACACACTGAGCAAGTGTAGCTATCCTGGCCCAGACGAGGAGGAAGGCGCCAGTTTCAGAGGCAGCCTACAGGGACTCCTTGATGTACGACCACAACTGAGCAGAACTGTTTATGTCGCTCAGCGAGACACGTGTCAAGTGAGTTCTTCCCCGTTTTACAACCTTTTGTGCCACAGCTGTTAAATAAATCACTGCTCAATTAGTCCCACAATTATAATGTGAACCCGGCTTCCCCACTGACTTTGCTTGTCAGGAGTTCACAAAAGGGGATCACGTGACCCCAGGGATGTTGCAAACCGTCATAAATATGAACCAGGCATCCGGATTTTCATCACGTGACCACAGGGAGGTTGCCATGGCTATAAGTGTGGAATACCGTCCTTTTTCAGTTCTGTTGCAACTTCGAACGGTTGTAAATTGAGGACCACCTGCACCTGCGTGACGGCATCAATCCCAGGAGGGGATGTTGTCCTTTTTAAATCTTCCAGCTAAAGAAAAAAAAGAAACAGAAAAAAAAGAGTACAATGCAGAACCTGCCAGAAAGTTGTCTCCCTCTTTTCCTTGCAGGCAAAGGATGGCCACTAATAGGATCAGAGGCCCAGTGTGACCCTGGGCCAGGCAGAGGGAGGGAAAGGGCTAGGCTGAACAAAACGGAACAGTTGGCCTGTCACCCATCATCCCCAGCTACGGAGTCCCCTGGAATCTTGGCCGGGAGGGGATGCTGTTCTGACTGCCTGGAGATTATCTTTCCACACCACAATCGGAGCCAACATTTGTGGAGAAGCAAAGTGGTTGTCGAGTCATGCCTGATATTATGATCTTCCCCTCCCCCACGGCCATTAAGTGAATCTGGCTTCCCCTTATTAACTTTGCTTGTCAGAAGCCCGCCCCCCAGGAACGTCGGCGATCGTGTTACCCTGCAGCCGTTGTAAATGCAGGTGGCTTTCCAATCACCTGCATGGTGACCACGTAGCCGTGATGGTCATAAACCCAAGGACCAGACACAAGTCCATTTTGTTTCAATCCAGTTGTAATTGTAGATTATTGCAAAGTAGGTTAAGAATCCCACTTAAAGGAGGTTTGTCTGCTAGCAGGACCTGCTCAGGTGGGCTGCCGTTTCTCCCTCTCGCCCTCCCATCAAGCTGTTTTGCTAAGGTCAGCTCATGCCTCACTGACTTCATCTATCACCGTGCACCACAGCTGATCTTGCTGACCTTTTCCACCAGGCAAAGCACCCAGGGCCCTCCGTGACTTTTGCACCCGCTTGTCACTCCTGGCCAAAAACAAGAACTGCAGAAGGTTGGGGGGTGGTGGGTGGGCCAAGGACAGCCTCCCACCCTGGATGTGGGGTTGGTGGAAAAGTTCTTGGAAAAGGGGCCCAGCCTTGCTTCAGCCAGGAATGGAATGACTTGGAAGGATGAAGTGCCACGACTGTCCTCTCTTGTACTTGATGGTAGGTGGCTGGCACCAAGATGGACTCTAGAACCCAAAGGTCATTCCAGTCAGGAGACGTCCCCAGCCACGGAGGGCTCCAGGAAGAGACCATGGCCTCCTACCCTTAATAAAGAAACTTTATTAGCCCCAAACAAAATCATAACCATGATATGCTGCAGGTCCCAGTTCTGGAAGGTTTAGATGATGATAAGGTCTCTTCAGGAAGAACATCTGGGCAACTGGACTTACTAGACCAGTTTTTCTTCACCGTGCCAAGTTTAAGACTGAAGATAATACGTCAGACAGCAGAATATATGCTGCAGACCCCAACTCTGGACGCTTGGGTGACAAGGTCTTCTCAGCAAAGCTGGCTGGAGAATTCTAGGAGTTAAAGTCCACAAGTCTCGAAGTTGATGAGGTTGAGTAACAAGGAACTTGACTAGATGGTTCTTCAGCCTTCTTAGTAAACGAAGGGAGGACCCTCAAGTTTTGAGAGAGACTGATGGAGGTGAGGAAGGACTGGTAGACCCTCCACACCAGGTCCTCTCTTGTGGAAAGCTCCTGGTGCCAGCCTGTGCCCAAGTCTCTCTCTTCCGAGAATATCTCTATTTGGACGGGAGAGATTCCATTTTAGTTCCCACCCAGGGTGGGAGGGACTTTCTGGAGGACCCCAAGCCAGCCACTCTCTCTCACCACAATTGGGAGATAAATTTGGAGGTGGAGGACTCCACATTGAGTAAGAGAGTCTAAATTTAAAAGAAATACCACCCCAAGCGCTGAAAATGTTCAATGACCTTAATTATTATTAACGGTATGAATCAATACTCTGTTGTTCATCGTAGACTTAATGAGTCTTTAATTAAAAATAGGACTCTGGAAGCTGGGAAGTGGGCTCCGCAGGAGTCCCTTCAAAGGACCTTTCGTTGGCATTCATGGTCAATGGTGACAATGGCAGAATGATGCTCTGTGTGTGCATGTGTGTACACACACACACACACACACAGGGCATCATCATTCAGCACATGGCATCCTTACTCACACCCGATTTCTCACGTCAGGACATAGTGGGATGGCCGTCATCCTGCTGCTTTGGGGGGATGGGCTTCCCACTTCGAGCATTTTTGTGACTGCAAGTTTCTTGGGGGGGGGGGGGGCAGGAAAGGAGCCCAGAAGGCACAAAAAAGGAAAGGAGGCAGTCAGGAGAGTTTTGCCTGGAGAAGCACCAGATGCCTTGCCTGCTGGATTTTGCAGGGTCCAAGAGGTAAGTTCCTCGGGCAACTTCTGTCCCATTGGTTGGATGTCGATGGGGAGAGACCAACCTGCCTCTGGAAACCGATTCCAAGGATGCCACTTGCAGTCGTTGCCAAGTAATGGTAGAGGTAATGGTTTCCCTGTCTATGGAGATCCTCAGTCATCCAGGTCAGGGATGTCCCAAAGGGCCCTTTTTTCCCAAGAGGCATCTGGACTTTCCGGCTTTTCTTTGAAGATGTTTCGCTTCTCATCTGAAGAAGCTTCTTCAGTTCTGACTGGATGGTGGGGAAGGATTTGTATTCCGTGCAGACAGCTGGTCACTTGCATCCTTTTTAGAGGGTTGTTGAGGCCACATGGAGGTTTATCTCTGTGTCCTCAGGATCACCTGAGCGGTGCAAATGGGTGTGGAGCCTTCTTGGAACTGCTGAAAGGACTGTGGTTGTAGACTGGAGACAGATGACCTCCGTATCCCACCCCCCTCTGTTGAGGGAGGGCTGTTCAATTCTGACACAGATGGCCTCTTGGACCCCTCTTTCAAACTGGCTGGTCCTCTCTGTCCAAAACGTGGGCTTTGCTGCCTTCAAACGAGTGGCCTGTGTCTTTCAAATGCAGATGGATGGATGAATCTAGTCCTGAGGGATTTGCTCTCCTATGCTGTGCCGTGGGGTCCTCACTTAGTGACCATTCGTTCGGCAACTGTTCCAACTTACCATGACACTGAACAAAACAATCCTCATGCTGACGAGGGTTGCGCCATCCCCACAGTCACGGGAGGGCCATTTGCGACCTTCCTACCAGCAAAGTCATTGGGGAAGCCGGTGGGAAGTCAGAAATGGCAACCAGATGATGTCTGACTCTCCGTGGCAATTCTCTTAAGCAAAGCTGTCTGGGGAATTCTGGGAGTTCCCCTGCAGTGATGGACCTTCTTCCCAACCTTCGCCGAGACCCCACAGCAGATGTTTTTTGGAGAATACTTGCTTGGTACTGATGAAGCCTGTTGAACCCCCCCCCCCCCCAAAGTTATTTGTACGGGCCCAGCTGGTGCATCCAGACTGCCATGATGGAGCATGCAGGGAGAAGAGAGTCTTTCACACTTGAGGGTCTTCACTTAATGGGGGACCCTGAGAAGACGCTCCTCCCTTCCCGGCTAAGTGGGGAGGGCTCATCCGTCTGGAGGCCCCTCCCTTCCAGGAAGAGGAATCGGGCCTGGATGTAGCAGTCTGAATCATGCCACCGACTCCCACATTGCATGACAGGCAAAGGTTTCTCTCTCTCTCTCTCCCCATTGGAGGAGTTGGGTTTTTATTTGCACAGACCCTGACCCAGAAAGAAAGAAATCGTGTTCTCTCGGAGTAACAAGAGCCCTGCCTGCTTCTCTTGGAAATAGGGCATCTTAGGAGAAGACTGAGCAGCTCACCATTATTTCGGTTTCAGATTAGTTTCCAGCCGATAATCAGGGTTGAGCTGGCATCAGGGACACCCACAGGCATCCGTGCCAGTGCCAAGGCCAGCCGGCTGGCCAGCCAGACATTCAACAGGGCGTCAAGCAAGGTTTTATGACCAACTTGAGGCTGGCTGGGAGTAATGCAAGAGGCGGCCAAGAAGCCCAGCTGTGAATAGTCTCTGCAATTTCTCACAGCTCTGATCCACTTCTGACAGTAGCTGTAAGACGGCTTCCCTTCAGAGCAGGGGTCTCCAACCTTGGACACTTTAAGACTTGTGAACTTCAACTCCCAGAGTTCCTCAGCCAGCAAAGCAGGGGATTCTACCAGTTCGCATCTATTCGCTAGAACCGGTTGTTAACATCCTAAGCAGTTCGGAGACCCGGTTGTTAGAAGAAATTACTGGGCTAATCCTGTAAGGAAGGCAGGAAGGAAACATTCTGGGGTTGCTTTCAGAAACTGTCTCTCCGTTAACCCTTATTGCATTCTTGGAAGGACGAGACTTCCTGTCTCAGGAACTTCTCTGGAGTTTCCCCCCCCCCTTCTTTGCTGGTGCTTTGCTTGTGTGGAGTGACCAAAGTTACAATGGCATTGAAAAAAGTGACTTATGACCATTTTTCACACTTACGACTGTTGCAGCATCTCCACAGTCATGAGAGGCCAGGCAAGGAGATGCGTGCCTCGATGTGAATGATATTGAGTTGGCCACACCCAGCCAATAACATGACCACCAAGCCATGCCCTCAGAACCGGTTGTTAAAAATGTTGAATCCCACCCCTGCAGCAAAGCTGTGAATTCTGGCAGTTGAAGTCCATAAGTCTTAAAGTGGCCAAGGTTGGAGACTCCTGCTCCAGAGGTTGTGGCTGCTCCAACACTACAGGTTGTTAAGAAGAGAGTGGACAGCCATGTCTGGAATGATGCAGGCCAGTGGTCCACCACCTTTTTTAGCTTTGTGGACTGGCAAAGGTGGACAGGGAACGGCTCCACGTGAGTGGCAGGCAAGGGTGCGTGGCTCTATTGAAACGAGCAGCGCCCAGGAAAAGGAGAGCTCCACTGAGGGACTTGAGGGGAGAGAAGGCCAAATTCGAGGGATAGTAAGATGGCGAGGGGGGCTGAGGAAGGTGGGCAATTGAGGGAGGGAGTATGCAGGGCTGGGCTTGCCTGGAGGAGCTGCCCTGAGCCCCATTCCTATTTGCCAGGGTCTGTGTGTGAGCCCCCCCCCCCCCAAAGAAGGCCCCCCCCTCCGATGAAGGGCGGCCATTGAGAAGGATGAGCGCCATGCGCTGTGGCTTTGGCCATCCTCAAAACCTGGCTGGTTTCCATGGAGATGTGGCATCCAGGGCTTTGAAACAGGAAAGGGAAAGTGGGGAGGCGGGGAGAGGGGCATCACCCAGGGGCTTCTGAAGCCTGATGAGGACACAAGCCCATGTCCAGGCTCTCCTCTGGCCACCAGCACCCCCAGGGATGGCCTCTCTTGGCCCTTGGAGGGAGGGAGGGAGGAAAGGAAGGAGACAGGGAGGAAAGGGGAGGGAGACAAGAAGGGAGGGAGGGAGGGAGGGGAAAGGGGGGGGGGAGGGACCAGCTCCAATTGGATGAATTAATTGGGGTATTTTTAGCCAACAAAGGAGACGGAAGAGTTAAGCCGAACCAGGGCAGGCACTTGGCATGTCCCTCCCGGCCTGGGCATCCCTCTGGCCTCATTGCCAGGTTGCCCGAAAGGCCCTTGGAGATGTGCAACGTGGGACTGATCCCTCACCTCCCTCTGGGTTTCTACTGTGGCCCACTGCACCTTTTCAGGAGGGCCCAGAACCAGCTGGGGCAAGGAACGTTTGGATCCTCTGTGCAAGGCTGTGGGGGGGCCCTGGGGCCCCTCAGCCTGCCCTGTGGTAGAGGGGCACGGGGGGGACCCCTGGCTCTTGGCAGAAACCGCTGCGCAGGTGCAAGTAGGCCACTCCTTCCTTCTTCCTCCATGTTCAAAAACAATCGTCGTGGCCACTAAAATACCACACAGGCAATCCTCAAATTATAACCAGGGGTGGGATTCAAATTTTTTAACAACCGGTTCTGTGGGCATGGCTTAGTTGGTGGGCGTGGCTTGGTGGTCATGTGACTGGCTGGACGTGGCCAACTCAACATCACTCACATCGAGGCACGCATCTCCTCGCCTGGCCTATTATGACTGGGGGATGATGCAACAGTCATAAGTGTGAAAAACGGTCATAAGTCACTTTTTTCAGTGCCATTGTAACTTTGAAGGGTCCCTCCACACAAGCAAAGTGCCAGCAAAGAAGGGGGGGGGGGAAACTCCAGAGAAGTTCCTGAGGCAGGAAGTCTCGTCCTGCCAAGAATGCAATGAGGGTGAACGGAGAGGCAGTTTCTGTAAGCAACTCCAGAATGTTTCCTTCCTGCCTTCCTTACAGGATTAGTCCAGGAATTTCTTCTAACAGCCAGTTCTCCGAACTGCTTAGAAGGTTAACAACCGGTTCTAGCGAACTGGTAGAATCCCACCCCTGTTTATAACCTTTCCTTTAGTGACTGTTCAAAGTTAACGACTGCAACTAACTTAATGGCTGCCAGGATCTGCTTAACAAGTGTGGCCAGAAAGGTTCTGAAACGGGGCAAAACTCACTTGGCATTATAGATTTCGGGTTCAATGGTGGTCATAAGTCAAGGACTGTCTGTATGCAGCCCCCCCCTCCCTGAAATCCAAGGACAACTGCTCTGCGCCCCCTGCTGCCCGGCACTGGCATTGCAGACTCCCAGACCCCTTTGGTGCAAGAGTTTCTCAGCTGGGCCCAGGGGGAAAAGTCAGGATTCCCCCCCTCAGTGGTCGGAGACCCCCTGCACTTCGGGGAGGGAGGGGGCACCACTTTCCCAGGGCAGGTCCCCTTTGTCCTTACAATCCGCCAAACCAATTTCCAGGCCAGGCCGTTGTGATAATCGCTCCTCCGACTAAACTGGGGGGGAGATTGAAAGCGACCCTCTCGATAAAGGAAGCAGTGATGACCCCCCCCCCCAGATCCCACCCTCCCTCAGAGAAAATGCCAGAAGGATGATAGATCTGTAAAATGCAGCATTTTTCTGCCAGCGACAGTCTATTTCCAGCCTTTGGGAGGAAGTAATCAAACTGCTAGACTTTAATAACCTCGCCAGCCAAGGATGCTGCATAAAATCTTCATTCTCAAACTTTCTTTCCCTTTTTTATTTTTTCCCAATTTCCCTCTACAGGACAAGAACGTCTGCAAAACCTTGCAAGAAACCTATAGATTTTCCATCAGAACAAATGCATGTTTAAGTTCAGCCATCAAGGTTAATTTCTATAAACCAGCGTTTCTCAAGCTTGGCAGCTTTGACATCTGCAAGGAAACAACCAAGCTGAGAGCGCCCAGGACCCCACCATTGTTGTCTCCTCCTCCCCCTCTCCGTAACCCCACTCCCTTCTAGCACTGGTGATGTTACCTAGTTGGGTCATGAAACATCTGCAAGAAAGCCACCAAAGCTCAGAGTGCCCAATACCCCCTTGTCCTCCTCTTCTTCCTTCCTTCCTTCCTTCCTTCCCTGATGATGTTACCTAGCTGGGTCATGAAACATCTGCAAGAAAACCAACAATCTCAGGGACCACCCAGGACCCCACAGTTCACATCTGAGCTACGAGTCTCTTCTGCTTAAGGGCAGCACAGCCGGAGCCCCTTCCCTGCCGGAGTGGCTCTTCAGCACATTTCTAGGGCAATCTGACTGGTCTGCTGAGAGAATTGAGCCTGGAAGGCAGCTTTGAAAAACGGCACTCTTACCCTTCCCGACAGCCTTTGAAACGCTGGTCACCCCAGTGCAGGGCTGGGTGGCCGCTCTACCTCGCCAGGAGGAGCTTTCCAGTGGGCAGAAGGTGCCCTCGGGTGGTGAATGGCTGTGCTGCCAGGGAGAGTGACCCACAGGCTCTTCCCGGGTCAGAGAAGGAGACCCTTCCTCAGCCAGAGAGAGAGCCAAGCCAAAGGACACATCCTGGAAACTTCAGTCAGGCCCAAAGGCGACAAGTTCAGGGCCACCTTTCAGAGAAGAAGAAGAAGAAGAAGAAGTAGAACCAGCCAGTTTTATTCTCAGACATTTTGGTTACCAGCAAAAAGCTGATGGAGAGGCAGCTTCTGCTCTGCGCACCCTGTGGCGGTGTCTCTGCGCACCCTGTGGCGCACCCTGTGGCGGGGGGAGGTTCTGGCGGAGGCCGGGGGGTTAAGGGAGAACTTGGTCTTCTCCGAGTGACCCGCGGTTAACGGAAGAAAGCCAGCCGCGCTTTGAGCCACTGCTCTGTCAGCTCTTCTGTGGACCGGATCTCAAAGACCTGGCAAGAAAGAGAATGGCCGCCACCATTAATAATTCAGCACGGGATAGGTGCCTCTGCTGTATGCCACATACAAATGGGGCATTTTAAAAAACTGAAATCCAAGGCAGGAGGAAATAAATTCAATACTGAGACTCACCAAGAAGACATTACGATTGGCAGCAAAGAAAAAAAAAAGCAAGAGAAATAAAAATCTTGGTCATTATATTCTATGGATCAGCAGCTGTAGGAAGGAGATGATAAAAAAAATAATCCCCTCAAGCCGGAAGAGTCAGAAGGATTGGCAGAATGGCAAACAATAAAATAAAAATAATAATAATAGAAAAATAAAATCAGGATTAAATACCTTTGTGAGCTCAGCTGCCTGTACCAGCCTGTTTTTGCTTCCAGCGTACATCATCTGCTGCTCCGGCTTGCACCCTGGGTGGAAGGAAGAGGGAAGCATGGTTTATTTGCAATTAGCATTATCTGAGTCAGAATGACTTGCAACGGGTGGCATAATTCATGGGCACTCAAGGAGGGGATTTATTGGGATAGGGAGACACGTTTCCCCCCCCCCCCCCCGATTGGACAATCTCAAGCCACACAGATGCTGGACCACAGCATTCTCTTGGACAGAATAGAGCTGGAGGTCTTCCAGTCCAACCCCTTGCTCCAGCAGGAGACCCCACATCCTCCCTGTCCAGTCTCTACTTAAAAACCTCCAGCGCATTCTGGCTGGGGAATCCTGACAGTTGAAGTCCCCCTAAAGTCCCCAGGTTGGAGACCCCTGCTAGAAGGGATCAAGCCCACCTGGTGAAAGCCATGGGAAACGGCAATGTAAGTTTTCTCAAAGAAACAAATAAATAAAAGGGCTCCCCTTTCGGTACCCTGGCTGAGACGGTTACTGGATCTTACCAGCTGGACTGGAGAAGATGAAGCAAAGAGGGTAAGAGATCCGCCCATCATCGTGCGCATATCTGTAGCTGTAGACAACAAATGTGGGCACACAGGGACAGTCAAGGAAACAACGGGGAGTTCCACAACAAGCCAGGAGGATGGGGACTCTGGAAAGTCTCCACGGAGAGACCCGTTCCATCCTGAGGCTGGGGGGTTTTCATGGTTCCATTCTGAGGGGGCCCTTCTGGGGGGTGCTTCCATTTCTGTTTGGAGTCCCTCGCCCACCTGACCTTGCAAAATAACCCTGAGATGCCCAGACTGGCTTCCTGGTTGAAAACGCCCTTCGTTCCCTCACAGCCGAACCAACCCTCTCTTCCCGTTGCTCAGAAACCTCAGGAGGGAGGGATCCATTTCTCCTTTGAACTGTCCCCCTCTTTATGGCCGCTTTGATTCTCTCCCCATTCTCACTGCCTCTGGCCACGCTGGCCATTCCCGCGTCCAGCTGGCTTGGATGTATGGCTGAGGCTCAGCGGAATGGACTTCGCCCCTTCGTGTGGCTGGTTGCTTTGTGGCACTCTTTGCCTTCTGCCCAGCAGTGACTCACCCAGCAGGCCAGACAGATCTGGACCCCGAGCTCCTGGGTGACCATTAGACAGCAGCAGAGCAAGAGGGGAACGCCAACACAGGTGGGCCGCGACCTACGACTCCAATTGAGCCCGAAATTATGGTTGCCAAGCCAGACAGCTGTTAAATAGTTTGACCCCATTTTACAATCTTTCTTGCCCCAGTTGTTAAGAGAATCCCTGCTGCTGTTAAGTTAGTTACATGGTCGTTAAGTAAATTTGGCTTCCCCTGTGGACTCTGATGGTCAGAAGGTCGCAAAAGGGGATTGCTGGGATGGTGTGACCACCATAAGTATAAACCCGTGGTCAAGCGTCCGAATTTTGATCATGTGACCACAGGAATGTAGCAACGGTCATACGTGTGAAAAACGGTCGTCACTTTCCTCAGTGCTGTCACTAAGTGAACAGCCACTAAATGAATTATTGTCAGCCGACTACCTGGTCATCCAGAATTATTCAGCCCCAAACTGTTGGTTGAAGAAGAGCAGAAGGCTCAGTCAGACCAGAGGCCTGTTTAGTTATAGCCCGTTTTCCGCTGTGGTCAGCCGGACGTTCCTGAGAAACTCCGGATGGCTAAACGGCCTTCCCCATCAACTCCCCTTTAACCTGCAGACCCTGCCACCTCCTGAGATGCCACGGATCAGCTACACCTTAGCTGGGGGAAGACTTCCCCTCGTCCGTCCTGAAAGCAGGAGAATAGCACAGAGCAGCGCCCAGGTACGGACAGAGGCCGAAATGCACAGAAGGTGGAACTAGAGTCAGGATATCGGGGCTGGCGCTCGGGTAGCTCGCTGCTCAGCTGCTCGGGGGAGATGTCCTGTGGAAGAGAGGAGAGGAGAGGAGAGGCGTCACTTCAGAGGAATAGGGACGGCACACACAGGGGCGAGGCTTCTCAGCTGACCCCTAGGTGGAACTGAGTGAAAGATGGCGAGAAGGGGGGGGGGTTGTGGGGTTGGAGGCAGGGAAAGCATTTCTAAAGTGTGAGCCATGCAATGTTGTTATATCACGGAATAAGAGAGTTGGGAGGGGCCTTGGAGGCCATCTAGTCCAGGGGTCTCTCCAACCTGGGCAACTTTAAGGCTTGTGGGCTTCAACTCCCAGAATTCCTCAGCCAGCTGGAATTCTGGGAGTTAAAGCCCACAAGCCTTAAAGTTGCCCAGGTTGGAGAGACCCCCGATCTAGTCCAAGCCCTTGCTTGGGCAGAAAACCCTAGACCATTTCAGGCAAATGCTGTGCTGGGAGAAGCATTCTGGGAGTTGAAATCCACGGGTCTTAAAGTTGCCAAGGCTGGGCACCCCTGGCATAAGGGCTCCTTCTTGAGCAGGGGACTGGACTAGAAGACCTCCAAGCTCCCTTCCGGCCTTATGAGTCTATGTTTCTATTATACACAGTGCATAAAGTTCAGAGATGCCCCCCCCCCCCCGCTCCTTGCACTAAACCCTCATGGCAGGCAGGGCCTGCCAGTCTGGTTCTTCCAACCCAAAGAGGGGTCTTCAAGCCAGCCATCAAATGGAGCTGCTCTGGCTAAGGACTAAAAGCAGCGGAAAAGTCTCAGCAGGTGACAGTTATCATTCCGAGTCTCACATCAAAATGCCAACGTTGTTTAAAGGCTCAGCAGAGCCTCTTGACACTCCAGATAGTGGAATAAAACGGGCCATAAAATGTTGATGGTTGCTTGCAGCTCTTGAGACCCGCGGAGGGGAAGGGGGGGGGGGGGCGCAGGAAGAGGAAGCAGCAGCAGCAGCAGCAGTGAGGCTTCTTCTTCCTCTGCAGACTCGACCTGCATCAAATCGGAAAGTCTGGGAAGGCTGCCTGCTCTGGCTTGGGGGGGGGGGGGGGAGGAGGTCAGGAAAAGGGGGCTCCGAAGCTCTTTTCCTCATTTGTTCGACTGCTTAAGCACCGAAAAGAGTGGTGGCTCTTTACAGTGAAGAAAAAGAGGGCTCCAAGAGTCTAGAGAAAAGAAGGACTGCGGGGGAGCATGATAGCAGAATTCCAATCGCTGGGGGGCTGCCACAGAGAAGAGGGAGGGGTCAACCTGTCCTCCAAAGCCCCGGAAGGCAGGAGAAGGAGCAACAGGTGGAAACCAAGCAAGGAGAGAAGCAACCTGGAACTGAGGAGAAACTTCCTAACAGGGAGACCAATCAACCAGTGGAACATCTCCAGGAGTTGTGGGGGCTCCATCCCTGGAGGCTTTGAAGAAGAGACAGGCAGTCCCTTGCCTGAAATGGTACGGGGTCTCCTGCGTGAGCAGGGGGCTGGACTAGAAGACCTCTAAGGTCCCTTCCAGCTCTATTCTGATTAAAAAGATCAGCAGCTGCCTTTTTTGAGGCCCTCGCCCGTCTCCTTTCCAAGGCAGCAGAACCGATGCGCCCTGAAGCCGATCCGGGGCAGCTCAAGGGAAGAGGCTGCTTGCAGCCCTGATAAAGGTGCCCCCACTGGCCCTTCTCCACCCAGACTGAGCCACAGCAGTCCTAAACTCTGTGCAGGGGGGCCTGGGGGATTGGAAGTGGAGGGTGACGAGGGCAGCAACAGAGAGCAGTACAAGACCTTCCCAGAGTCTGACAACTGAGGGTAGGAGCCCAAGTAAGCGATTCACCTATCAACTGGGACAACAAAGGTCGTAAACGGACAGGTGGTTAAATAAAAACCTCACTTAACAACTATCTTGCTTAACAATAAAACTTTTGGGCTCCATTGTGGTCATAAGTCGAAGAGTCCCTGTGTTACAGGAGGGAATCTCAAGATAGAACATCAATTAATATTTGGATCCCACAAGATGGAAGTAATTGTTCTTGACTCCCTGCTTTCCCTGAATAGTCTAAGTGGTTAATTCTATTTAGAAGCATCTATTTTCTGCCTCATCCTACCTCTAATATTATTAAGCGCCACTTTTTGCTGTCAGGATTCCCTCAGGACCATTAAAATGATTTTGCATTCTGATAAAAACCAAGCTTTCCGCAGAATCCCACCGTCTCCTTGTGCGTTGCGAAAAAGCAGTGAACCAGAGATCAAATCATGAACATCTCACAGACATGTGTGAAGATTGTAAAACATACTGAATTAAATAGGAAGGCAAACAATGCCATCAGCACATTGTTCTCCAGAGATAATAAATTTGATTTGAAATTCAGTTTGCTTTTTTGTCCAGCCCAGTAATTTCTAGCAAAATTTACATCCAGGAGACTGGACTGTGTAATGGAAGAGTTCCTTTTGGAGGAAAAAAAAAATGAAGTTGCCTTCAGTCAGATTCAAGCAGTGGCAGAACAGGGTGGGAACTTAAATCGGGAGGAATGGAAATGGAATGTGTATTCTGCACATATATAAATGTACTTGCACGCGCACATGAAAGAATGAGTGCAAATGAAAGAATAACGAAAAGGCATAGTTGATTGCAGGGCCCTCTGTGAAAAAGCATTCCATCTTGGGTATGATTTAGGATTTGATAGCCTTTCCATTGTGCGGGTGGAAAAGAGCTGGCTCATAATTCATCTTAATTCATATGTAGCTAATTCATTTTTATGCCCCAAGGCAAGGTTCCTTTATAACCTCCTCTCATTATAACAAAATACACATTTCTATGTTTTTCTAGCTTTAAAAAATTGAGTGTTTTTAGCATCTGAAATTATATTTAAGCAGCTAGAGAACTATTCATGAGTTGCAGCCCTTCTCATGCTGAACATTTACATCTTATTTGATATAAAAGAAAACATTCTGCATTTTCATTGATTTAGGACTACGGGAAAGATGTAGCTTTGTCTACCCCTTATGGCTTGGTTTAATGCAAGAGTGTCCACATTGGCAACTTTTAAGACTTGTGGACATCAACTCCCAGAATTCCCAGCCAGTGCATGCTGGCTGGAGAATTCTGAGAATTGATGTCCACAAGTCTTAAAGCTGCCAAGGTTGGACATCCCTGGTTTAATGTATATTATGAGTCATCTCTGCAGTTTAATTAATCTTTGTAATGTGTTTAGCAGCAAAGACATGCTAGGCAATTCTCTGATTCTTCAACCATCATATGTTTTAAGGCTAAATCATTTGATTAATGATTGTAACTATGATTATGACCTATGACCTATAACTTGCCGTTATATTATGAGCTTAAGCACCTGAGACAAATTTCTTCTTTGTCCAATTGCACTTGGCTAATAAAGAATTCTAGTTCTATTCCATTCCATTCTATTTCTATAATGCTGCTTTAATTTACAGATTGGGCTTATGAATAGGTATTTAAATGCATTCAAAATATGGTGGGCTTCTTTAATACGGTACTCATTTTAGTTATAAGAATGAAACAGAAGTTGTGCCTACCTGAAATTCCTCCTCCAGAACCACCAGTTGTCTCTCTTTGTCAACTTTCACTAATGACAGAGAGAGGAGAAACCAATTTACATGTTTTTTCACTTCCACTGGTTCCCTAGAAAACATGCTGTCTCAGTTACCACCCATTCCTTGTCCTTCTCAAATCTTCCAGCATGGCTGCTGGACAAGGGTGGGCACAGAAATCCTGACTTTTTAATTGCGCTGAAGCAATCTACAGTAAACAGGATTACAGCCAAGAGCTGTTCTCATATCTCCTTCACTTTATTCAAAGTGATGACAAGTTCACGGATGTTAAAGATTGCCTATACAGCTGTCAGCAGAGGTTCAATGAACATCAAAGCCACTTTAATATAAGGGGCACGAAATGCTGACAACATTTCAAAGTAAGGAGCTGCAGTTCTCTTGGGTTAAAAAAACACAATCACAAAGATGTACAATGAGTTCATTAAAAGCATAAACACACGCGCACACAGAGCACACACAAGCATAATCACTGAGGAAGCACAAATTCTTGAAATGCATTAAGGTATGAGTGCTGTTGAGTGCTAAATTTGTGGAAAGTATGGGCCAGGCATATTGTTTTGCCCTAATACAGGTAGTCCTCGACTTATGACCACAGTTGAGCCCAAAATGTATGTTGCTAAATGAAACATTTGTTAAATGAGTTTTGTCCCATTTTATGACTGTTCTTGCCACTGTTGTTAAATGAATCATTGCAATTGTTAAGTTAGTAACAAGGTGGCTCAGTGAACCTGGCTTCCCCATTGACATTGCTTGTCAGAAGGTCGCAAGAGGGGATCACGTGACCCTTCGGGAAACTGCAACCATCACAAGTACATGCCAGTGGCCAAGCATCTGAATTTTGATCATGTGACCACGGGGATGCCGCAATGGTCATAAGAGTGAAAAAGGGCCACTTTTTTTCATTGCCATTTTTCATAACAGTAACTAAAGGAATGGTTGTAAGTCGGGGAGTAGCTGTGATTGTGCTAAGTCTCAATGCTTGAACATCCAAAGGAGAAAAAACATGGGACGAGAAATTAACTTGCAATACATAGGAAGTCACTCACTAATTAAAGCTGTATTGTTAGTCTCCTTCTGGAAACGAAATTTCTTCAGTTTCTCAATGAGCGCCGGATCCACATCACACACAACCAGAGAATCTGACTAAAAAAAGAAAAAAGAAAGAGCAACCTGGATTTCTCTCCCACTCAGGTCTATCATGTCTGGCATCATTTCATTTTCCTGAAGGCCACATGGATCTCCTTCCCTCTTTGATTACCTACCGCAAAGGGCTGCCTACATTTTCAAAAATTAGAGTCTCATGTCCAGCAAAAAACAACAACAATAACACCCCAATGGGAATAGATGACATATGCCAAACAGGCTTGCTTTCTTAAAACCATCATCTGTTTTGTAATAGCTAAAGGTTTAGAAGTAACTATAAACTTATCATGGAAACTGATATGAACATTTCCAGTTTCCAGATGGCTACATGGGGTAGGGGTGGATGGGGGAACTGGTTGCACAAGACTGGCAGATTATATGCAAGTAGGCGATGTTTTTCTAATGCCTTTCTGCTTTTGCAGTTCCTCATTTTTTAAAAAACGACGACATTCAATCCTTCACAAAACACGTCTTTTTCACCTGGATTTTGGAGCCTACATCCTCATTCTGAACACATTGGCTCCATGTAATGGCATTTGCCTACATTCAATCCATCAAATCTTAATTTATAGCCATAGACCAACATCTCCACTGCCACTACGCTATTGTAATGTTGGCCTGTTAGATCTTTGGCAGTGGAAACCAAACCATTGTTGGTGCAACATCCACAAACACAGGCAAGTTTTGAACCAATCACAAATCATGAGGTTACCAGGAGTCAAGTTAATCTTATCTGCCAACTTGGTTTCTAGGACTTTTTATGCCTAAATGGAATCTCTCCAGCCACTGTTTGAAAACCTGAGAAAAGAGAGTTCTGGTTCTCCATTTCAGGACCAAACTGGCTTAAATCTTCACAAGGAGCTAAGCAGCTTGGTTATAATTTTTAAACTCGGTTATTCCAAAATGCCCTTGTTTTGAAATGCTGATCTTTCAATCCAGCACACCGCAACAGAGGAAGTGAGTTTCTACCAACCCTCACATGAGCTTCCACTATGGCCTTGTTTCTGCTGAAGCTTCATTTTGAGAGATGCCCCAAAAACGGTTCCTCCAAAACCTCCCCCAGATCTGAAAAAATAACTGACTGAATGGCAAAGTGACCAGTAAAATAAATTTTAAAAGACCATTTTTCCAAGCCTGCTAAGCCAAAATTGGATGCAAGGCCCCCACCCAGAATTAGGAATTGTTTAAGCTAACCATTGTGCCCTGCTGATCTCCAGTCTTATCTCCCCGTCTGTTGAAATCTTGTAGCTCCGAATTCGGTGCTTTTCTGCCCTGGGCAGGATGTGTTGCTCTTCAGCTCAGGACACCCTCCAACAGATGCAAAGGAAAGACAGAGACAGATGCAAAGGAAAGACAGATTGGGAGGAAGTAATTGCTGCTGATGGGGTGGAGCATAGAGCAACGCCAAAGGTTTGCATTTTTAGTTGCAAAAGAGGAAGAGGACCACAAGGTGGGACCTTACACTGCTGTATTTGGGAGTATTTTTCAAAGGAGAATAAGTGCAAGGAGATATTAAGGCTAGGAATGAGGTTGCAGTCCTCAGCTCCATTTCAAACAGTAGTTTAGCAAAGTGAGTCCCATAAGCGCACCAATGTGCCTACCGTCCCTGTCCTATTTTCTTTTTATTTTTCTTATGTGTATCCATTTCGTGTATTCATAACTGTTTATACTTATACCTATTATCTTGTAAGCTATTGACAAATAAAATAAGCAAGCCAGGACGTCAGGGGGACAACAAAATTAGTTTGACCTAGTAGAGCTGGGATAGGAAAGTGGCAATTTTATGAGTGGTGGACTTCAATTCCCAGAATTCCCCAACCAGCCATGCATTCACACATCTTCATGTTGCCAAGGTTGTACAGCTGCTTTATGGTCTTTTTAAAAAAAAAAAAATACTGATTTTATAATATTTCTGAGCAAGAGTGCTCAGAAACCAGTGAGGTTTTTGGGAGGGATCCAACAGACTCAGGTCAGATTAAGTAGGTCCCTTTAATTCAAGCTTAGAATTAGTTCCCAGAATCCTCAATCAGCTGAATCCATGCACCACAGAAGGCCAGCTGCTGGGAAATAACAAGGAAGTCACCTCCAGATTGGATCTGGTCCGTCTGGTGCTAAAATATAGTCAGTTTCAACCTTAGTCATCCAAATAAATTAAGAGTTGCCTGGTTTCTCACAACATAGGAGCCACCTTATGGGTGAAATGGGCAGCATGTAAATCTCGTGGGTATGTAGGTGTATACAAGTAAATAAAAAAGCATGCTGAATGAAAAGCAAGCCAAGTCAGCCTTAATTCCTTGGGGGCAAATCCACCCGACTGGGGGTGGGGCAAACCCAGATTGGGTGACAAGGAACGACAGAGAAGCCGAAGTCGACAAACCCCACATTCGCAGGGCCCTCTTGAAAGGGAAGAAAGCAACATCGCAACACACGCAGAGGCCTCAGCGAGCAAACCCAGTTGGCTGGGGTGCGCTGCCCCTGCCTTGCATGGCTGGGTTCACACAACCGACTGACCAGGGCTCCCCAGCCTTGGCAGAGGTCCACAAGCCTGAAAGCTGCCAAGGGCGGAGAGCCCTGGGACAAACTTCGGGTGGGGACGACTTCCTCTCCCAGAATTCCATGCCGGTTGGGGAATTCTGGGCCCACGCATCTCAAGTCTCAAAGCTTGACAAACGCAGCGCCGGGCCGCAAGAGGATTTATTGGCTGTGGGGAGTCCGACGTGCGACACACCCCTCGGTAAAGGCGGTTTTACTCGAGTTTGGGGTGTCCCAGGCTGTGTGAACTCAGGCAAGAGGAGTCGCTGGAGGCCTGGACCCGAAGGCCGCGAAGCGAGCGGCGGGTGAGGGGAGCGGGCGGCCTCGGGAGGAGAACCGAGATTTGGGCGGGAAGCGAGGGGCGTGAGAGGCTGCCAGGCCACGCCCCTCCTCTCCCCCTCCGCCTCCATTTCCCGCCAGCTCATTGGCCGTCCGGGAGCCCCTCCGCGCCGCCGACCTCGGCGATTGGTGGAGGAGCATCGGGAGGGCGAGAAAGATTGGGGGGCAGGAGGAGGAGGGTTTAAAGGAAAGCCTCGCGCCGTGCCAGCCAATGGGCACGGCAAGGTGACTGACGTAACTAGGCGACCGGGGCGAGTGGGTGAATTCGTTGGTCCGAGAGGGCCCGCGCGCTTCCGTGCGTGCGTACGTACGTGCGTGCCGTCGTCGCCCGGGTGCGTTCCCACGTCGCGGTGCGTTGTGACGTCGCGCCCCCCCCCGGAGTGTGTGGTGGCTGGAGCTGCCCTGCGTGTGTGTGTGTGTGTGTGTGTGAGAGTGCGAGTGTGCGCAAGTGTGGGAGCGTGTGAGCGAGCGCGCGCGTGTGTATGTATGTCTGTACGTGGGTCTCCGGGCGTGCGCGCGCGCGTGGAACTCGGTCTCCCCGGTGGGGCCGGAGCGGGCCGCGGTGACGGTGAGTGGGGCGGCGGAGACGGGAGGGCGGCGTATCTGAGGAGAGCCGGCCAAGCCTCCCCCACCCCACGCCCGGTGGGGGGGGGTCCTCAGGGAGCGGGAGCAGCCCCGCCCCCCGGGGAGGGGGCCTGAGCGGGCCCCACCCCTTCGCCCCGCTCGGTCGGAGGGCGACCCCAGGCCCCATCATCCCCAGCCACGCCATGGGGGGGGGGGGGCTCCCGTCGCAGCCCGAAAGGAGTGGCGCGGTTGGACTTGAGACCCTTCCGAGACGCCGAAGGGCCCCCCGTTACTTGGTCGGTTGTGGGGGGAGCTCGTATAAAGACCCCTCCCCCATCCGAAGCAGACTTTCCCTTCTGGGGGGGCTGGAGGGGAGGGGAGTCCTCTCCCCCCCCCCCGAAGTGAGTGTCCCCCACCCTCCCCTGGCGTTTCTTGGGCACTGAAGCCCCCCTGTGAGGAGGGGGACCCTCTCCTCGGGCGTGAAACCCCTCCCCCCTTAGGGCTGCCTCTCCCCCTCCCTGACCCCACCCCCAGATATAATTTATTCCATTGATATGCCGCCCATCTCTCCGGCAAGCCACTCTGGGCGGCCTGCATCGCCCCAAAACACAGGACGAAACCCCTCCAGGATTGGAAGCGGGGAAACGTTTGGCATGAAAAGTTAAGACCTTGAAGTTACCAGGAAAGTGAACACATTCGCTGGGCTCCCTGCCAGCTCTCTCAGTTGCTCCCCCCACCCCCCCAAAAAAGTGGAAGCTGTTTTCCTGGGTCTGCAGCTTTTGCCCCCTTTAAAAAGTTTCCCTCTGGAAGGAAGGAAGGAATTTTTTCTTTCTCCTTTCTCCCAGGACTCAAAAGGTTTCTGCTTGAAGGCCTCCACAGGTGGTTTGGGGATCATTTCCACCCAACATCTCCCTTTTGGCTCTAGTCGGGATCCTCCTTGTGGAAGAGGACCAAGGATGGGGAAACTCCATCCTTGGTCCAGGTGTACCTGGGGACATTGGCAGTTTCTGGAAGTTTAAAATTTAGATTTATGGGAGCAGGCAAAGAGCTGGGGACGGATGGGACCCAACTGAGACCGTTCAGGCAACAGGGAAGTAAGGCCACTTTTCCCATAAGTAACTTAGAAACTCACTCAGATGTTCCCTTTAGGCTTCTTTTTCAGGAAATATTTGCCTGCATTCATCTTATGGGCTGCCTCATTGTTTTCGTCCTTATATTGATTGTTGCCTCACCTTGTTGCCCTGTGACATTTTTCTTTTTGTTCTATCACTTAGCTCGCTCTGCGTGATTGTTGCTCACAGGATACTTCTCTGGGAGTTGAAATACGGTTCAGTAGTTAAATGTCTACGGAGATTCTCAAACCATCCAGGTCGTGGTTGTCCCAAAGGTGCCTTTTCAAAAACAACTGGAATTCCTTGGTTTTTTTCCCTTGAAAGTGTTTCACTTCTCATGGAAGAAGCTTCTTCAGTTTTGTTAACTTCCGTTCACATTGGGAAGTTTCACAGGTTCAGTTTCAAGAGCATCCCTTGGTTGAGGATTAGGAGTGACGTGATAGCAATAGTCCGGTATTTGAGAGGCTGCCCCAAAGAAGAGGAAGGGGCCCACCTATTCTCCAAAGCCCCTGAAGGCAGGACAAGAAGCAACAGATGGAAACTTATTGAGAGAAGCAACCTAGAAGTAAGAAGGAACTTCCTGACAGAATAATTAACCCATGGAATGGCTTCCCTCCAGAGTTGTGGGTGCCCCATTACTTGGAGGTTTCCAAGAAAAGCCTGAACAACCATATGTCCAAGATGACATGAAGTCTCCTGTGTTGGGCAGGGAGTTGAACTAGAAGACCTCCAAGGTCCCTTCCATCCCTAGGAGTCGATGTTTTTTGTTTTTGTCTCCATTTTCTCCATCTGAGGAAAGCATTCCTGTATTTCGCCAGCTTCTGACTATACTTGGGAGTGATGCTTGTCACAGTATGGCCCATGTACTCTGCTGCCAGCTGTTCAGTATCACCTTTGCTCAGATCCTCTTTGGGATACTGGAGAGCAAATGCAAAATGAATTTATAATATTTAGCTCTGGGTGATTTGTTAGAGGCACCTCCTCTTTGAGGCAAGACTGTTCTAGCTTAATAGACTTACTGCATCCTTCGTTTTAGCCTCCTACTTGTTCCTTGCTGTTGGATACAGGTTTTCTTCCATGAAAAAGAAGAAAACCTGTAATCTTCCATTACTCCCAGTGATGCTCTGATTTTTCTTCCTCGTTTACAGAGGAATCTTTGGTGGTGGTGGTTTTTTTCATGACTAGCCAGGTTTAATGGTTGTCTTCTGATTTAAAAAAAAAAAAAAAGCTCCAATTTCTGGACCTGCTGCCCCCAAAAGCGATAAAGTGGTGTAACTCCAAGTGTAAAGTTTGTTAATCTGTCTCAGGATTACTACAGAGATTCTGTCTAATTCTGAGTCCTAAAATCGATGATGCAAAGAGGATTCAGATGGGTCAGTTGTTTCCAAAATTTTGATAACTGGGACAACCCCACATTGTAAAATTGGAGACACACTTCTGTTTTTGCTCTCTTAATGCGAATTTGGTCTCTCAAATCCTATCCTGTGGAGGATTTGCAGTTAAGTTTGTAAGTTAATGGTCCAGTCAATATATAGTAACCTGTTCTCACCTAAGCTTCATTGCAGTTCTGCAGCATTTAGCATATTGGGGAAGATCCATGTTTTAGATCGAACCTCATAATAATCTTCTGGTGTCTTCTGGAGTCTTAACTTATATTAAGTACTTTGTAACCAGACATTGCCAAGCCAAAGATAATAACCTTATGAGATTCTGTCCTTCTTTTGTGGGTTTTAAAACTGGAACTAGAAAGCGGCACTAGATTAGAAATTTAGCACAGGTCTTAATGATCTCTGTCGATAAGAACAAAATTCCATATTGCATGTGACGGCTGAGACTACGTGAGGCACACTGGAGGCCTATATTTAGCTGAAAGCCTTGTCCTACTTAATATCTATATTGTTTTATTGCCAATGACAGATGCCCTTCTACTGACAGACAAAATTGTGCCACAATCCGATGCCGAGCATCCATCCTGCCCCTTGATTTGAACATGTTGGTTTGTTTTCAGACCTTCGGATGAGAATGGCTCTGAATCATTTTTTATTGTTTCCTTTTCTTGGTCCTGAGAAAGGCCTGGCTAATGCAAAGAAGTGAGTTACAGAATAACAGAGTTTGAAGGGACCTTGGAGGTTTCCTAGTCCAAACCCCCTGCTCAAACAGGAGACCCCATACCGTTTCAGACAAATGGCTGTCCAGTCTCTTCTTAAAAGCCTCCAGTGATGGCGCCTCCGCAACTTCTGGAGGGAAGTCCTCCCTCTCAGGAAGTTCATCTTTAGTTCTAGGTTGCTTGATCAGTTTCCATCTGTTGCTTCTTGTCCCGCCTTCAGGTGCTTTGAAAAATAAGTTGATTCCCCCCCCCCCTTTCTTTGTGGCAGCCCCTCAAATACTGGAATGCTCCTCTCATGTCACCCCTAGTCCTTGTTTTCATCAGACTGGACATACCCAGTTCCAGCAACCGTTCTTCATATGTTTTACCCTCCAGCCCCCCAATCATCTGTGTCGCTTTTTTCTGCACTCTTTCCAGAGTCTCTACATATTTTTTATTGTGGTTATCAAAACTGGACACAGCATTCTAAGTGTGGCCTTAAGCGGTACTAATAGTTCACATGATCTGGATTCCATCCCTCTGTTAATGCAACCTAGGATTGCACTGGCTTTTTTGGCTGCTTGCAGCACCTTGCTGGCTTGTACTTAAGCGATTGTCCCCTAGGACTCCAAAATTCCTCTCACAGATGCTGCTATAGAGCCAGGTTTCACCTAATCTGTTACCTGTACACCTGATTTTTCTTGCCGCATCTTTGAGGGGGTCTATTTGCCCTGATGGGGAAAACTTGAACAAGTCCAGGAGCAAATTTGGAAGCCAAACCTCGATGTGGGTCATTCCACGACGTGTTCTATGCATCCTAGACTGAGAGCCAAAAAGCCAAGATTGGCGTTGTTGCACTTCTCTTGCATAGCTCGTTTGCGAAGTTGTTGGCAGGCATGCGCTGCCATAGAGAAAAAATGGGTGTGTGTGCTTTGGACACGGTTTGTGCAGAGACAAGTCGGGCCAGCTAAATCTCCATCTGTTTTTGCAAGAGAAGCGAGGGAAGGATGCCTGTGTAGCAAGCTGTGTTTCTTGGCTTTAATGGCTCTATTCAGGTAGTCCTCGGTTTACAACTGTTCATTTAATGACCATTCAAAGTTACAACAGTTCTGAAAAAAGTGACTTATGACCATTTTTCACATTTATGACCGTTACAGCATTCCTGTGGTCACATGATCAAATTTCAGATGCTTGGCAACTGACTCATTTATGACAGTTGTCCTGGGGTCACATGATCCCCGTTTGCGACCTTCTGATAAGCAAAGTCAATGAGGAAGCCAGATTACCAGCTAATTACTAATTTAACAACTGTGGTGATTCCCTTAACAACTGGCAAGAAAGGTCGTAAAAGGGGCAAAACTGACTTAACATATCTCAGCAACGGAAATTTTGGGCTCAGTTGTCGTAAGTTGGGGACTACCTGTTTGGGAACAGGGGCCAATCATATGCTGATGCCTCACTTTTTTAACACCTGCATGTCTTTTAAGGTGTCTACTGTTAAAGCCAAGAAACTTTAGGAAATGTCAAAGTCAGGAAACACCTTGGAATCTTTAAGACTTGTGCACTTGAACTCACAGCTGGCTGGGAATTCTGGGAGTTAAAGTCCAGAGGTCGTTGTGAAGTTTGGACACCCCTGGTCAACGTTATTCTCAACTCTTAGTTTGGGCCATGCAAGTAGACAGCCTATCTAGTAAGAATAACGTTAAACCTTGCTTTGTCTTGGAAGCTTCATCAGAATGAACATATTGGGGAAAAATCTAACTTCTTTCAGTCAGTTTTTCCCCCTTCTCCCATCTAAATATCGTTTTTGCATCAGCAACATAGTGAATATCTGCGCAGGGCTTCAAAGAATCTTCCTCCCTCAAAGAAGGCGGTGTTTCGTTTCCGCGTTAATCCAAAGGAGGGACTCGCGCATTGCTCTCCTGCAACTAACCGTATTATGACGCCGTGTTCCTAGTTTCATAGCTTCCACCTTCGTATCCTCCCTGCGTTATCCAAAAGTATCACAATAGTTGAGACTTGTTATTTTATTAAGCTCTCCGGCCTCCTTTGGTCTGGAAACGGGGAAGCTCCAGGCTATCAGCCCCTGAAGTTGAAAACCGTGCCGTTTCTCTGGAGTCCACTTTCTGAACTGGAAAGCCGGGAATGAAATTGGAGGCTCCTGCTGCTTTCTGATTTACACCTCCTATTTTTGGACCTGTGGCAGTGAGGTTTCCTTGGTTTTGATTTGCAGAGTGAGAACCAGAAACCTGCCCCATGGTGCCCAGGGGAAGGGGAAGGATAACCGCAGCTCCCCTGCCTTGTATTCCTTTGCTCCAATTACACGTTCTGCCATGTGTTTTGGAGTAGCAAAATGGGCTTAGCCTTGCATTTTTGGAGTTGGCGGGGGAAGTGGCCAGAAGTGTTTGCTAAAGGATATTTTGGCTTAGCTGAGTCACTGGAACCTGACTGTAATTCTAGGCTTCTCCTCCTGGCTTGTTTGTATAACTGACATACATTTCCCTCCTTTGGGCAGAATCTCGATAGCAGATACCAATGTTTTACGTGCAAGAGGTTTCAAAGTCAAATGCAGGCAATTCTCAACTTGATACATTTAGAGACCATTCAAAGTTACACCTGCATTGGGGGGGGAAAAAGAATGAGTTGTGACTATTTTCACACATACGACCATAGTAGCATCCCCAGGATCACATGATCAGAATCCAGGCACTTGGCAACTTACTCATATTTGCAACAGCCGCAGTGCCCTGGGGAAGCCAGATTCACCTAACATCTATGTTGCTAACTGCAGTGAGTCACTTAATAACTATAGCAAGAAAGGTCATAAGACGGGGCAATACTTACTTAACAATTGTTTTGCTTAGCAACAGAAATTTTGGGCTTTGGTGTGATCGTAAGTTGAGGACTCCCTCTTCCATCTTTCCACCAAGTTTAACTGACCTGGAGTCATGATCTCCTTTAAGACTACACAACCCACCTCCAGTTTTGGCTTGCCGTCTCTTTGGTGCTGTGTCGCTGGTCCCTTCCCGTGTGGCAAAGGTGCCTCTCTTGGGTGTGCATGTGACTGCGGATGGCATTTGGCCTGTTGCGTTCTTCTTTTGAAGGTATAATTAGGGCCAGCTGCCTCCCTGCTCCTCCTGGTCTCATTTTCTTTGGGGAGTAGCCTTGCTTCAGTTAACTCTAATTATAGTGTCCAGGGAATAGAAGGACCCAGACAGCCGTTTCCTCAGCCTGTTTCTTTCCCTTTCATTTAAAAAAGAAAAATACAGATGCTCTCTGTTTGTAGAACGGCTTTCATAGAAGTGTGGTTTTGGAACCCGCTTTGCTTCCTTCCCCCCCTCCGCCCCAAAAAGGGATATCTGAACAGTGGCAGCGCCCAGAGGCAACGGTAGCCAGGCCAGGCTTAGGAATGTATTGTTTTTGATTGATTCTTTCCTCTCTTCAGGGGTGCCCCAAAGGTGCTTTTTCAAGAGGCAGCTGACTTTCTATGTTTTTCTTCGAAGACGTTTCACTTCTCATCCAAGGAGCTTCTTCAGTTTCTGCATCTTTGGGACAATCCTGACCTGGGGATGAGAATCTCCACAGTGGAGAGTCTTCTGGGCTGCTCTGGTCTTGAATCCCTGCACCTTCACCCACACTGTGAAATTTTAGGGATTTTCTGTCAGCAGGCTGGCTGGCTGCCTTTGAACGGCAGTTAATTAGGTTCATCCATCTCATCCGGTGGCCTCCGTCTCCTTTGGGGGGTCTTGGGGAAGTCATTTAAAGCTTTCACCGATCTTGCTTCTTGGGGCTGCAGGATTGGCATAACTCTCTCCATTGAGCCTCTCAAAATGCAATTTGTAGGAGGTGATTGTCCTCACGCCCATCCAAACACCATCTCTGTAATTCCATGCTAGCTTTTTCTCCAACTGGCTAACTTTAATACGAAGAATGTCACATTCGTCATTCTGCATAAATAATTCTCAAGATAGCTTCAGGTGCTCTAGGGGACAGGTTGATCCCCTCTTCTCTGGAGCAGGCCCCTCAAATCCTGGACCGGTCCTTCTTTTCCTTAAACTAGACACACCCAGCTCTATCAACTGTTCTTTATATGTTAGTGTACCCTTAAGTGTTTAAAGGAACAGGCGGTGTATTTTTTTTTTACTTCTGTGTTTCAAAGCTGGCTGGGGAATTCTGGGAGTTGAAGTCCACAAGTCTTTACGTGGCCAAGGTCGGACACCCTGTGCTACATAACAGAGAAATGGGGAGGGATTTTCCCAGAGTATCATACCTGTTTTTCTCTCTTTTATGCAGGGAGATCTGAAAGGATCTGTCGAAGAAGAGGAATCCCAAAGGACCTACAGAGAACCAGGAGTTTCTAACCGGCTTCTGTG
Organism: Laticauda colubrina; assembly: GCA_015471245.1. Taxonomy (NCBI): domain Eukaryota; kingdom Metazoa; phylum Chordata; class Lepidosauria; order Squamata; family Elapidae; genus Laticauda; species Laticauda colubrina. The sequence goes on from BLBF01000071.1 coordinate 846,206, forward strand.
CCACCCTGTTTCCCTACTAGTGTGAAAATTGGTGTTGTGGTGCTGTCTACGTGCTAACCCCCCTCCCCTCCTTGAAAACATGTGAGGGGTGTCCCTTTCCCTGAACTTTTCTTAACCCCTCTGTGGGTGTGTCGTGCTAAGGCCAAGGCACTGGCCATCATGATGTTCCGGGATCAGGTGGGCATCCTGGCCGGCTGGTTCAAAGGCTGGAACGAATGTGAGCAGACAGTCGCCCTGCTTTCCCTGCTCAAGCGCATCTCTCGCACCCAAGCCCGCTTCCTGCAGCTGTGCCTGGAGCACTCGCTGGCCGACTGCACAGAGATCCACGTTCTGGAGTCTGAAGCTAACAGTGCAGGTAAGTGTGTGTGTGTGTGTAAAGTGTGAGCTTTCCTCCCCATCCCCTTTTTGTGTGCATTCTGATGGCTTGCCCATTTGGGTATAGCTAATCCTTGATTTATAACAATTCAGTTAGTGATTGTTTGAAGTTACTTCCCTGGAAAAAGTGACTTATGGCCACTTTTCACACTTACGACCGGTGCAGTATTTCTGTCTCCACCCCTATGGTCACATGATCAAAAGTCAGGCACTTGGCAACTGGCACGTGTTCATGACAGTTGTGGTGTCCTGGGGGTCATGTGATCAAAATTTGCGACTTTCCCAGCTGGATTCGGAGAAGCAGAGCCCATGGGGGGAAGCCAGGTTTGCTTAATGACTGCATGATTCCCTTAACAGCGGCAGGGATTTGCAAGGCCAGCTGGGGAATTCCGGGAGTTGAAGTCGACAAGTTGTAAAGTTGCCAAGTTTGGCGAGCCCTGCCCCAGATCCAGCCAGCTGAAATTCCTTGCCTAATGCCTTAGCAGCCCTATAAAAGATAGGGTGGCATCTGGTAGAGCTCTTGTGGCAGCAAGAGAGCCGCTGGCTCCATCAGGTAGGCCAGGGTGGGGGAGGAGAACCCTTTTATGGGGACCTGTGGGCTTCAACTGCCTGAAGGAGCCTGGCTGGCTCAGGAATTCTGGGAGTTGAAGTCTGCAAGTCATTAAAGGGCCCTCCTTCCCTACGCCTGGCATGGGCCTTGGTCGCAAGGATCCCGCCTCCAGATTAGGGCTTTCCCTTGGAGACCCTGGGAGAGGTCCCTGGCTCTTGAGCGGCTTGGTCCAATTTGCGCCCCTCCTCCTCCTCTTCTCTTCCCCACCAGCCGTCATCAACCAATGGCACCAAGCGCCAAAAGACAAAGTGGTCTCCCTGCTCCTCTCCCACCTGCCCCTCCTCCAGCCCGGCAACGCAGACGCCAAGTCCGAGTACATGAAGCTTTTGCAGAAGGTGCTGGCCTACTCCATCGAGAGCAACCTCTTCATCGAAGAGAGCCGGCAGCTGCTGTCCTACGCCCTCATTCATCCGGCCACCACCCTGGATGACCGCAGCTCCCTGGCCCTGTGGCTCAACCATCTCGAAGAGCGCCTTTCCAGCGGCTACTCCAGCCAGGGCAGGGTGCGGCCAGACACGGCCTACCACTCGCGCCAAGGCTCCGACGACTGGCAAGGTCCAGGGGAGACGGGCCTCGGAGACCTGGGCCATGGCTGGCAGGAGAAGGCGCCACGGGAAAACGGGCACATGTCCTTCCATCCTGCTGGCTCGGTGTCCTCGGGCATCAATAGTATTGGGAGCAGCACAGGCAGCACAGGTTCGGACGGGCTTTGCTGGGGGAAGGGGTGGAAAATGGGGGTGGGGTGTTGGCCTTCCCGGCTGGGATATTTGTGAAGAGCTGCAAACACTGTGGGATACATTCAAATCCTGGCTGGGAAACCTTTCTTTGGGGCACTCCTGACCTCGTGACTTTCCTTCTTCGACTTTCTGAATGCCTCCTCAGTTGGCTGGGCTGAGCAGGGGCAGCTTTGCTGGAGCAGCTCTTCCTGTATGCGAGAGCCAGTTTGGTCTAGTGATTAAGGCACCGGGCTAGAAACCAGAGGGCTGGGAGCTCTAGTCCCATCTTGGCATGAAATTCGGCAGGGTGACTTTGGGCCAGTGACAAGGCAGTTGGGAGTTCTAGCCCTGCCTTAGGCATGACAGCTAACAGGGTGACTTTGGGCCAACACCAGGAGACAGGGAGTTCGAGTCCCACCTTAGGCACCAAAGCCGGTTGGTTGGCCTTGGGCCAATTGCGATATCCTTTCCCAAAAAGGAATTGGGTGATTTTGTGACCTTTGCCTGTCTCTTCCTCGCAGCTCTTCCTTGCCAAATCCACCCCAGCCCGCTGAAGCGCTCCATGTCGCTCATCCCCACAGGCCAGCAGGTGCCCAGCGAGTGGATGAACGTGGATGAGATGGGGGCCAGGCCGGCCTTCATTTCTGGCGGGGAGCACGCACCCCTCTCGCCCCAGAGCAGCGTGGCTTCCTCAGGCAGCGAGCAGACAGAGGAGCACCCAGGCAGCCGGAACACCTTTCAAGAGGACGGCAGCGGCATGAAAGGTAGGACAGGTGTTGGAGAAGGTGGTCAAATCGCTGCCCCAGATCAGGGGCCAATCAGGGCTGGGAAGGCCCAGGGCCCAGTTCTGCCAACCTCCTGTGTAACTCCAGTGCTGGGATCTGAGGGGTCAGCAGAGCCCCTGGTGTTTCTGGTCCTGTCAGACCTTCAGGCTGCGTCTCAGTTGCTAATTCTTCTCTTCCTGGGTTTGTGATGGTGCATAGATTACGGAGAAGAGACCATCATCGTGCGTCATTGGTCTCCAGGAAGCAGGGCTTTGGGGGCAGGGGTCTTGACTCCTTGGTGCTTCCCCACAGATGTCCCCTCGTGGCTGAAGAGCCTCCGTCTCCACAAATACGCAGCCCTTTTCTCCCAAATGACTTACGAAGAGATGATGACTCTCACGGAGCAACACCTGGAATCGCAGGTGCTGGGGGAGGGGCTCCTGCCGAGTTGGGAAAGGCTGGCGTTCGGGTGGTGCCTGGGAGAGCTGCTTCCCATTCCTGTCACTTTGGTCACAGGAACACCCCCAAAATGCGACACCATGCCCTGTCGAGGGGGCCGCTCTGAAGACGCGGATATGTCCCCCCATAAAGGCTGGAGGGCAGGTGCATGTCTGAATTCCCTTCTTAGCTTTCTCCTCCTCTCTTCCTTCCTTCTTCCCTGAACAGAATGTGACCAAAGGAGCGAGGCACAAAATTGCCTTAAGTATCCAAAAGTTGCGTGAAAGGCAGAGTGTCCTGAAGTCTTTGGAGAAGGTAAGAGACCTGTTGAGCAGCCCTGGGATGCCAGGGTGGTTCGGAATGCCATGGATTCCCTTCCGTAATGCCTAAGTAAAGGCAAACAGCTGGCACGAAGCAAGCAGAACCCCAGGACCTTCCTTTCCCCTGGCCTCCCCCTCTTTTCCCTCCAGGACATTTTGGAAGGGGGGAACTTATGGAATGCGCTCCAGGAACTGCAGCAGATCATCACCACGCCCATCAAGGCTTTCCATGCTCTGCACGCTGCGGCTGCATCCAAGGAGGCCCAGCCCCTGGCAGCCGAGCCAAGGGGAGGCCCCACGCTGGGCCTGGAGAAGAGCAGCAACGAGGACAAAGAGGCCACCGACGACCCCTTCCCGCCCCCCACAGGCTCTCCGTGTGACGGAGAATCCGGAGCGGCACCGATCGCCGAAGGGGACATTGCAGGCCAATTCACTCGCGTGATGGGTAAAGGTGAGCTCTCGGGTGTGTGTGTGTGTGTGTGTGTGTGTCTCAGGCCCTTTGTATCTGCCCCCAGCGACCAGGATAGGTGACACTGACTTTTTAAGGCGAGGCCTTCAAGAAAGCTGGAATGAGTGGGCTGTGGGTCTCTTGGCCCCATAAGGAATACTTGTAAGCTACTCGTGGCATTCCCAGAGTTTTGAGGGTTGATGAGGTTCCTCTGAGGAGTGATGTTTGCTATTGATAGAGGAGAATATTTGTAGCTTGCGGTTCAACTGTGGGGTCCTTGGTGCTCTCTGAGCCTGGTGGTTTTTCTTCCAGACGTTTCATGATCCAACCAGGTGACAGCCTCCGTCTGCTCGGAGCTTGGTTGTCAGTGCACTGATGACGTTTCCTCGTTGGGTCATGAAATGTCTTCAAGGAAACCACTGAGCTCAGAGTGCACCAAGGACCCCACAGATGTTACTGTTTGTTCCTTTACGTTGGGTCTGGCTTGTGGTTGTCCACCTTTGGTCTAAGCCTCCAGGAGTTGTTTGATTTGAGTGGTGAATAAGTTGGACAAACAATGCTAGTCAAACAGCTGATTCCTCCCTCTGTAACCATTTCCTGCTCCTTTCTTGCAGTGTGTACGCAACTGCTTGTCTCCCGGCCAGATGAGGAGAACATCACCAGTTACCTCCAACTGATAGAGAAGTGCTTGATGCACGAGGTAAGCCTGGATGTTACCCCAGAGGTCAACCATCTGAAACAGCTGGGGTTTATTCCCCCTTTCCCAATGTGGCTGCCTTTCTGTCCCCCTCCCTGACAGGCCTTCACCGAGACCCAGAGAAAGCGCCTCTTGTCCTGGAAGCAGCAGGTCCTGAAGTTGCTCCGTACCTTCCCGAGGAAGGCCGTGCTGGACATGCAAGGCTATCGCCCCCAGAAAGGGTAGGTCTCTGGGCACCGCTGGGGCCAAGTGCCTGCATGGCATCCAAGCTGGCACCAGTAGCTTTCTAGGCTAACTGAATAGAGTTCCAGGACTCTCTTCAGTGAAGGGAAACCTTGCAAGATTGTCCTGACTAGAGAAGCAGGCACCGTGTAGAACCAGGTCTACTTTTATAGCTGTAGGAGTAGCTCTCACTCTTCAGTTGTGTCTGATGCTTGGTGACTTTGTAGGCAAGTGCTCTCCATGCTGCCCTCTCAAGCGCAGCTTCTTTCGGTAGTTGGATGTTCCCCTTCGTAAGCAGCTCGGATGGTATCAAGCCAGTGTGTTTTTTACTTGCTCCTTCTTCTGATTCACTATCCATTCCTAGCATCATCAACTTTTCCAATGAATTTGCATGCATGACTGTGTAAATCAGACACAATCTTGTGATTTTGGCTTCTAGTGATGTTTCTGGCTTTATACGATTCGGCACCTCTTTGTTGGTTACTCTGCTGTCCATGGTATACACCTTAATTGATAATTAGCAGTAGACTTCTACCCTGCTTCACAGTGCTTTCCATCCCTCTCTAAGTAGTTTACAGAGTCAAGCCTCTTGCCCCCAACCATCTGGATCCTCATTCTACTCACCTCGGAAGGATAGGAGGCTGAATCAACTTTGAGCTGGTCAGGATCGAACTGCTGGCAGTCGGCAGAGTTTGCCTGCAATGCTGCATTCTAACCATGGTGCCACCATTGCCCTAATAATAATGGTTACTCTGGCTGTCCATGATAATATTCAATAATTGATGCCACAGTCCAAAGAGGTCAGTTCTTTTTCAATCAGCTATTTTTAATGTCCAGCTCTCACAAACAGACATCATTAGAGGGAAGTCTATTGCTCTAACTGGCCTGCTTTTTGCATTTATATCAATGCCAGCAGTTGAATCCTGACCGGCTCCAGGTTAACTCAGCCTTCCATCCTTCCAAAGTGTGTAAAATGAGGATTGGGGGCAAGAGGCTGATGCTGTAAACTACTAAGAGAGGGCCGTAAAGCACTGTGAAGCGGGATATAAGTGCAAACGCACTTGCAAGGGAACATTGCAAGTCTGGATGTGCTCCCCTTCCTCCTTCTCTTCTCGTGAGTCGGGGTGGGGAGTGGGTTTAATTGCCTGGTGTGTTCTCACAAGCCACTTTCTTGGTCTGGGTTCAGCTTCATCTACCAAATCGTTGCCCTGGCAGTGGATCCCGGAGGCCGTTCCAGTCCTTTGATCCGCAGGTGGCTGCCTTGGGATGGGCCAGGACAGAGCTGGATCTGCAGCCGCCGAGTGTCCGTTTCTTTAGCGTCCTCCTCCTGTAGGAAGGGAGAGCGGCTCTTCGACGTCACAGACCTTTGCATGCGCAAAATCCAGTTCCCCAAAAGATCCTGCTGTCTTTCAGAGCTTTCTGAGCAGCTGTTGCGCTCGCTAATATTATGATAAGCGGAGGGCAGGTTTGTCGCTCTGTGGTGTCAGCCTGCCACGCAAGCGACACTTTGGGGATCCTTTGTGGGAAAGCGGGAACCAGATCGCTCTCAGAACTGCTTCCGGGCCGCCAGTTTGAACTCGTAAACCCTGAAGAGCCACTGTTGGCTCGCAGAAGGGAATTTAGTTGAACAATGGAAATGGGTTTCTTTTTTGCTTCAAAGTGATGGTTTTTTTTGTTTTTTGGTTGAAGGAATGCTTTCATACTTAAGCTGTCATTCTAGTACCTGCAGAGTCCCCTGCTATTGTGAGGCTGCCCTAGGCAAATAGAAACTGCTTGCTTTGGATCCTTTGGGCTTCATTAACGCACATCCTTATTCAGAGAGAGGAGATTTTGGGTGGGCTTCCTTTGCGATTGGGATGGCTGGCTGTTCTCAGATATAAGCGGGAGGGAGGGAGGGAAGGAAGGAAGGAAGGAAGGGAAGGGAAGGGAAAGGAAGGAAGGGAAGGGGAGGAAGGAAGGAAGGAAGGGCACCTTGGCTCCCATTCTGGTGTTCCTCCCAAGAAGACCACACAAATAGGCTTGTATTTCAGGGTGCCCAACCTGTGGGCTACAGCCTACTACTGAGCTGTGGCCTATTCGGAACCGGGCCGCGTGAGTGCACGCCTGCACGGAGCCCCACTAGTGTGATCACCAGACATGCGTGCTTGCCACTGACCAGTGAAGTTGACAGATGTCTTGGAGGGTGGGTGAGCCGCGTTAATGGCTTGGCCGCCCTTTGGCCATCTCGGCTTCAGTGGCAGCCAGTGGCATCGCTTTGGGTGGCGAAGGGACACCAGAACCGATGATGGCCTTGACTTCCTCTCCCATGTTCTTCCAGGTGGGCCTTTGGCTCCAACTCTCTCCCCATAGCTGGATCTGTGGGGGTGGGGGTGGCCCGCCGAGGACAGAGGCAGTTCCAGATGCCCCCCCGTGCCCTCCCCCCAAGCCGCATGGGGATCCTGAGTCCCGTTGGGATCGGCGGAGTGTCCCCACGGCACGGACTGACCAGCCCGAATCTGGGGAGCCAAGGTCGGCAGGTAAGACCCGGTGGAATTTGGCAGAACAACGTCCAAAGGCCTTAGGAACAGTGTTGCTGGTCAAGAGGTGCCCACGACCGGGAGAAGGTTGGGGGGATCTTGGGCCATCACCCCACAGTGAAGCACCCTCCCCCAGTTGCTCGGAAGGAGAGCCCCCTGCCTTTGCCTCCCTCAATGGCCTCTCGTCCTCGGCCAGGTGCAGGTCTTCTGGTCAGCCAGGTGACCTGTCTCTGGGATGAACAGTTTCTGTTGCTTCAAGTCCCACCCCCTGCTCAAGCAGGAGACCCCACCCCATTTCGGACAAGTGGCGGTCCAGGGTCTCCTCAAAAGCCTCCAGTGTTGGAGCGCCCACAATTCCTGGAGGGGAGCCATTCCGCTGGTTAATTGATCTGACTCTCCGGAAATTCCTGCTCAGCTCTCGTTTGGTTAGCAGTGCCCCAGTCTCCGAGGGGCTGCCCCAGAGAAGAGGAGGGGGTCAGTCTATTCTCCAGAGCACCTGAAGGCAGCAGGACAAGAAGCAAGGAGAGAAGCAACCTAGAACTAAGGAGAATTTTCCTAACAGTGAGGACAATTAACCAGTGGAACTGCCTGCCACCAGAAGCTGTGGGTGCTCCATCACTGGAGGTTTTCAACAAGAGCCTGGGCAGCCACTTATCTGAAATGGTAGAGGGTCTCCAGCTTCAACTGGAGCCTCTTATTCTGCTGCTCTGAGCCCATTGGGGTCTGGGGTCCCAGCTGGGTGAAACCGAGGAGACTCGCTAGCAGCACCTGTGCTTGGCTTTCCCCACCGAGTTCCCTGAGGCCTCCTTGGTGCCCCTGGGATGAACAGGTGTGTCTGGCCTGGCCCTTCTCCCCTGGGCCCCCACAGCTGAGAGGCTTTGCGATCCCAAAATACTTTTTATTTCATTTATTCCTGCGTTGTGTTTCCCACCTGGGACCCTGGGCCAACCAGCTTCTTTCCTCCCCCTCAGAACCTCTGGTTTGCCAACCCTGGGGGTAGCAACAGCATGCCTGGCCAGAACCGCAGCTCAGTCCAGCGGACCCACTCACTGCCTGTCCACACCTCCCCTCAGGCCATCCTCATGTTCCCACAGGGTGAGTAAGCCGGGCCTGTCGCCTGGAGGGGGGGCCTCCGTCTTCGTCCCGCAGCGGGGGGTCGCCTGGAAACGCTGCTGGCAGGGTCAGGCTTTGGGCCCTGGGGGTCTGCCAAAGCACTTCCTCCTCAACCTCAAGGATCCTCCCCCCTGTTCCTTTCCGACTTGAGCAAATTCGAGGCCTCTGCGTTTCGCCCCGGCCCCCGAGCTCCAGCCAGGCGCGGTGTCCTCTCCCCCCCCCCTCCCGCCCTGTGGAACGCCAGGGCCTCCCACGACTGTGTCCGATGGTTCTTCTCCCCTTTCCCCCAACCTCTCAGATTGCCAGCTCCCTGGAACGGATCTGGAGATCAACCCCACCTTGGAGTCCCTGTGCCTGAGCATGACGGAGCACGCGCTGGGCGGTGAGAGGACGGGTTTGGGGTGGCAGAGGGGAGGCCAGTGAGGGGGCTGCACCAGGGCTGCTGTGAAGGGGTGGGACTCGGGTTGGTGGGGGGGGGACACAGACCCCCCCCCATGTCTAAGTCTCCTTCTGGCCACCAAGGCTGGTGGGGCTGCCCCGTCCCTCAGCCCGGATTCCCTGCAGGGTGATTGGGGCAAAGAGCAGGGGGGCCATGGACACCAGCCTGACCTTCTGAAGGAAAAGTGGATATAAATCTAAGCAACACAGGGAGTCCTCGACTTACAACGGTTTGTATAGTGACTCTTCGAAGTTGAAAAAACTGACTTACAGCCGTTTCAGTATCCCTGCGGTCACGTGGTCCACATTCAGAGGCTTGGCAACTGGCATGGACTTATGACGGTTGCGCAGGGTCCCTGGGGAGGGAAATCATGTGACTCCCTTTTGTGACCTTCTGACAAGCAAAGTCAAAGGAGAAGTTGGGTTCGTTTAAAACAACCGTGTGGCTCACTTAATAAAGGTTGCAAGAAAGGTCATAAAACCAGGGCGCTGAACAGCTGTCTCACTTAGCAGCAGAAATCTTGGGCTCAGTTGCAAGTCGAGGACTCCCTGGAGACCCCTAAAGCAAGTCTCTCGGTGTCCCCTGGGGGGCAGGAAGGGCTCGGTTCCGCTCCGGAGGAACAGCCTGTTTCCCTTGCGAGGCTCTGATAAAAAGGGGACGATCCGACGGGGCTCAGAGCTGCTGTTTTGCTGCTCAGAGGTCGGCCTGAAGTGGCCCTCCCTGCCTCCCGCGAGGCTGGTCAGTCTAGGTGCCCGGTCAGTTTCTGACATTCTTGGAAAGAGAAAAGGCCTTAAAAGCTGAGCTGCGGCTGCCATCCTTTCTCCTCCCCCAGGGCCAAAGCTCCTGGGACGCGTGGAGCAGCTGGAGAGCCGACTGACCCCCAGGGAGGGACTACAATGCCCTTGCCTTCAAAGGAGGGGCCTTCAAACTCGGCACCTTTAAGACTCCTGGACTTCATGTTAGCTCAGGAATTCTGGGGGTTGAAGTCCCACAAGTCTTAAAGCCGCCAAGGTTGGAGACCCTTGTGATAGACAGATGATAGATACAAAGATAGATAGATGATAGACTGACTGATAGATAGGTGAATAGGTAGGTAGGTATGAAGAGAGATGATAGATAGATAGATAGATAGATAGATAGATAAGATAGAATATACAGAGATTTTGGATGGATGGATAGATAGATAGATGATAGACTGATAGATAGGTGAATAGGTAGGTAGGTATGAAGAGAGATGATAGATAGGGAACTTCAAATTTGACAGTTTTAAGACTTATGGACTTCAACTCCCAGAATTCCTCCTCCAGTCATGTTAGCTCAGGAATTCTGGGGGTTGAAGTCCCACAAGTCTTAAAGCCGCCAAGGTTGGAGACCCTTGATTTAAAGTCTGTGCAAAGAAGACTCTAAACCCTCAGGGTGTCCAACCTTGGCCACTTTTAGGATCTGTGGACTTTAATTCCAATTCTGGGAGTTGAAGTTCACAAGTTTTAAAAGTGGCCAAGGTTGGACAGCCCAGCTCTAACCTCTGTGTGGGTATTTACCTGTTTACACCCAACCTGAGCACATTCAAAGATCCCCAGGACATCAAAGCCCCTCACCCACCCGCCTCAGTGTTGAGAAAACGCCTGTGAAGACACCAGTGCCCCCCCCCCCATGCTGCCCCCTCACCCCTGTCCTCTCTTTTGCAGATGGCACGGACAAGACCTCAACCATCTGAGCAAGCTGGATCTGCGGGCATAATCCTGAGAAGCTTTAGGATGGCTGTTTATTTTTTCTCCTCCCAATTCCTTTCCATTTTTTTGTTTTGTTGTGTTTCAAACCCCTCCCCCAGGGGTGTGTCACTACGGGGGTAGGTGAATAATTTTTTTGTTTTCCTCTGACCCCCTTCCTCCTCCACCCCCCAAAAAATGCCCTTCTCCAGCGTTCCTTAGCAGCCAGAGGAATAGAGGAGAAAAAAACTGTCACTACAATCTTTACCATCTTATTGTGTTCTAATATTTTCCTATTTTTTTATTATTCTTATAACTTCAGATATTGGTTTAATATTTTGATGTACGGGGAGGTGGCAGTCTCCCTGGTTTAACATGCGGATGTCGGGGGGCCTAAATTAGGCCCGGTATAAATTTCCGGTTTGGTTTGCCCCTCCCGGCCCCCTCCCCTCCTTTCCAGTGCCTACCTCCTCTCTTGCCCTCCCAGGAAGGGACCGGGGAAGGAAAGCCAAGGTGACACCTGAGGAGAACCAGAGGTCACGCTGAAAGACCCCCCCTCCTGTCGCACTGGGGATGGGAGGGAGGCTGGGGGGAGCAGAGAGGCTGGCTCACTTGAGCCACTTCCTCCTCCTCCCCCCCCCCCCCAGTCGTTCTGGGTCTGCCTTGGAGGAAGGAAAGAAGTCAGAAGAGCCGGGAGGAGGAAGAGGAGGGGAAAAAAGGGTGCAGCAGGTGACTTATACAGTTTTCAAAGTGCCTCTAATACTTGCTTCTACCAAGAGTGGTGGTGATGGGGTGGGAGGGGGACTCCAGGGAATGGCCCATTGGGGGGAGGGGGCAATGGGGGTATCCAGCACACAATCGGGGTCCAGTTTTCCATTTTACGTGCTCAAACTCCCCCCTTTTGGGGAGCTGGGCAGAGTAGCTTAGCCATCAACCAGACATAGCGTGGTATTTTTTTTTTAACCCCTTCAGTTCCTGCCCAGTCAGGCTTTCCCTCCCTCCCTCCCTCCCTCCCTCCCTCCCTTTTTAAAATGTGGCAGTATTAAGCCTAGTTCTATTGAAGCAGTTTGGGTGGATCAGAGATCACCTGTTCAGGTTTCAGAAGCCGGATTCTCAGTTGAGCTGATTTTGAGTTCCTGGCATGGTTTCCAGGCTCTCTTCCCTTTCCCCTTAACCCCCCAACACCCCCCCTTCCTCCCCCACCCCACCCCAGGTTGCAGAGGGGGCAGGAAGCAGCTGGGGTGGGGTTAAACAGTTGGAGCATCTATGCAGCATCTCCCAAAACTGGTCAAGAAGTTTTTCTCTAGTTCTTCAATCATTTTGGTTGGGTAATTGTGGGTCTTCCTTTGTTGCATGGGACGGTGGGGGAAGAGTGGGGAGGTAGGACCAGGGCAAACTGGCCATAGCAACACCTGAGCATGGTGTGTGTGTGGGGGTGGGGAGGGGGCTTCCCCTCCACCCTCAGTTTCCTGGTACTTAGCAAAGTCAAGGGCGAGTTTGCAAAACTGGGCAGAAGGACCTGCCCATCCGAGGCTGGCATGCAAGTGAACCAGGAACCAGGGTCATCGTTGCGAATTGGGGCTGGGAGGGGGTAGGAAAGACTTTGGGGACCCATTTGAGTGGGCTACAAGATTTGGGTGAGGGTGAGGGGGGGTGCAGGAGACCCTGCTGCTGTGGGGCTGGGCACCTCCAGGCCCTCCTTGGCATCTCTTCTCCAGCCACCTTGTTTATGGTTTCCTAGTTTCGGATAGCTTTAGTGCAGGAGGGAGGGGAGGACATTGCTGTGGGGGTCCCCTCCCCTGGCCTCTCCCCCTTTCCCAAGGAGGCAGTGCCAGGAAGGACAGGGCAGAGCTGGGCTTGCAAACGCAGACCAGCCTTGGCTGTCAATAGCAGGGCCAGGTAAGCAGGGTGAGAGGTGGGGGGGTTGGGGGCTGGGCAGGCTTACTCAGTAAGGGGGGGGGGGGGGGCCGGCTTGTGGGTTCTGTTGCCTCCAGCTGGGCACGGTGCCCCTGCTGAGGGTGGCAGCATCTTTCTGCAGCCCCTTCCCTGCCCAAAGGCCAGTTCTTAGGTACCGAATCCTCTCCGACTCCCCTCTCCTCTTTTCACACCCCCAAGAACTGCTTGAAGTCTGAAAAGCCTTTTTCCAAAGTGTGCACCGAAGAGCAGTGTACAAAAACAAAACAAAAAATACGAGAAAAACAAACCAGACAGAGCTACTGTATTTCTAAGGAAAAAAAAAAGTAGAGAGACAAGGTTCCTGTTTGAAATAGAAATGTTATTTTAGATACATTTTATTATGAATAACTTTTGTTATGACTATGGCTGGTAACCATGAATACGTTATTTAAAAAAAAAACACACACAAAATGTTTTACAAAAAAAAAAAAAAAAAAGATCAAATTCTGACTTTAGATTGCTTTGTTTGGACTCCTTTTGCTGCTTTTCTCCCCCCTTTCTGGTTTTTTGCTTTGTAAAAGGCATATACAGAATTTAAGCATTAGTCCTTTTTTTATTAACCTCTATGATAAAGCTGTGCTTATTTTGTATTATTTTTTTAAGTGCTTGGTTTATTGGGGTTGGAGGGGGGACGGGCTTGGCCCAGCTTGGTCTTTCCTCCCAGCGGCCTTAATGCAGAGCTCTCCAAACGTGGCAACTTTTAAGACTTGTGGACTTGAACTATTCTCTTCAAGTCCACAAGTCTTAAAGTTGCCACGTTGGTGGGACCCTTGCCTTTATGGAAGAGGCAGTTGGAGGAATTTAGGACGGGGGGGGGGGGGAGCTGCCAAAAGTTTGCCTTGCTCTACCACTGGGGCCCCCAGGACGGCTGGCTCATTGAGACCAATCCAATCATCTGGATTTTCTCCTCTGCAGTTCGCACCTAATCTGGACCGGGAGGTATTTAAAGAGGGTAGTTCTGACCATCCAGTCACTTCTGGTTGGGGAATATCTGCCTTGATTGGGTTGGAGGAAGGGCGGCTTCTTTGGACCGACTGAGCCTGCATTGGGAAGTGTCGGGTGTGAAAGACCAGGCGCCCAGGTGAAGGTTAAGCTGATTTATTGCACAGGAATTTTCTCAAAAGCCTGCATCTGTTCAGAGTTTGGGAAGGGTCAAGAAAATTCAATGGGGAATTGGACCTAGTTCACTTGTGGCTATGTAGGAGTGCCAGGCTGATACCGCTTTTCACTCCGCCCCCAAGTTCTGCCTGCAGGAAGAGAATAGCAGTAGCCGTTAGACTGACTTACTGCTCCATGGTGCTTCCCAGCCCTCTCAAAGCGGTTTAGAGAGGTGGCACGTTGCCCCCAACAGTCTGGGTCCACATTTTACCAACCTCTGAAGGATGGAGGAAAGCAGAGTCAATTTTGAGCTGGTCAGGTTCGAACTCCTGGCAATATGCAGAGTTTGCCTGCAATACCGCGCTCTAACCCCAGTGCCACAGCTGTTCATGGCACCTTCTAGCGCAGAGCGTATGGACGTCGGCTCCCCTCATGCTCATCAATGAACGTGCTGGTGGTGGGGAGTTGAAGTCCACAAGTCTTAAAGGTTGCTCCCCCCTCGCTCCAGTCTGTCGGGATTTGCCTTTGGAATGCACTCCTGCATTTGCCCTGGGGGTGTCTCGGGGTCAACCCTCATGCCCAGGTCCATGGCGTTTGGGGGCTGGTGGGTTTCCTGTGGGGCCATGCAGTGGCACCAAACGATCTGCCCTTTTGGCAAATTCCCATTGGCAACTTTTTTATCGGTTTTCCTCTAAATAGGAATTCTCGGGGAGAGTCGCGAATACATTTTAGCACAGGTGGCACGTCTGTACATCAGTTTAAAGGCTCTTCTTGTCATGGGTGATGAGTTTGCGCATGTGGCTCCACCCAATTTGTGGGAAATGCATCCCAAGTTTGGAAAGCGCTGCACTAGGTGGCCTTTTTTAATCTAATGGGCTGGCTCAGCAGCTGCAGGAAGCCAATATGGTTTGTTCTTAACCCAGGCAATGATCTACCAGGACTTCCTTCTATGGCCCCCCTCTGTAGCAGCTGCCCAGAGGCACCAGTCTCTTGGCAACACCTGCGCGTACACCCACCCACACACCCTGGGTCTTTTGGACCCCCCTCTCCCTGCTCAGCCAGACCAGCAGTGGCCGGTCCCATTTTGGGGATTCCCCTTTCAAAACTCAAAGCCAAGTTCTTGAGCCCCCGTTACAGGCCGCCCATGTTCCTGTCACCTGTGATTTTTCACCACAGGAAGGTCGGGGGTCCTTCTTGGGTGACACCCCCATGGCTATGATGGCTGGGCACAAGAAATGAGTTGTGGGCAGCTGGGCTTTGGCGCCACTCTGCTAGTCCAGCCCTCCCACCCTGCCCAGCGCAAGTCCAGCACGAGGCACGGTAGATCAAGGCGGCTTTTTAATGGTAAGCCAAGGGTACAGAGCAAGAAGGGAGTTCAGGCGGGGAGAGTCCCTCCCCGAAGATGCGATGCCCGCGAGGTCTCTGGGTCTGCAGCTGTTCCTCTTTTGGGGTCCTCGAAGTGAGACCCTCCGGGCTCCCCGTGGCCACCAGGATTTGGGGTGCTCTTGAAGCCTCCCCAGAGCAGCAGCTACACGTAGCCCTCAACGCATGACCACAGCCAGGCCCAGAATTTCTGTCTGCCAAGTGAGACAAGCAAACTTTGCCTTGTTTTATGAGCTTCGTGGCTACGGTCGTTAAGTGAGTCACTGCCATTTTTAACCAAGCTACTGGGAAGGGAAATGAACCCGGCTTCCCCTTTTGCTTGTCAGGTGGTCGCAAAAGGGGTTTGCTGCAATGATCACATGACTGGGGGGGGGGGGTTGCTGCAGTGATTGTGTTAAAAAACGGTCATAAGTCACTTTTTTAGTGCTTCAGATGGTTGCTAAATGAACCATTGTAAGTCGAGGACCACCTGCACAACTTGGAGGAATGGAAGAAAGGCAAAGAAATGCGGGATTGTGCCCAAGGTGCCTGGAAACAGCTCCGACCCACGACCCCCCCAAACGTGCGTTTCCTCAGGGAGGGGAGGCTGGAGAGCCCCTCGGCAAGAGCCCCCCCCCCCCCCCGCCCAGGTGAATCCCCCATCTGGTGGGGGGAGGGGAGCTCAGCCCTTTGATGCTACCAATTCTGGTGAATTGGAAGTCCTCTGTTTTTTGCTCTGGCTTGCAAACGTCCCGGAGACCTCCTCCAAAGTCTGGACAGCCCTGGATTTTGACCCCAGATGGGAAAAAAGGCACCCACAAACCCCTTTGTGCTCACAAGCCCAGAAAGGCGTGGAGGGAGACGGGGCCGCTTCCTCCACCCAAACCCTTCCCGGATGTGCTCAATGTTTCCAGCCAGCGTGCCAGCTAGAAGTGCCAGGAACCAGCCCCCACCTGTTCTGGAGAAGGCCAGGTCAGAGACGGCGGGTCAAGGAGTAAGAGGAAAAGGCAGGCAGAGCCGGGAGGCTGGGGCTCAGCTTCAGGTGCCCCAGGTGTCCAGGCGCCGCACCCTCACTCGCTGCTTGTAGTGGTACTCCTTCAGGTATTCCTTCAGCGCCCGCGGCAGCGGCAGATGCCCGATGCCATCGTAGGTGGTGCAGCAGGTCACCACGGCCCGGCAGAGGTGCTGCAGGCCAAAGGGGAAGGTGCGGTGCACGGGGATGGAGAGCAGCGGCTCGAAGAACATGCAGACGCTGGGGTCCTTGTAGTGCTCCAGGAGGCCGCTCACAGTGGGCGCGTGGAAGACGCTGGGGTCGTGGACGTCGAAGCTGAAATTGTGGTTCCACTGCTCGATGCGGGCGTGGAGGGAGCGGCCGTAGCGCCGGAAGCTGACAGAGAAGAGGTAGTCCTCTTGGGCCGAGTCCCGCAGGAGGAAGGTGCCCTCTGGCTTGCCCTCTAACAGTGACTCGGCTTCGTAGCGGTCCATCACGCCCCAGTAGCAGGAGAGCTGTGTCAGATGCAGCAGGTCGGGCACCAGGCAATGGATGTAGTCGATCTGGGTGTGCGCCCGCACGCCGTCCCGGACCTCTGGCCGCCCGACCAAGGCCGGCTCCAGCTCTTCCGCCTCCTCCTCCTCCTCCGCCTCCTCCTCCTCCTCGTCCTGCTCATCTGTGGCAGTCAGCATGGCCTGGCCTGGCCCAGCGAATTCGGTCATGCCATGGGCGAGCTTGGGGCCCAGTTTGTACAGGGGGTTGATCTGTGCCGTCACCTCAAACGTGTGGATCAAGGCATCCGGCGGGGGCTCCACACCCTGCTCAATGCTGATGCGCCGGCGTTCCCTCAGGCGGTCGTCCTCATCCTCGGGCGGCAGGCTCGCCAGGCCCTCGTGCTCGGAGACAGGCACCGTGTGCTGCTTAATCAGCTCCCAGGTGCGGGCCAGCTCCGAGCCCGGGGGAAAGGGGCAGGTGTCCAACATCAGCTCCCGGAGGTGGATCTTCCGCTGGGAACAGAGGTCTGGCGAGCGCGACAGGCTCTTGATGGGGAAGCACTGCCCCACGGCGGCCTGCAGCTTCTGCCGCAAGGAATGGCCCAGCCCCTTGGAGGGTTCGGGGTCTGCCCGCTGTGCACCCTCTGTGGCTGGTCCCACTTTGGACGAGGGAAGGCTCCGTCTCTCCAAGGGGTGGCTCGGCTGGACCTTCCCACGCCCAGCTCTACATCTGCTGGTGCCGCCATCCGGCTTCACTTTGGGCCGAGCCCCCGCTGTCCTGTGGCATGTCCCCCCAGGCACTGGGCACGGTGGAGGGCTGGCACTCCTCCTGGGCACTGGGTGAGATGGCTGCTGCTCTTCAGAGGACAGGGCAGACCGAAGGGGCCGCGACGATGCCGACCTGGGGAAGGAAACAGCCGAGTGTCATTAGCTGCCTGCCTGCCCCCCAAACCCAGCAAGAGCAAATCATGAATGGGCCAAGTCAGAATCACAGGGGGTCCTCGACTTAGGACAAATCATGGAGTGATCAAAATTCAGGCGCTTGGCAATTGACCCGTATTTATGATGATCCACTTGAGGGTCACCCAATCCCCCTTTGCGACCTTTGACAAGCAAAATCAGTGGTGAAGCCAGGTTCACTTAACAACAGAACCATTAGGCTCCATTGTGGTCGTAAGTCACAGACTTCCTGTACATGGGTGCCATTTCTCAACCTTGAAGCTGGGTGGACTTCAGCTCGCAGAATTCCTTAGTTGGCTGGCTGGATGCTGGGACTAAGAGCTGTCATGCCAGCCATACTTGGCACGCAGGACTTGGGGCTCAGGGCAAGGTGGGAACCCAGACAAATGCCAAGAAGGATGGCTTAGCATAGCCTGCAGGTGAATGTTGGAGAGATTCCTCGCCCTGCATAGCTATTTTCCGGGCTGTCAGGGAGGCCTTGCCAGCCAGGTGCCAGCCTCAAAACGGGCCTATTGGGATGGCACACTGGGGAGACTACAACACACCGCTGCTGCTGCTGCTGGGGGCAAAGGAGAAGAGCAAAGAACTCGCACCCAAGATCCCAGTTATCCTCCCCCCCCAAAAAAACCCGAAGGAGGGCTGCGTGAGTTTCTGGTGCCAAGAGCTGCCAAGGAGGCAGGTGGCACCTTTCCCGACTGGCATCCTTCATGGAAAGCCACAAAGCGGCTCTTTGGGCCAAGAGGTTGGGAGGCAGCTCAGGCCTGGCCGCCCCGCCTGCTCCGAGGAAGAGGGCTCTGCCCGGGCACCCTGGCCGCCTTGCCCCCCCCGGGTGGGTCTCGCTCTGCAGGGCCCGGAAGGAGCCCGTCCTGCGCGGGGGGGGGGGGGGGGGGGGGGCCCGGCCCCCCCCCCCCCCGCCCCCCCCCCCCCCCCCCCCCCCCCCC
>BLBF01000071.1:864474-898189 GCA_015471245.1 Laticauda colubrina
AGGCTCGGCCGCAGCCCCCCCGGGGCGCCCCCACCCCGGGCCCCCGGGACGCCGGGGGGGGCAAAGGGGGGGGGGGGGGCCCCCCCCCCCCCCCCCCCCCCCGCCCGGTGGAGCCCCCTCGACGGGTGCTGCGGGCGAGCTCGACCCTCCCCGCGACCCCCGCCGTCCGCCCCGGCCACGCACCCGCCGTCCATGCGCCCCGCCGCCCGCGCGATCCGGAGGGGCTGCGGCCGAGCCTGGCACTTCCTGGGTGGCGGCGCCGAGAGGAAGCGCCGCCCCGCCGCGCCGGAGCAGGGCGGGGACCTGGAAGGCAAGAAAGGAGGGAGCGAAGGCAGGAGGCCTCTTCCATTGGGAAGCCCATCATGCTGGGCCGGCCGGGCAGGGAGACTGGAAGAGCGAAGGCGCTCCTCTTCTTTGGGGAAGCCGTGAAGAGACCCATAATGCTGGGCAAAGGGGGGGCGGCACCAGCCCGGAACCTCGTCAAGAAGTCCCGGCCGGAGTCAACAGGCACCCCAGGAATGACCCCATCGGTGGGCCCGGCCCCTCGGGAGCCGGGCCCAGCCGCAGGCCCCCCCTTAGACCCCGACCGCCCGGGCGTCGCCTGGTGGCCTTTGCCACGTTCCTTTGGCCTCCGGGCGCCAGGCCGGGGGCTCCGGACCCTCCCAGACCCGACTGCCGAGCAAGCGACCCCTGGGTGACGGGCCTCCCCTTGGGCTGGGGTCTTCTGCGCCTCCCAATCTCCTCCCGGGGGCCCAAGCCTCATCTGTGACACCCGGGTAGAGCACGAGGGCCGTGTGGCCTGATGGGAGCTGTAGTCCAGCACACCTGCCACACCGAAACCCACCCGCTGCCCATCCGAAGCGAACTTTCTTGCCTGGCGTCTTTCCAAGATAACTCTGCTCTCCCGCTCACACCAAACATGTCCAGCCTTGGCCCCTTTAAGACCTGTGGACTTCAGCTCCCAGAATTCCCCAGCCAGCCACATGGATTCTGGGAGATGAAGTCCACAGGTCTTAAAGGGGCCAAGGCTGGACACGCCCAATTTACACACACACACACACACACACACACACACACACACACACACACACACACACACACACACACACCCTCGCGGACGGTGCGGGAGGCTGCACTTGAAACAGCTCCGTGACTGGAAAGCCAAGAAAGAAAAGGGATCAGGAAGGAAAGAAAGAAAACGGGGTGGGGGGACGGGGGGGGGGGGACACACCACATATTTTATTGCAACAGAAAAGGCCTCTATATACAGCAGGGAACTCCCAGGGCCGAAGCACGCGGTTCCCCCAGCAGGGCAACTGCCCAGCCCACAGCCCCCTGTGGCTGGGGAGGGCGGAGCTGGTGAAAGGACCCTCTGGACACCCGAAGGGGCCGGGCGAACCAAGGACCCCCCGCCTCTTCCGACAGTCCCAGGCCCACCCAATGGCCTCCGTGGCTGCTCAGTCACTGTCGCTGCTCTCGCTGCTCGACTCTGAAGGGGCGTCGCTGGGACTGGCCTCCCCTTCCTCCTCCTCTTCCTCATGGTTGGAGTGGTCGCTGCCGCTGAAGAAGGGACTGTGGCTGCCCCGGTGCTGCTGCTGCTGCTGCCGGCTGCCCCCGTCGTCCTCCTCCTCCTCGCTGCCACTTTCCTCATCCACCTCTGGCCGGTCACCCTCCGGCTCAGAGTCTTCCTCATCGTCGTCGCTGCCGAAGATCTCCTCTTTGTCTCGCGCAGCCCGCTCGTCCTCCTCGCTCTCCTCGGCCGGGACGCCCTCGCTGGGGGAGCGGACCTCCTCCTCCTCCTCCTCCTCCTCCTCCTCCTCTTCTTCCTCCTCCTCGGCTTCGCTGGCCTCCTTCTCGCTCTCACTGCCTTTCTCCAGCTCTTCGTCTGAAGTGGGGGAAGACAGCAGAAGAGACGGTGGGTTGAGTGCTCAAGAAGCCCCCCTCTGTGGTGGGGGTGGGCCCTTAAATGTCCTCAAGGGGCCCAAAGGAGAAGCTGGGATTGTCACTGTTTGCTCTCCTGCGGGCTGGGGCAAAAATGGAGGCCAGGCACAGTTTCTAACAGGTTCCCAAAGGAAAGTGAGGGTGTCTGCTGTCTGTTCAGACAGGAAAAATGCACAGGAAAATCCCCCTGTGCCCATGCGAACAAACCCAGGCTGGGCTCCAGGTTAGGGCTGTGAAGGTCTGCACACAGGTAGGTTTAAGAGAATCACCTTGAAAACCAAAGCCGTGCAGTGGTACTGCTTGGCTCCACTTATTTCCACTGGATTCCGACTGAGCTCCAGTGGGCCGGATGTGGCCCAGCTCTGCCCTCTGGGGCCGGCCGGGATCTGGGAGGAAGACCACCCACCTGAGCCTTGGGCCTCCTTGCCCAAGTCCATCTCCTCCTCTTCCTCCTCCTCGGGTTCGTGGTTCTCCAGCTGGGCTTTGCGGGCTTCCTGTGAGGGAAGCAAAGGTGCCCGAGTGGGATGCTCAGCTCAAGACTCCCTCCCTTCCTTGGCCATGGGGAGGGGTGTTCGGACAAAGCCCCAGAGCCCCTGTGGCCCAGCAGCAGGGCCCCTCTGCCCACTAGGACACCCAGCCCTACCTGTGCCTCCAGCTCCTTCTCGTTCATGTCCCTGTGTTTCACCACCAGCACCGCGTTGGTGCCTGACTGGACGCCGGCCTTGGCTCGCCGCTTGCTGAGCCGCACTCTGCCAGGGGAGGAGGTGGTCAGAGAGGGCAGAAGCGGCCTGGGCCCCCCCTTGCCAGCATCTCAGTCACCGCCCTCCCCCCAGGCCCCTTTTATCCGAGGACCCATAGCTGTTCAGACAATTCTTTGACAGCATTCCCAACACCCCCTCCCTTACTGGGGAAAAAGCAGGGCAGTGCTGAAGAAAGAAGATGGCATTTTTTGAGCACAGTATAGGCAGCCCTCAGCTTACAATGGTTCATTTAGTGACCATTTGAAATTACAGCATTACTGGAAACTGGCTCCTAAAACAACAATGTAGCCAGGGAGGCCTCCCCACGCCACTCAGCCTGCCAAGGCCCCAGCAGCTC
Source organism: Laticauda colubrina (assembly GCA_015471245.1). NCBI lineage: Eukaryota > Metazoa > Chordata > Lepidosauria > Squamata > Elapidae > Laticauda > Laticauda colubrina. The sequence continues at coordinate 867,514 of BLBF01000071.1, forward strand.
CACTTTTGTGCCTCCCCCATGGACTCCCCCAAACTCCCTCACCTGGTTTCCAGTTCATTGTAATAGACACCGTTGCCTTCCCGGAAGATGAAGAAATAATTCTCCTCGTAGCCCTTGCTGGCCTTGTTCTTAACGTTCCAGTTATATTCCCGGGCAATTTTATACTCGTACCTGATTTTTGTTGGGGGAAGAGAAGGAGAGTTTCACATCTGCTTGGGAAAAATCCACTCCTTCCTAACTCAATTCCATTTCCTAAAATTGGATTGATTTTCTAGCTCACCCAAGCCCCACCGGTGGGGAGGAGCTACTTTGCAACAACAAACCAAGGCAAGGAGAGGCACGCAGAAAATTCAAGGGCCGGATTAAAATAGTCCATGCAACTTAACATCCCCTGTGAAGTAAAGAGCTCGGGGGAAAAAAACCCTCATTTTATCCCAGGACTCTGAAAAGCCAAATTCAAACTAAGCCGCTTGGGAAATGTAAGCTAAGCTGTATGCAGCTGGCTGACCATTTCCCAAACTAGAGCCCTTGTTGCAACCACGATGCCCTTCTGGGCTCCCTTCCAGGCGGATCTGAGCCCTGCTTGTCTCCCTGCCCGGCACTTGCGCTCACTTACACATCCTCGGGTGCGTAATCCATCTCCTCTTCTTGGTCCCGCTTGCGCTTCCGCATCGTGTCGTCCACGGGAAGGAAGTAGGCCACAAACTGGTTGCCCTCTTCATCCATCATGCCCCTGGAGGCAGAGGGAAAGGGGGAGAGGGGCGTTATCAGCTCCCTGCTTTGGACGGAACAGCCACTGGGCCAAGCAAAACCTCTGCAGGCACCAGCAGATAAAAGGGGGAAGGCCAGAGGGGAGGGGAGGGAAGCAGAGCTCCCTCTGCTTGTGGTCTTAAAAGGGCTGGGCTGGGTCCACGGTGGTCAGGAAAAGCCCACCTCTGAAGAGGTGCCAGTGGTCAAGGCACAAGGAGAGCCAGCTTGGCCTGGTGGTTAAGGTGCCAGGCTAGAAAGTGGGAGACGGCGAGTTCTAGTCTGGCCTTAGCCATGAAAGCCAGCCAGGTGACTTTGGGCCAGTTGTTCTCTCCCTCAGCCCAACCCACCTCACAGGGTTGTGGGGAAAATAGAAGGAGAACAATATGGATATGTTCATTGCCTTATTTGTAAAAATAAAGGTGAGATACTAAAAAAAAATAAAGATAAAACGCCCTCGGCAAGGAAACCAGGGCTGGCTTTCCCCCTCATTACTTTATAAATAAACCATAGTCTCACCTAATCATGGCTTGTGACATCATATCCAGAGCTGCTGCCCCGCTGGTGTCCTTGGGTGCTGGATCAGAGTCAAAAATGACTTGAGCACAGGGGTTGATCCACATCTGGCAGGGAGGAGAGAGGGATGGGTAGAGACTGAGAACAGCAGTTCAGAGTTCAGCAAGCCCTTCCAGCGAGGCAGATGGGATGGCCTCTCACCCCGCCAAGCAGGCTCTTCCCTGGGGCCACCTTGCTTTCCCCTTACCTTGAAGTCAGGAAAGACCGGCATGACTTCCATTGGGGTGACACGGGGTTTGCTGTAGTGCTGAGAAATCTGGGGAGGGGGGCAGAGTTTCCCATTAGGAGACACCCCAGGAAGAGGGAACGCAACCGCCCTTGCTGTGCTGGAAAGCTGTAGCGGAATGTAGGCTCTGCAAAGCTCTCTTCACCCCTCCCTCACCCACCCCAATTTAAACCATCAATACAAATGGCTCGAGAAAGCTTCTACAGCAGGGGTGTCCAACCTTGGCAACCTGTGGACTTCAACTCCCAGAACTCCCCAACTTGAAGACCTGTGGACTTCAACTCCCAGAATTCCCCAGCCAGCTCTGCTGGCTGGGCAATTCTGGGAATTGAAATCCACAAGGTTTAAAGTCGCCAAGGTTGGACTCCCCGGTTCTACAGGACTAGAACATCTCCAAGGTCTCTTCCAATTCTGTTATTCTGTTACTTTCTCTCTTTCTGCACAGATTCCACCTCTAAAACTAAAAAGGCACAACAATGAAAGGATTTTTTGGGGGGGTGGGGGGAGAAAGAGGAAGGGCACTCACTGATTTCTGAGCATCCTCGAAGGTCTTCTCAATAGCTGCAATCTGGCTATCTCTGTCCTTGTAGATCTCCTCCTCAGTGAATTGCTGTTTGACAGACACGCCAATTCTAAGCAAAAGGAGATATGGGTGGGGTAGGGGGGAAGAGTTCAGAAAGGGAGTCTCAGCCAGCAGTCAAAGAGCTTGGCTTCCTTTGCACCGGACTCAGTGAGAGTTACTTTTGAGCCAAGACACACAGCCACTCTCCAGAAACACCTTCTCAGTGGAATCAGACTCACAACTAGAGTTATTTCTTTGTCGGCGCAAAGCTGGAGGGAAATTAATAATGGCAGAATAACGCAAATGATCTTTCTACTCACTTAACCTCTGGCTTCTCATTGGAGACACCGTAGCGGTTGAACTCAGTGGAGATGTATTCAGTCTTCCGCATCCATGGCACAACTTTGGCGTGCTGCTGTGATCTGAAGAGAAAAATAGCAACAGTCGACCTGGATTTTTGTTTTTCTCCAGAGTTGCCATCCCCAAAGCCCATCAGGCTAAAATCCAATTATTCCCAGCCAGCGCAGGAATGCCAACTCCTCCACCACTCTGAGGATAGGCCATTTGTGCCCTCGACTTAAAATGAGTGTCAGGTTTCCTTGGCACAGAGATATAATTTGTTTGAAAAAGACCCTATTCTAACTACTGGTTCCTACATAAAACCAGTCAGTTCAACATTATTCCAAACCAGTGGACCAGTCCCAATCTTGAGTGCACTGCACGATCTGTATTTATTAAGAACATTTCTGTGGCTGCCCAATTTGTTCACAGTGACTCCCAGGGAATTACAGAAATAAGATCCCAATGTAGCAAATATTGCAAGAAACCATTTACTCCCTCAAAAGCAGCTATAACGCTCAGTGTAGAGAAAAAGAGGCCGGAGTCAAGAGAGGAATCAGCTTGGGGTCCTTACGTGGCCACAGTCGGTGTGCCCAACTGCTCTTGAATTTCATGTTACCCAGCGCCAATTTAGTTCTGACCACCCTGAATTGATTAGATTCTTGTGTAGAGGCCTGAGCAATAAATCAGCTTAACTGGAACTTAATGTATGGTCTTCATTCTTCACATTTGATAGTTAAATGTATGTATATGGACGTACAGCCAGAGTTGCTTTGAATTGTTGAGATGGGTGGTATATTAATAAATATGTGTGAGAGAGAGGGAACGGAGCAGCTGCCAGCATGGTGAGGCTGAGGAGTGTTGTGGAGACTTAAGAGACAGATGTTAAGGTCCAGAGATCTTAGGGACTCTCACAAAGGAGGACATCGCTGCAAGAGCCACAGCCACAAAACACTGCAAGAAACTTTGAACAATCTGATGCAGGGGTGGGGGACAGAGGGGCATCTGGAGTAAGAACAGGGGCAGCAGACTCTGCAGCAAGGCCAGCAGAAGGAGGCTGCAGCGTCCGAGGGATTGCACTACCTCTTGGAACTGGTGGGTGCCTGGATCTCCTCCTCCAGCAGTTTCTCATCCGCAGGATCTAGAAGAACTAAAAGAAACCAAACGTGGTCACAGGTTGATCCCCCCCATTGAGCATGCTCAGAGAGCTATGCAAAGAGTTGAGATGCAATCTGGCCTCTTTGCATTCTGTAGTGAAGCTCCTGGAATCCTGCTGTGTTAGATCACTGGAGATGTATGCATTTAGTCACCAGAACTTCCCATTACTTCCCACAATGTAAACTACAATATCATGTAACTGCATTACTCAGTGACAGAAATCCCAGGAGGAGGTTTGAATTCACAGCATACTTGTGTTATCTCCCCAGCAGCAAGCAATTTAGTGTGTACCCGAAATCTGGGATGCAGGTTCTCCTCACCCACAAAACGGGCACACCTCCCCAACCGGCATCAATTTGCTCACAGACATTATTAACCCTCCACTGCGATGGGCATACAGAGTGTCCATCTCACCGTTGGGGTCAATGCGATACGTATCCGGGTTTATCAGATCTATGGTGACTCCCAAGTCGGGTTCCGTCAGCAAGTCGTGCTTGTGCTGTTTCTCGAGCGAGGTGGCCTTGTACTGGACAAACCTGGAGGGGGGAAGGAAGCCACAAAAACCTTCATCGGCAGAAAATCACCCGAGCAGCTGTCGAAAGCTGAACCCCACGCAGAAACGCCCACCGGCAGCAAGGCGGTCCCATTTCCTAAGCAAGACCAGCCAAACCCCAGGCTGGACAAAAAAGGATCCCCCCTCCCCATCGCAGGAAGAGTGGGGTTCAAGGGCTTCGGCTCCTGGGGACCCCAACCCTGCAGCAAATCCAAGAAGGCAAAGAGGTCCCCCAAATTGTGGCATGTATTCACGAATGAAGGGCCTTCTGGGTGGCCTTCGCTGAACCGTCAAGGGGCCGAGCTCATTCCTCACAGCTTTCAGCCCACAGTCAAGACAGAGGACAGGCAGTCCTCAACTTACGAGCACAACTGAGCCCCACATTTTTCAAAGTCTTAAAGTCGAGTGGACTTCAACTCCCAGAATCCCCCCAAAGTTGCTGCCTTAACCCCCCCTCCCACGTTGAAGAGAAACAGGACCCTGTTGGAGGGGGCCTCCGAAGTCCAGAGCTGAACCCCACTCAGCCCACCCGTCCAGGGCAGGGTTCCCCGCCCTTTCCCTCGCCTCTTTCCAGGCCAAGGGCTGAGGAGGGCGGGGGGCCCTCACCTGTTCTGGTCGAAGGGGTAGGTGATGAACTTGGGGTCGAAGGGGATGTCGGGGAGGCTGTTGCAGTACTTGACGCGGCAAACCACCCCGGACCTGCGGGAGAAGGGAGGGAGTCAGGGGGAGGCCGCCATCGCCACCTCTTGCGGGGCCGGAGTCCCCTGGCGGGACAGGGGGAGGGGGGGTCGCCTTACCTCTCGGGGAGGGTCCGGTGCGAGTTGGGCCTGCGGAGGAGAAGAAGAAGCGGACCGGGAGAGAGTCAGTGACAGCGGAGGATGGAGGGGGAAAGGCCGGAGCTCCCCCCACCCCGGGCGCGCCCCCTCCCCACCTGTGGCCCGGCTCCTCCCGCTGCGCCTGAGTCTGGATCGTGGGCGCCATGGCAGCGGCTCCCACCAGGGACTGAGGGCGCAGGCGCCAGCCCTCTCCTGCCGCAGGGAGCGCCGGGAAGCGGAGTCCGGGAGCCCGCCGATGTCCTTCGCGCTAAGCATGGAGGGACTGCAGTTCCCAGAGGGAACGCGCTCCGCGAAAGGCCTGCTGGGAAAAGTCGCTCTCACGATTGCGTCGGCGGGGCACGCCGTCGCGCAGAGAGACGACGCCACGCAGGGCACGCCGGGAAAGGTAGTCCCACACGAGAGCCGCCGAAGATGGCGGCGCCGCCTCAGCCGCAGGTCCCTCCGGCGCAGCCCCAGGCGCCCCCGCAGCCGCCGATGATGAGCCAGGTGGGGCCCTCGGGGGCCGGGGGTCAGCAGGCCGCGGCGGGGGCGCCTCCTCTGGCCGCGGGTCCGGCGCCCTCGGGCATGCAGGTGGCCGCGCAGGCGCAGGACTTCGACCCGGTGCAGCGCTTCCGCCTCCTGCTGCCGCAGCTGAAAGAGAGCCTGCAGGTACGCGAGGGACTCCGGTGCGGCCCTCAGACCCGGAGATTCTCTTCTTTTGTGCACGCATATGCGTTTCTATTCACACGCACACAGATATACTTTGTTTCCCTGTCTTATTTTTGGGGGCCACCAAAAAAAAAAAAAAAAGGCGCCGGGTCTTATTTTCAGGGGATGTATGCACTGAGGTGATATGACGAACCTCACTTGTGCGCGTCGCGGCCTCTTTTCCGTTGTCAGAGGCCTTCGGGAAGTTCTTCTGCAGCCGGCAAGGCTTTCCGGAAGGCCTCTGCAGTCCCATAGCTGAGCTCTGGATTGATGCAGAGCTTTGTTATCGCTCCAGAGGCCCTCAGGAAAGCCTTGCCGGCTGCAGAAGAAAGGGGCCAGCAGGGCAGGTGGGGGGGGGGGTGTCCAAAAGGACAGTAGTAGGGCAGCTCCACCCCCCCTAATCCCCACCCTACCTTCGTTTTGACCTATCCACTCTGGAGTGGGTGAGATCTTAATTAGGGCTTATATTGGGCATAGATGTAAAAATCAAGCTAGGACTTACTTTCAGGGTAGGTCATATTTTCAGGGAAACAGTATGTATATGTGTGTGTGTGTGTATTGCACATTTTTCTTTAACATAAGTGCTTAGTAAACAGTGCATTGTCTGGGTCAATTGTATCCATAATAATAGTAATAATAATATTTTTCCCTGAAGGCCATCCCTCTGCTGAACAAACAATTCTCTCCACACTGTCCAACTATTTACAAAGTCTGCACTACTATTACTATTAATCTTCTCATCGCTCCTTGTCTCCCATCCCCTCCCACTTGAGACTGTATGACTGTAACTTAGTCAATATGAATGGTAAGGATACAAGGGACAGTTTCCTAGTAGGATTCGATTCCTTATTGTACCCTATGACTATTATTAAGTGTTGCACCTGATGATTCTTGACTCTTAATGAATGTATCTTTTCTTTCATGTACAGTGAGAGTATTTGCACCAAGACAAATTCCTTGGCCAATTACACTTGGCCAATAAAGAATTTTATTCTATTCTGTTCTATTCACTTGTACAGAGTGATATTCTTCGAGGTTCTGATTTCTGCCTGTAATATCAAACCATTGGTAGAACAAATCCCACGTTAAAAATATTCTGTATCTTCTTTATCTTTAATGTTAACTTATCCATTCTCTTCCTTAGAGGTGGCTGCTTGGAAACTCCTTTTTAATATTCTCCTTCTGCCTTCCCCATTTCAGAACCTGATGAAGGTGGCTGCCCAGAACTTTGTCCAGAACACCAGCATCGACAGCGGGCAGTGAGTTCACGCCACCTTCCCTCTCTGGGGCCCAGCTGAGCCTGCCCAGCCTGCTCCCTTTCCTTCTGCCCAAATGGCAAACTCTTCTTTCTTTCTTTCTTTCTTTCTTTCTTTCTTTCCTTCCTTCCTTCCTTCCTTCAGGAAAATCAGTGAAGTTCCAGTGCAGAGAGTAGACAAAAGCCTGGAGGAATTCTACGCCTTGTGCGACCAGCTCGAACTCTGTCTGGTAAGTCCAGCAGGAGCGGAGGGGCATCCGCTCTCATTCATCGGCCACGGATTCCCACTTGTGCACCTCGCTGGGATTTGGGGTTTTGTTCCCCTCTTCTCTTTCTTACTCCACGTCTCTGGTGGGTACCCCTTTAAGAGCTCTCGGATGTGGTTGTGGGAAGGAACTGCCTGTCTCTCTGCACAATAACCGAATAACAGGATTGGAAGGCACCTTGGTGGTCTTCTAGTCCAACCCTGTGCTCAAGCAGGAAGACCTATGCAGGTAGTCCTTGACTTACTACAGTTCATTTAGTGGCAAAGTAACAACAGCACTGAAAAAAAGTGACTTATGGCCGTTTTCATACTTACGACCGTTTTAGCCTCCCTGCAGTCACAGGATTGAAATTCGGAGGCTTGGCAATTGGCTTGTATTTATGACGGTCACAGGGTCATGGGATCCCCTTTTGCGATCTCCGGACAAGCCAAGTCTAGGGGGAAGCCAGATTACTTACTTAACAATTGCAGTGATTCACTTAACCGTGGTGAGAAGGGTCACAAAATGGAGCAGCATTCCCTTAACCTGCCTAGCAACAGAAATTCTGGGCTCAGTTGTGCTCGTAAGTCGAGGATTACCTATAGCATCCCAGACAGGTGGCTGTCCAATCCCTTCTTGAGAACCTCTGGTGTTGGAGGATCCACAACTCCTGGGGGCAGGCAGTTCCGCCGGTTAATTGTTCTTGCCACCAGGAAACTTCGTCTCAGTTTTCCTTTGGCAGGAAGAGGCTGCTGTCTGCAGACCTTCCCCAGGGTAACATCCAGTCAGCTCTGTTCTCCTCCCCTCTCTCCCTCATGCCAGCGCCTGGCCTACGAGTGCCTTTCCCAGAGCTTCGACAGTGCCAAGCACTCGCCCACCCTGGTGCCCACGGCCACCAAACCCGACGCGGTCCAGGCAGAGAGTCTGCCCTACACCCAGTACCTCAGCATGATCAAGTCCCAGATCTCCTGTGCCAAGGACATCCACAATGCCCTCCTGGAGTGCTCCAACAAGATCACGGGCAAGATGCCCTCGCAGGGGACCTTGTGATCTGCAGGCCTTGTCTGGATTCCGGCCCCTGGACAGAAGAGCCGAGTGGGCTGCAAGAGGCAGAAGCCGAACTCCGCATCTCGGTCTTGCCTTCCATCCATCTCCGCTCGTTCTTTCAGCCTCATCCTGCGCAGTGTTCAAGTTTCGGACAGGGTTTGTGTCAATCACCAAAATTCTGCCATTCGCAGGCCGTAAAGCTCTCCCGTAGCTAGCTGGCCATTTTTTCCTAATTTTATTTTCCCTTAGGGGAAAGCCCTGGTGAAGTCTTGCCCCACAATGCTTCCCACAACTGCGGGAGATTTCAGAACTGACTATTTAAAAGACCACTTATTCCAAAGGCCCATCAGGCAGATAAACGACTTTCTCCAACTCAGGAGCCAGAAGATGGATCTGGGCACGAAATACAAATTTTTTACGGACCTTCTTGTTGTCAAATGCGTATCTGTAAGAGGATGACTTCTGGGCTGAGGAGGAAGCTTCCATAAACATATCTTTTTTTTTTTTTGCTCACTTTTCTGTTACACGTGATCAAAGACATTGCAACACAATAAAATCTGACTAATGAGTTTAGTTCAGAAAAAGTGCTGGTAATATTACCTAGTTGGGTGATAAAATGTCTGCAGGAAAACTGCCAAGCTCAGAGAGCGCAAAGGACCCCACAGTCCTTTCTTCCTCCTCCCCCTCCCCATTCTACACACCCTACTTCCTTCTAGCACTGATGATGTTACCTACTTCGGTAACAAAATATCTCCAAAGAAAAGAGCCAAATTCAGAGAGTATGGAGGACCTCACAGTCCTCCTCCTTCCCCTGCTCCCTCCTCCTCCTCCTCTCCACAAACCCCTCTCCCTTCTAGCTCTGAAGATGTTACCTAGTTGGGTCATGAAACATTTGCTGGAAAGCTACCAAGCTGAGAGAACACCAAAGACCCCACAGTCCCCCTCCTCCTAGCACTGATGATGTTGCCTAGTTGCAGTCTGCATAGAAACTACCAAGCTCAGAGAGTAGCCAGGGCCTCCACAGTCCAACCCTGAGCTACAGATACCCTCTTTTCCATTCAAGTTGAGTGCTTGCTCTCTCCACTCTGGCCATTGGGGTGGTTTGGGGCCTGGCCAGCTTTTTCTCCTGACCAGTTGGAGCCACACCAAACAGCCTCTTCAGCTGGAGAGGGCCTTGTCTCTTGCATGCTAGGAAAGGAAAAACCCAGAAGTGGATGGAAGAAAGGGCTTTGGGGAGGCTGTGGCCCAGCAGCATGCCAGCGTGGCAATCGGCCCAGGAAACCAAGAGCCAACCTCCCTTTCTCGTGGCGAGTTCTTTGGGGGCATGTGCGCATCTTCCCCCATCTTTTTGTGCGAGATTCCCATTGTTGCCAGCTTTGTCTTGGTCTCCATGGGTTCTAATTATCCAGAGCAAAACCTGCCTCTTTGGTCTCAGAAGTGGATCCCGCCAGAGCATCTCCCCACCCTTCAGCTTAAGCCTGTGAGGCCGCGCATGGAGCTGCCCCCTGCTGAGCCAGGCCCTTGGCCTGAGGAACTCAGGGACCCCCCTCTGCTCTTCCCGAAGCACGTCTGCCCCAAATCCTGACCAGCAAATCTCCCCCAGCAGCCCCTTCCTCTGGGGAGGAACCAGGGACCCACCTCCTACCCAAGCCCCCTGCAGAAGGGAGGCTGTCCCGCCACTGGGGTGAGGTCCTCTTGTGCCGTAGAATCCCCCAGGACAAGGCAATCTCGGGCAGGAGGAACTGGGCATCCAAGCCGACCCAGGACCCCTGGGGCAGGAAAAGTTTGGGGGTGCCTTTTTGTTGCTCCTGGGAGGGGGGCTGTTGGAGAAAGACAAGGGGCCCGGCTGCCCCACTCGGTTCCTCCTGCAATTCCGCAGGGGCCACTTTTGCAATCTTTTACTCCAGGCGTGGGAGCAGGAGAGGGTAGGACGTCCAGTTCTTGCCACGGCTGTCCAGTTGCATCAGCGAAAGCCGGGGAGCCTTTTCCTTCCTTTCTGGTTGTCCAAAGTTTTTTCCTGCAGCTGGGTGGCTTCTCTCCAGAGCATCCCTGTCTCCCCCTCCCCCCCAATCCTCCCCCGCCCGGTTCTGTTGCAAGGGCTGGGAGGGGGGCAGGAAGCTCTGGCAGCCAGCCACAGAACACCCTGTCCTAAGCCGGTTGAGCTGGGCCTCGTCTTCCCCTCTTCGGAAGCCAAGGGAGGCGCTGAGCTATTGGAAAAACCCAGCCGGTGCCAAGCCACTTGGCGGGACCTGTGTCAGCAACCCAAAAGTTCCCTCTTTGGGGTTTCTGAGGCGGCTTGTCTCCTGCCCACCCCAGTTGGGGCAGGGCCTGTTCCCCAGAATGGCCCGGCCCTCTTTTAATCCAAAGGGCTGGAAGGGACCCTGGAGGTCCAACCCCCAGCCCAAGCAGGAGACCCTGTGCCATTTCAGACAAATGGTTGCCCAGTTTCTTAAAACACCTCCAATGATGGAGCCCCCACAACTTCTGGAGATAAATCGTTCCACGGTGGAATTATCCTCCCTGTCAGGAAATTGCTTCTCTCCTTGATTAATTTCTATCCATTGTTTTATTTTTTGTCCTGCCTTCAGGGGCTTTGGAGAAGAGGATTTTTTTAGCCCCTCAAACATTGGAAGATGCTATCCTGTCACCCCTCGTCCTTCTCTCCCTTCGGCTGGACATCCCCAGTTCCCTCAACCATCCATCATGCGATTTAACCCTCAAGCCACTTGCCATCTTCCTATCTCTTCTCTGCATACTTTCTAGGTGGCCTGCAGAGCCATTTGTGCGGTCACGCCAGCCCCAGCCAAACTTACCTGAAGTGCTGAAACGGGCCCATTTTTCGGCCTCCCAAGGCTGCAGAGGCTTCCCTCAAGCCTCCAGGAGGGCGAAAACGGCCTCAAACAGGCTGAAAATCAGCTGGGAGGCACAGGCATGCGCAGTGCAGGATAAGGGTTGGGAGGGGTGTTGCACGCGTATATGCAGGGTAGATGGGGTGCATTACATTGTGAGTGCCAGCATATGCACTTCGGCATACCACAACGAAAAGGTTTGCCGCCCATCACTGTTCTAGGGTCCCACAACCTGAGGGTCCATGGCCACAAAAAGTCTTTGGAGGCGGTTGGTGGTGAAGGAAAGGTTGAGAACCACTAGCATGGGGCTTAATCTAAGCCGCTTTCACTGGCCCAGGAAGGCAGTCAGTGGGGAAAACTGGATTCACTTAATGACTGTGATGATTCACCTAACTGCAGGGTTTCGCTTAACAACAGTGGCAAAAAAAAAAGCTCATAAAATCACATGCAGCTCACTTAACAATCTCCTCCCTTCGCAAGGGAAATTCTGGTCCCGACTGTCGTAAGTCGAGGCACCCCTGTGCTCCGTTTGCACACACACACACACACACACATGTCCCCAGCCCATGCAGTTTATCGTTGCTGCAAATTGCAAAGAGGACACTGAGGCCTGCCTGCCCACCCACCCACCCACCTTGGCCTTTAGTGGTGCTGGCAAGGCAGGAGAAGCCCCCCCCCAGTGCCCCCAACTCGGGGGGGGGGTGTGTGAGAAAAAAAGCAGGGTTCACACGTTCTGAGGTGGTGGAGCCCTCCCTGCAGGGCTTCCTTTGACCTTAAGCCCAATAACCTTCCTGGCTGCAGGGCAAAGCTCCTGTGTTTTGCTGAGCGAGTGTGAAACCACACCACGCAATTCACAATCCTTGCTCCCTCGTGCAGCCGGCTGTGGGGCTTCCCCACACACACATACACACTGCAGGTGGCAGTTCAAAGAACGGTGACACATGGGCTTCCTCTCCTCTTTTTTTTTAATGTTTTGCCTTGTTTTGAGCCAAGCTAAGAAGGGTCCGTTTTGGGCAGGGGTCCCCAAACCTGGCAACTTGGAGACCTGTGGACTTCAGCTCCCAGAATTCTCCAGCCAACTTTGCTGAAGTCCACAGGTCTTAAAAGTTGCCAAGTTTGGGGACCCCCTGGTTTTGGGTCATCTGGTTTGGGAACAGCGTTCGCCCTGGTTTGCATTTCCTGCTTTGCAAACATGTCCCGTAAAGGGAGAGCTGGAAGGAGTGAATTGAAGGATTCATGATTTTTTTTGGGGGGGTGGGGGTGGGAGGTTGCCCCCTGTATGCTGTCAATCATTTTCCTAGCACTTCGATCAAACCTCTTTTTAACCACCATGCAGCTTCAAGCCCTGGCTTCCTGCAATGTGCCTTCTGACCTGTAGGTGGGGCTCAAGAGCAAACCTTGTGGAGGACCTTTGGGTGCCAGTTTTTTCTCACATGAATGCAACACAGCAAGAGTTGGAAGGGACCCTGGAGGTCCTCTAGCCCAACCCCTGCTCGGGCAGGAGATCCCACACCATTTCAGCCAAATGTTTGTCCAGTCTCTTAAAACCCTCCAGGGATGGAGCCGCCACTCCAGGAGGCAAACCTTTCCACCGGTGGATTGGTCTAGGCTGCTTCTCTCCTTGTTTGGTTTTCATCCTTGTATGGCCTACATGGGCTTTGGGAAATAGCTTGACCCCCTCCTTCTGCTCTGTGGCAGCCCCTCAAATACTGGAAGGCTGCTCTCATGTCACCCCTGGTCCTACTTTTTATTAAACTAACCTGGTTAAACTAACCAGACCCAATTCCTGCAATTGTTCTCTATTTGTTTTGGCCTCCGGTCCCCTCCTCCTCTTGGTTGCTCTTCTCTGCACTCTTTCCAGAGTCTCAACCTCTTTTTTACATCTTGCCGACCAAACCTAGGCACAGTAGTTGTGGCATTACCAAAGCATTATAAAGCAGTGCAAATGACACATCACACGTCCTTGATTTGATTGTTTAATGCAGCCTGGGACTGACTTGGCTTTTGGACAAGGAAGCAGTTAGTGTGGTTGTTCAGTCACTCTGGCTTCCCCAGGGACTTCCCTTGCCAGACAGCCGCAAAAGGGGATCACACAATCCCAGGACACCGCAATAAATGTGAGCCAGTCCCCAGGCATCTGGATATAAACCATGTGACCAGAGGAAAGGCCGTGACTCTGAGAAATGGTCATAAGTTACTTATTTCTGTGCCGCTGTAACTTTGAGCGGTCACGAAACGAACCGTTGCAAGTCGAGGACTTTGTCCTGGTCCTGAGTGTGCAAGTGAATCAATCTGTGCACGCTTTCCCCAAGGACAAAGTTGGGTGCACCAATGAGTGGGTAGGATCCAATCGCAGGGTGCAGCTGTCTTGTGCCCTGGCCCAAGGTGTGGGCCCGCTGGGGTAGGAAAAAGTGGTCAGTGGCTGTACTCCCAGACCCTGGCCGGACTGGCCTCTGTTCTCCACAGCCCAAACCTGTCCCCTCCCCTGTTCTGTTGGCAGAACCCCCTGCCAGGGGCTCGGCTTCTAAAGAGGCTCCTCTCCCCTTCCTCCCCAAACTCTATGGGGTGGGGACAGTGGAGGCTCTCCTGCAGAACTCTGCCCATGACCAGGAGGTAGCTTGGCTGAGGAAAAAGGAAGGAGAAAGCGCCCCCGAGGGGGCATAGGGTTCTCCCACCCTCCTCCCCCATTTCCTGCTCAGCCGAAGGAAGGAACTGCGATCAAATTCACGATTTCATCGTTCACGATTGCATCGTGTCTCGGAATCAGCCACATAAACCCAGTGCCCGCATGAATAAAGGCGCTTAATCAGGGTTGATCAGGGTTTATAAGCAGCCTTCATGACTCCGAGGACAATGGGGCTCCTCTCTCCCCTTGCTCCTGTGGATGCCTGCCCGGGCTTGGGTGGGGTTGCTCGCCCAAAGCTGTCAGAAGCAACCCTGTCCAGGTCAAGGAGGCGATGGCCTCGGGGAGAGTTTGGGAAAGCCTTCGGTTCAAAGGGCGGGGGAGGAAGAGGGAGGGGTTGCAAGCAGGGCCACAGACCCTCCTCTGGAAAGAGAAAGTTCTTATGTGTGCATCCATCCACCTGTCCGGCCGTCTGTCCATCTATCCATCCCCCATCTATCCAGCCAGCTGTCTGTCCATCTGTCCACTTGTCCATCCATCCACCCGCCCATCCATCCTCGAGGCCAGGGGTCTCCAACCTTCGCAACTTTAAGCCTGGAGGACTTCAACTCCCAGAATTCCCCAGCTGCTCCCCCCCTCCTTCTTTTCCCCAAGTCCCTCCGCCTGTTTCTCTTGCTTCGCCCTTCACGATTCAAGGTGATGTAGTCAGAGTGACAAAAGAGGAACCGATTCTTTTTTTTTTTTTTAAGCAGTTTATTGTGCCCCCCACCCCCACTTCCCCTTGCCAAACCATGCACTTCCCCAGCCGCTCAGCCCCCGTGAAATTGTAGCCAGCGGGCTGGGATGATGAGTCAGGGGTGTCTCGAGGAGGCCAGACAGCTGCCATTTGCAGAGGGTTTTCCCAGCCCTTGGGCCGTGAGTGCGAGAAGCGTTGGTAGCAGATGGAGGAGGATGAAGCTGGGGGGGACAAGGAAGGGCCCAAGAGCCCCCCTCCCTTTTTGCTGCGCCAAAGAGGCTATTCACGGTCCCTTGAATGCCGGCTGATCCCTTAACCAATCAGGGTCAGTCTTAAGGTGAGAAAAGATGATTGTGGCTCTTCGGACAGTCAGCCAGATGTTTAGACTGGATGTGGCCTTTGGGTGCACCAATCGAGTCCATCCCATCAAGGACCTGAAGCAGGCAGAGGTTGCTCTTGTCGGTCTTAATTTGCGTCCAGTCACAGGAGGCTGTTCCAAGTCCAGCCATCTTTGGCAATTGACCAACATTGGGTTTGTCAGTGACGAAGGGGTTCAAGTGTTCAACTAATAAATCATGGTCATGGTTTGTCACACAGTCAGCCAGATGTTTAGACTGGATCTGGTATTTTTATCTGACTCTCACGTCTGTCCCAAGCACCTGGCAGAGGCAGATGTGGTGGTCGCAGGATGGAGGCTCTTCCGAGTCAAACTGCCTTTTGCAATTGACTTGAGTTTGTCAACGCCGACAGTGCTCAATTATTATGGGGAATATTTTGGTTTTCTTTGGCCAGATCATGATAGAATAAATTTATGGGGGAGGAGGAACTCATACATGTGCAACCAAGGGCAGCTGACAACATAACAAACTAGGCGCACAGGCAGTCCTCAATTTAAAACAATTCATTTAGTGACCATTCAAAGTTAAAACAGCACTAACTTAAATATGGGAATATTTAAAGAAAAGTGGAATAAGTAATATATGAATTTGGATATGAAAACTGAATATGTAAGCATGCTCACGTTTGTACTGAAATGTAAAAAAACGGGAACCACATTACTCACCTAAAGAGATGTTTTTTAAAATATAAAAATAAATAAAACATATAAAACATAATACACAATATAACACAATATAAAAACAAAAAACCAAAGTTAGAACAGCACCGAAAAAGGTGCCTTGTGACCATTTTTCACAGTCACGACTTTTGCAGCATCTGCATGATCAAAATTCAGATGCTTGGTAACTGAACTGACTCATACTTATGACTCTTGCAGTGTCCCGGGGTCAGATTTGCTTAACAACTGCAGAGATTCACTTAATGCCAGTGGGAAGAAAGAAATGGGGCAAAACGCACTTAACGACTGTCTTGCTTAGCAACAGAAAATTGGCCCCATTATGGGCTTACGTCGAGGGGCACCTGCAATGCCGGCAGATTGGGCTCAAACTGTCAACCACAACAGTGTGACGGAAGCTCCACCTGGATTTCATGTGCACCCCTCCTTGGACCCCCGGATGGGAAGGTGGGAGCCCTCCCTCCGCACGTGCTCAGAGGCCAAGGCGGTTGAGCCCATCAGCTCCGGCACCGCACGCCCGTTGGACAAGGCCACCTGTGGGTGCCCCCGCCCTACGAAAGGATCGGGGGAGGGACTCTGGGCCCTCGGGGGGGGGGAGCTCTTCTCGCCCCACTCCAAGAGGTGGGGGCCGTGCTGGGCCTGATGACGGGCGCTTCTGTTTGTCCCTGGTTTGTTGTGCTTCGAAGGGTGCGGGGTTACGCAACTGAGAGCCTTGTGGGTCCCTCCTGCGTGCTGCTTTGCCAGCACAATTTCCTCTCTGCATCAGTGACTTCCCCACCAGCCAGAAGGGAAGTCAACAACTGGTTGTGCGATATTCGTTTCTGCGTTGTCATTTGCGGTGCTTTGCGCAACCCGTGCAAAGGAGAAGTGGCCGGGATGACGAGAGGAAGCGAAAGGGCCCCTTTCCCCATCATTCGGAGGGAAGTGACTTTTTCCTCCTTCCCAGAATCCTTCGGGCACTCAGCCTCTCTTTTCCCAGAAGCCTTTGGGGGGGTTTTCCCTTCTCGAAGTCACCAGGAACCACACAGAGTTTGGAACTCTTCTGCCTTCGTAAGATGGGGGGGGGGGGGGCTAAGGCACTTTATCAATCAACCCATAACCATGAAATCTGGCTTACTGGTAGTCCTCGACATACGGCCGTTCATTTAGTGACCGTTTGAAGTTGCAACAGCGCCAAGAAAAGGGACGTTTAGGACCGCTGCAGCACCCCCTTGGCAACGCAATCAAAATTTGGAAACTGTCTCATATTTATGATGATTGCAGCATCCCCTTTTATGACAAGCAAAGTCAATGCAGGGACTCACTTAATGGCCGGTTTACAACTGCGGTGATTGACTTAACGGTAGCGAGGAAGGTGGTAAAACGGAAACAAAACTCAAAATCCAAGATTCATTTTGTTACCCCACTTCAAAACTGCCTCGCTCAGCGGCAGAATCTTCGGGGCTCCACGGTGGCCATAAGTCAATCACCTGTATTCCCCCCCTCCCTGACCCACCAGTCCATGTTCCCCACACCATGACCAGCCCCCCTCCCACCCTATAAAAAGGGAAGGAGAGAGAGGCCAAAGGCCCAGGAAAAAAATAGATCCAAGTAGGGATCGGCAACCCGACCAGGATCTGGTCCGTGTGTTGAGAATTGGTATCAGAACAGAACTGGAAGAGACGCTGTTGGTCCCATCACTCTGGCCATTTGTCCAGTGGGCTGCCTTGTGCTCCAAGGGGCTTTGTCCATAAGCCCTGAACAAACACGCCGGCCTCTTAAGTGATGCAACACCTCCGACCATTTTTCTCAGGCGATGACACATCTCCACAGACCAGCCTGGTTCAGGATGCCAGGGCCGAGGCTCATGCCAGGCTGCTCCCTCAGGGGCTCTGAACATATTTCGTGGGAGAGCAGAAAACCCCCCAAAGTGAAAGTCCAGCCAAAGTTTCCCCAGCCTTCCTTTGGCAGCTGTAAACATCTGCTGGGCTTCCAAATAGCCAACGATTCCGTTTAAGCCAGGGGTCTCCAACCTGGGCAACTTTAAGACTTCAAGACAGCTTTGCTGGCTGAGCAATTCTGGGAGTTGCAGTTCACAAGTTGCCCAGGTTGGAGACCCCTGATTTAATCCATCCGGTCTGCAAAACAACTCTTGAGAAAGAGCTGGATCAGCTCCTTCCTGTCGAAAGTTACTGTTATTTTCAACTGGGTTTTTATTATTCTTGCCTCCACTTAACGCGTCACGCCTCACATTCTCACGCCAACATTTTTCCATTGTCTACTATTTCTATATTTTCACATTTGAAGGTATACAGCTCAGAAATTCCCCCTTTGGGGGAGGAGGGCGATGCAGAAAAGTGAATAATAAAGAAGCAAACAAACCAAATCTTGTACGGGTAGTTCTCAGCTTACGACCACAATTGAGGCTGTGGTGAAGGGAGACGTTAGTTCAATGAGTTTTGCCCCATCTTACGACCTTCCTTGCCACCGTTGTTAAGCAAATCGCAGCAGCTGATTAGCTAATAACACGATCGTTAAGTGAATCTGCCTTCCCTGTTGACTTTGCTTGTCAGACAGCCGCAAAAGGGGACCACGGGATCCCCGGGGACACAGCAACAGTCGTAAGTATGAACCGTTTGCCAGGTGTCTGAATTTAATCACCTGACTATGCGGATGTTGCAAAGGTCATAACTGCGAAAAAAACACCCATAAGTCCCTTTTCTCAGTTCCAGTCACTAAATGAACTTGTTAAGTTGAGATCTAAAGAAACAGATCCAAACTTTTTCTGGATCAGCCCAACACATTTTTTTTGGTCTCTCTCTCTCTCTCTCTCTTTTTTTTTTTTTTGTATTTATTTATTTTGCCGTGTTTATACAGTGTGCGTTGTGTGCAATTGCATTGTAGCGCATGCCGCATTCAGAGTGATTGTTCTATTCGAGGTAAAGCAAGGCAGGATCCCTTCACTGGCCCACCTTTTCCAGGAAAGCCTCCCCTTCCCCCCCCTTTGGCTCAGCCTGAAGGGCGAAAGGCTGCAGGGGGGACTTGCCCTTCCAGCCCAGCCGGTGGGCATTTTTCTCCCTTCCGGGCAGTCGCGTGCCAAGCCCTCCTGGCAAGCGGCTGCCCAGGCAATCCCCTCCAAATGTCCCCCACTCTGGCCCACTCGCCTCTCCCGTCCCCAGAAGGGTTTTTCCATCAGCTGCAGAGCAGACAGAGAGGGAATTCCCCAACTTTCTCCTTGGAAGCCTTGCCCTGCCTGGGAGCCGATTCCTGGCAGTGGCCCGGTGCCTGAGAAAAGGACCCACCCCTCCCCTGCTGCACACAACTGGGTCCCCAGGGTGGAGCCCACCCACCCACTCAACCCTCCGGCCCCTCCCCTTCTCTCCTTCCCAGAAATTACATGGCTTCCTAGTCCTCCTTTTTTTTTTTTCTTTCTTTCCCAAAGAGAGACCTGGTTTTGCTTTTCATTCTGTCTTACACCCCAAAGCCTTTAAACTTCCCTCTTGGGCTCTCATCCTTGCCCCCACCCCCCACCCCCCAGGACTGCCAAATCTTGGACCCCAAGCAGCACTGATCAGAGGTTAATCAACTGAAACCTAGTTTTTATCCCACTGACCCCTGACTTTATGGCTTTTTCCCCAATCCAAGAAAAATGGGGTACCTCAAACCCCTGGGCTGCTGATTTGATGCACGCACACAAGTATTTGGATTTTATTTATTTATTTATTAAAGGCACAGGCCGCCCGTCTCACTAGCCAGAGTGACTCTGGGCAGCTTACAACGCCATCATAACATAATGTAAAAAATCCCATTAAGATTAAAATGAACAACCATTAAACAGGTAACCACCTGTCTCAGGTAAATCAGTCTGGGTGGCTCACAACAATTAAACCCAGCAAGTGCTGAGCTGGATCTCACATGGACTCCTGGGCGCTCTGTAAGCTCCGTTGTTTTCTTGCCAAACTAGATAACACCATCAGGGCTAGGCGGGAGTGGAGTGTGTGTAGAGGGGAGGAGGAAGAGGCGGTGACTGCCTGTGGGGTCCTTGGTCCTCTCTGAACTTGGTGGTTTTCTTGCAGACGTTTCATGGCCCAACTTGGGGACGTTATAAGCACTAGAAGGGAGCAGGGTTTAACCTAACATTGATGATGTTAGCTAGTTTGGTAATGAAATGTCTCAAGAAAATACTAAGTTCAGAGAGCATCAAGGACTCCACCATCCTCCTCCTCCTCTCCACATATCTCTTCCTTCTAGCACTGAAGTCATTCCCTAGTTGGGTCACAAATTGTCTGCATGAAAACTCAGCTCAGAGAGCACCAAGGACCCCACAGTTCAACCCAGAGCTACCAATATTTCCTTCCATAGGTGAGTATTATGTCTCCAGCATTCCCGCAACTCCCCTTTGAGGACACGGGGGGCGGCGTGCACCCCAAATCTTTCACGAGAAGCTGGCGCTGCGTCCCCATGGAGACCCCTGACTCCCCTCCTTCCTCCATTCCAGCTTTCATTTCACCCCGAGAAGCACAGAAGAGCCTGGGGCCAGCAGAAAGATCTGTTCATGCGCTATGCTTAATACAGATAAGATTTGCTCAGACTTGGACCTGTGGTTTTCTCGGAGGTCAGCGGGGATTTTGGAAGTTAGGGATTTTTTTTGGGGGGGGGGGATGTTGGGGTAAAGACGCAGTTTCTCCTGTGTAGTCAGGCTGGTTGGAATGATGCATGGAAAGAGCCCTGGCTCAGCTGGCCACACATCAGAGTCTGCCTTGACATGACAAAGGAGACAGGCTGTTTGCTTATGAAGCAGTTCAAAAGAAGCTTATAAACAAAAGGAAAGAGCTGCAAAGAAGAAGAAAAGAACAAAACCAGGAGAGGTACTTCTTGTACTAAAAAGGGTTCTTGGATATTGGACTTTTACAGCCACAGTTGAGTCCAAGATTTATGTTATTAAACGAGAAGTTTGTTAACTGAGTTTTGCCCCATTTTACGACTTTCCTGTCAACTGGATAACTCAGGGGTCCCCAAACCTGGCCACTTTAAGACTGGTGGACTTCAACTCCCAGAATTCTCCAGCCAGCTAATTCTGGGAGTTGAAATCCACACATCTTAAAGTGGCCAAGTTTGGAGGCCTCTGGGTTAACTGAATCACTGTTGCTGAATTAGTAACTTTGTCATGAAATGAATCTGGCTTCCTCCATTGACTTTGCTCGTCAGGAGGTCACCAAAGGGGATCATGTGACACCCTCCCCCAGGGACCCTGCGACCATCATAAATACGAGTCAGCTGCCAAGCGTGTGACCACAGGGAGGCTGCAATGGTCGTAAGTGTGAAAACCATTCCTAAGTCTGATTTTTCAGTGCTGTCATAACTTTGAACGGCCACTAAACGGAACTGTTATAAGTCGACGGTGACCTATCCCAATCCCTGTGTGATGTGACTCCCAGGAGCCGTGCATCAGATTTACTCTTGAGATGCACCCCAGATTAAGGGGGGGAGTATGTGTGTCTGGACTCTCACCCAGCCCACAAGGAAGACCTTCCCCTCCCCGACCCCCAAGGCCCAGAAACAGAAAAGTTTTAATTTCAAAATTTGGGAAGTTTCAGGAACCACCTTCTTTGGGTTTCCGGAGTCCCCACAACCAGCTTGCACCATGTCAGTGAGTTCACCTCCTTTTACTGCTGGGAGTGTCCCAGAGTAAATTCCCTCGGTTGGGAAAACCTGTCTGGATCCTTGTGTGCCTTTGTGCGTTTGTGTAGGTGTGTGTGCATTCAGTGCGCCTCCCTGTTCCAAGGTCAGCTCTTTTGCTGCCTAAGCAACTTTTTACGTCATCTTTATTGACTCTTGGAAGTTACTCATGGCGCCTGAAAAACCAGTCGCAGCCTGGGCTGTTCCCTTCTCTGACGTTGGGGCCAGCCCCAAATATAGGCCGTCCTCGGCTTACGACCACACAGTGGAGCCCAGGCACAAACCTGAAACCACCCCACCCACCCCTTGCCAGGTCCAAACTTAAAAGGCTCCACCAGACGGTGAGTCCTCTACAGCAGGGGGTCTCCCACCTTGGCAACTTTCAACCTGGCAGACTTCAACTCCCAGAATTCCCCAGCCAGCTTTGCTCTTGGGTCAAAGCTGCTCGCTTTGTGGCTGGGGAATTCTGGGAGTTGAAGTCTGCCAGGTTGAAAGTTGCCAAGTGGAAGATTCTTCCCCTGGCTCATGAGAGAGAAGATTTAGTAAAATAACCAAATAACCGAGTTGTAAAGGGGCCTTGGAGGTTTTCTAAACCAACCTTCTGCTCAAGCAGGAGAGCCTAGATCAGGGGTGTCCAACCTTGGAAGCAGAGCTGGATGGGGAATTCTGGGAGTTGAAGTCTACACGTCTTAACCTTCCCCAGTTGGACCCCCTTATCCTGCAACATTTCGGACCAATAGTTCTCCAATCATGGTCCTCTGAACTGAGGAGAAATTTCCTGGCAGTGAGAACAATTAACCCCTGAAATAACTTCCCTCCAGAAGTTGTGCTTTCAAGAAGAGATTGGACCGCCTTTTGTCTAAAACGGTGTAGGGTCTCCTGCCAGAGCAGGGGTTTGGTCTAGAAGACCTCTAAGGCCCCTTCCAACTCTGTTATTCTGATCTCTTCTTCAAGGCCTCCAGTGTTGGCGCATCCCCCAAGGGGTTGCTCAGCTGAGGATGCCCCCCACAAATGCACCATCCCAAAATTCTGCGAGGAACCCAGTCCCCTCCCTGCCTTGGGATATTTCCCCTCCCCCTCCCCTGCAGCCAGGCCTGGCAGGTAAACACCTCACCTGAGCCTCTGTACACAATGACCTCACTGTTCTGTTCTCCCAGCAAAATCCCCTGGCAGGCAGGGAAGCCATTAACCCTTTGCTGGCCTTCAAGCTGGGCTCCGATTCTCAGCCGGAATCGGTTTGAGTCACGTCAGCGGAGGAAACATGCTGGGGAGGGATGAGTCGCCTCCTCTGGGCTCCAAGCCAGCCCAGCCCCCCTGTCCGGAAACGGCCCTGCAGGCCTTGCAAAGCTGTGCAAAGACACACACACACACACACACCCCTCGGAGGTTTTGTGGAGAGGTTCCCCAAAGAATATAGGCAGTCCTTGTTTTACGACCACAATTCAACCCAACGTTTGAGTTGCTAAGTGAGATGGCGGTTCAGTGTGGTTTTGTCCTATTTTTATGACCTTTCTTGCCTCCATTGTTAAGTGAATCAACGGCCATCGTCAAGTTGGTCACACAGTTGTTAAGTGAATCTGGCTAGCCCATTAACCTTGCTGGCCAGAAGGTCACAAAAAGGAATCACGTGACCCCAAGGGGATGCTGGGAACTGTCGTAAATATGAGTCAGTTGCCAATTGTTTGAATTTTGATCACGTGACCACAGGGGATGCTGCTGCAATGGTAATGAGTATGAAAAATGATCGTGAACTTTGAACGGTCACTAAATGAACTGTTGTACAAACAAGGACCATACCTGTACTTTAACCTATATATTTCAGGTATTTTTTAAACTTTGGGTGCTTCATATTCTGTTTTAGTTTTGTAAGCTACAAACTCTTTGCCTTTTATTCCTCCTGTGCTGGTTTATGGCCATCATCAAGATTGGATTGATTGCTCAGCCAAAGGAAGGTCAAGGCAGGGATTGACCTGAAAGGCACTCTGCGCCTGCTCAGAAGCCTTGTGACAGTCTTGGGATCCTGAGCCCTGGGGAGCCAAGCAAGCGGAGACTCCTGCTCCTCCTGGTTGCCCATTTCCCCCCCCCCCCAAAAAAAAAAAAAAAAGGTGAGAAAAGGCTGCCTCTTTTGTGCCAAGAACCAAATGGAGGGCAGGGAAGAGATTGTCTGTGCCCATTTTCAGCCTGGCGGACTTCAACTCCCAGAATTCCCCAGCCAGCAAGCTGGGCAGCAAAAGATTCCCACCCCCAATTCCCTGCCTTTGATGAACTTTCCCCAGGCTCCATGATACGGAATGTGTGGCATGATTGGGGGTGGGAGTGGGGTGAAGGTTCCTCGGAAGAAGCCTGGGGGGCCGGTGTTGCCTCAGCCCCTTGTGCTCTGGCCAGCTGCAGACCCCACAGCTGAGGGGCAACAAGGCCAGCCGGGACCCCGGAGCAGACCCGTGTGGGAATGGCAGCTGTGCCCGGAGGCTGGGGAGATCCCTGCTGCCCCGAGCAGCGCCGGCAAGGCAAAGCGACGACGCTAAGCCAGGTTCTTCCTGAAAGCCTCTGGGCAGTCCCGGCGTTACATAAACGCTGTGCAAGGAGGAGCTGTCTTCCCATGACTGCTGACATCAGGCTCACATGCTCACCGCTGCCCTGAAAGGCAAAGGCAAACACATACACACACACACACACACACACACACACCCGGCACAGATGCACAAACGCATGCGCCACACACTCGCCCCGTTGCCAGAGGGACAACGGTGCCAGGCAACCTCGGCTTTTGTCGAGTCATCGCCAGGGAGCCTGCCTGGCAGGGCTGCCCACGGCCCCAGGAGAAACTCGCCTGCTCTCTGGGCCTGGGGGCTGAGACGCCCCCCCCCCTTTGGCTCAACCTTCCCACCTTGGGCTGTAGAGCGGTGGCACTCTGCACATGCTCGAGAGGAATCTCAGTCTTGGCAGGAGGCGGGTTATAGCTAGTTCTGGCCAGAAAAGAGGCTCCCCCACTGACAGCTGCAAACTGAAGGCAGGATTCCCATTGCTGAGTGAGACAGAAGTGAATTTTCCCTGTTTTGCGACCCTTCCTTGTCGTGGTTGTTAAAGTGAATCACTAACATTATTAAATTGTAACCCGGTTGTTAAGTGAATCGAGCTTCCCTGCTGGGTTTGCTTATGCAATAGCTCAGGACTCTCCAACCTTGACAGCTCTAAGACTGGTGGACTTTGATTCCCAGAATTCCTCAGCCAGCTGGCTGAGGAATTCTGGGAGTCGAAGTCCACCAGTCTGAAATTGAATTCTGGGAATCAAAGTCCACCAGTCTTAAAGCTGCCAAGGTTGGAGACCCCTGCAATAGATGATCCCGGGATACTGCGACCGTCATAGATACAAATCAATTGCCCAGCATCTGAATTTTGACCACAGGGACGCTGCAACGGTCGTAAGTGCAGAAAATGGCCATAAGTCATTTTTTTCAATGCCATTGCAACCGTCAACAGTCGCTAAACAAATGCTTATGAGCCATACAAAGAAAGCAGAGAGACTTCCCTTTGCGGGCCCAGCCCGAGAGGAGTCCATGCCACCCTGGTTTCCATTTTTTGGGGGGGGGGCTTCATCCCTGGACGCTCCCTGGCTGGATATGGCCCCTTCTGACCGCTGGCGTGACTCATGGTTGCCAGAAATCCCATTTCCGTGAAAGCAGCCGCCACCCTGCCCTCTGATCCAGAAGCCGTACAACACACTGTCACACCTTCCAAAGTCCAGTCTTCTTGCATGTTGCTGCATAGTTTTACTTCCGTACTAACCCCCCCCCCCCAGAAAAATATCCAGCTTTACAAGGGAGGAGGGGGCTCCAATCCAGTAGGATCTTTCCTCTTTCCTCCTTTGAAACAAAATCAGGAATTTGGGGGGAAGGCGGGCAGGACAAGCCCCAGCGGTCAATCTCAAGTCCTGAAATAGCACACACACCCCCAATGGAGTGGGGTGTCACATATTTTGGGGAAATCAGGAAAGTAGCTGCCCCCCACCCCACTGCTCTTCACAGACTTTTGGAAAACCCACTTGCAGTCTGGGGCCCCACATTGGGAGGGAGCGAAGGGCCAGGGGTCCAGCTCTTAAGCCAGGAGCCCAGGGGCTGAGCAGGTCAGGGAATGTGGTCCTTGCAGAGAGCAGGGGGTGTCAACCTGGGTCCCTTTAAGAGGGGTGGGCTTCGGCTCCCAGAATTCCCCAGCCATCCCTCTCAGTGCCCGAGGCTGAGGAACCTCGGCCTGCAGGCTCAGCGTTGAGCTCTGGCCTTGAAGGGCTGGCGCTCCAGTTCCTTCTTCCTTAATGACCCCCAGAAGAGGATATGGGGAGCTTTGTGAAAGGTAAGCGTAACACCCCACTCTCTCCCAGGGGTGTTACCTGGCTGGGCAATTAAATGTCTGCCAGAAACCACCGCAGCCCAGAGAGCACCAAGGAGCCCGCAGTCCTCCCCCTCCCCCTCCTCTCCACAAACCCCTTTCCCTCCTAGCCCTGATGATGTTCCCTGGTTGGGTCATGAAATGTCTGCAAGGATCCCTCAGTCCTCCTCCTCTTCCTCCTCTTCTTCTTCCTCCTCCTCTTCATCTCCTCTTCTTTTTCTTCTTCTTCCTCCTCTTCCTCCTTTTCTTCTTCCTCCTCTTCCTCTTCTTCCTCCTCCCCCCCTCCTCCTCTTCTCACAACCCTCCTCCTTTCTAGCACTCATGTTGTTGTTTCCTAGTTGGGTCATGAAACGTCTGCAAGAAAACCACCAAGCCCAGAGGCTTTTTTAATCTTCCTTTTAAGATGACGTGCCCCTGCGCACCCTGCTGCTTGTAGTTTTAAAATTGGTTCCCACCTGGCGTTCCAGGCTTCGTCCGTCTCGGTTCTTTTGCATCCCCCCGAGGAAGGGGAGAACTCAGGAGCCCAGAAATGGCTCAGTCATCCTCAGGACAGACCCCTCTGTATCTCCCAACCGCATTTGAGTAGCTTCCCTCTAACCTCCGACCCCAGAGTAGACTGCCTCTCCACCTGGAGGTTCTGCCCCTGGCGAAGACAGAGGAGACCCTGCCAGGGCCAACGGAGGCATCAGGGTGGCCAGGTCTTCTGGGCAGGCAGGTTCTTGATGTCGGGGAAATCTCTTCCAGGGAGAACTGGCGGGATCCCTGGATCCCTTCCAGGCCTGCCGGAACTGCCCATTGGGTAACATGGCCGTTGTGTGAGACCATCCATGGGTTTCCCCAAGAGAGGCACCCGCCTAGTCTGGCCAGTGTCACAGCGAAAGCCTGACTGGCTGCCAACCTCCCCCCCACCCCCTCGGGGCATCTTCACAGGTGGAGGAGAGGCGCCACTTCCTGGTTCTGGGCACATTCTGGAGCGCCCGGCTGCCACCTTGCCAGGTGTTTGCAACCAGCCCCTGGCCTGCCCTGCCGCCTCTCTTGGGCGAGCTCCGATTGGGTGGCGAGATAAGGCGCAGGGATCGATTGCGAGATGGGCAGGAGAGAGTGGCGTCGTTGCTTGTTCTACATCAGGAGTGGCCAACCTTGACGTGTGGACTTCAACTCCCAGAATTCCCCAGCCATGCAAGTGATCTTGAAGAGGGGGGAGACTTCAATTCCCAGAATTCTTCAACTGGCATATTATTAAAATTTAAGTTGGGTGGACTTCAACTCCAAGAACCCCCCAGCCAGTATGCTAGTGCAGGGGTCTTCAACCTTGGCTACTTTAAGATGTGTGGACTTCAATTCCCAGAATTCCTCAGCCAGGTTTGCTAGCTGAGGAATTCTGGGAGTTGAAGTCCACATGTCTTAAAGTGGCCAAGGTTGGAAAACTTTTCCTAGACTCTCAGCACTGAGCTTTCCAACAAATACAGGCAGACCTCAACTTACCACAGTTTATTTAGTGACCATTCGATGTTATGACGGCACTAAACAATGTGACATGACCTTTTTTCACACTTAAGGACCGTAGGATCTTGTGATCAAAATTCACATGCCTGGCAATTGACTCATATTTATGACAGTTGCAGTGTCCAGAGGTCACATGATCCCCTATTGCGAACTTCTGAACAGCCAGGTCAATGGGGAAGCTAGATTCACTTAATAACCATGTAACTCTTGGGCGGGGGGTTGGACTAGATGACCTAAGAAGTCCCTTCCAACTCTGTTAATCTGTTAAACTCTGTTCACTCACTGAACAACTGCAACGATCTAACCTTTAACCACCGTGGCAAGAAAGGTGGGGCAAAAGTTGCTTAGCAACTATCTCCCTTAGGCAACATAAATTTGGGGCTCCATTGCGGTGGTAATTCGAGGACAATCTGTAATCAAGGAGCTTTAAAAGGCTCGTTTGTTTAATCTTTAATTACCGACAGAAATGAATATTGGCAGCTCTATAGCTATTTTATTTCTTAGCCTGTGGACACCTTGGTTTCATTTTTGAAACCGGAGGGATTCAGAGTGATACTTTTAGACACAGATTAACAGAGTTGGAAGGGACCTTGTGGGTCATCCAATCCAGCCCCCCACCCAAGCAGGAGACCCTACACCATTTCGGACAGGTGGCAGTCCGGTCTCTTCTTGAAGGCCTCCAGGGATGAAGCTCCCACAATTTCCGAAGGCCACTTCTGCTCCATTTGCTTGTTTGCTCTCACTGTCAAGGAAATGTCTCCTTATTTCTAGGTTGAATCTCTCCTTGTTCCGTTTCCATCCATTTTTCTGCCCCTTTTGCCGATGATCTGCTGTGACCATGGAAAGCCCCCTCCCCCCCTGCCTCCTGCTTCCGGGTTTCCCTCTTTCCAGACCCCTGAAAAACCCTTCTCCCCCCTTCCTTTTCCATCTCTCTGGGCTTCACCCAATCCCCAAGTCAGGCCAGATGCTCCGGATTTAGCACGTTCTTCTCGGTTTTTCCCGAAAGTCACTCCTCCGCAGCTGCGGCCAAACAGCCCGTGCAGGAGAAGGTTTCTGGCCAAGTCCAGACGTCTTGCAAGAGCTGAGCTCAGCCACATTTGGGGGCTCAGCCAAGCTGGACCATCCCCAGAACTTCCAGCCAGGAACCGCAGAGCAACCTGGTTGTGCAATCGTGCAAGGAACCGCAAGGGAAGATGGTAACCAGGCTCAAAGAAAAAACACAAAGCTTGGCCTCTTCTTCAGAATAACAGAGTTGGAAGGGACCTTGGAGGTCTTCTAGTCCAACCCCTTGCTCAGGCAGGGAACCTTGGACCATTTCAATGCCTTCTAAAACAAAACAAAACAAAAAAATACCTCTAGTGTTGAAGCACCCACAAGTTCTGGAGGCAAGCCATTGCACTAATTGTCTTTGCTTTTGGGAAACATCATGGGGTTGTGAGTGTGTGTGTTTGGTTTGATGGCGGGTGGTGGGGAAGGGGAAGCTGAGGGGGACCTTGGTGTCCAAAGGGGGCATTTCACACTTTCTTCCCTTCACAGTTGGCAAAGGTATCTCTGGAGAGAACTATTTCAACCAGAGGAAAATTCAGGTGGAAGCTCTTCTGCCTTCTGAGTTGGGATGATGGGCAGAGGAACTCCTGACCTCCAGCTTCAAGTCCAGGTGGCCCTTGGGGAAATGGGGGAGGGTCTCCATGCCAGCGAAAGCTCTCCCTTCCCTTCTTCCCCACAAACCATAGTTCAGCTCTGCTGCCAACTTTCCTGGCCCAGTTACTGCTTTTTAAAATTTGATTTAAATTTTAAATCAAATTTTGATTTTAAAAAATTATTTAAAATTTAATTTTTAATTATTTAAAATTTATTTAAAATTTAAATTTTAAAATCAAATTTTAAATCAAATAAGTTTTCAACACACCCTTCTCGTCTGTGTGGAAGGCTCCCTTGCAAGCAAGTCTATTTAAGGGTAAAGAGCAGAGCTGCTCTGGAGGATGTTGGAAAAACCAGCCAAGGCTTCAACTCCTGCACTGAAGGTAATTGAAGGGGAAGAAGGGGAGGAGGGGGGGGGACTGGAGCCCTGCGTGGGTGGGCTTGGAGGGCTCAGGAAAACTCAGCTTCCTCTGCTTCTGCTGCCCTTTAAAGTCACTTGCAATTGCTCGGCAGCCCTCTCCTGCGCTAGCTAGCGCTCGGCCGGTTGCAAGGCTGATGGAGGCTGAAATGTGCCTGTCCAGCGGTGGGGAATCTCCCCTTCGCAGACCGACCTTATTTCCTTATTTTGAGATTCTGGAGGGTGCAGCCCAGCTGGAGGGAAGGGGAACATGACACACACACACACACATCCTGTGCTGGCAGTTGTGTTACCAACCCTCCCTCCCTCCCTGGCTGCAGGCAGCTGTGATGCCAGGCATGAAGAGAAATCAGGACTGCAGGTGAAGCTCCAGTTGAGATGTATGGCTTACGAGGCGGTCCTCGACGTACGCCACCATTGAGCCCCAGACATACACTGCTACGGAAGCGAGAGAATTTTTAAGCAAGTTGTGTGCCCCGTTTTATGACCCTTTTTGAGGGGTGGGGCCACGTCACTGGAGTTGTTAAATGAGTAACAGGGTCGTTAAGTGAATCTGGTGAGTCCTTGAGTTTGCCTGTCAGAAGGTTGCAAAAGGGGATCATGTGACCCCCAGATCAGCATTAGACCAGATTAAGATCAGACCAACAATTCAGAAGGAAAGAATTCCCCAGTCAAGAAACTACCCAAGAAGTCAACAGCCCAGCTGTTGGAGTCTCTAAGACACCCACACAGGGCAAACCGCCCTCCTTTCTGGTGCTGATGATGTTATGTCTGCGTGCAGATAAGCTCAGGTACAATCAGCTGGGAGGGGATCTCAGGGGTCTTGGGGCCCCGAGCCCCCACCGAAGACCCTCTGTCCTAAAGGGAGCTGCTCAGCCCCCTTTTCTCAGTTGTTCTTCATTTACTTCTCCGGCTTTGGAGATTCGCCCATATTTATTTCTCCAAACTTTGTTAGGGAGAAAAAACGCCTGAACGGCAGTAACCTCTGGCTCCCTTTGGAATATGGCTGTCATCTCATTTCAGCTGAGCTGTGGTTTTTGTCCCACACCCCTCAAACAATGGCCTCTTTTAGGCTCGGCACAGGGACAAGTGTGGGCAGAGGAGCTGGCTTCACATCTTCCCGTCCTCTCTCTTTTTCTGCTGGGTAAGGGTTTTCCACTCCCCACTTCCCCTTCTCCATTTCCCATATGTTTGCTCTTTTTTGCCAGATGTGTGCAGGGTTCTGATTCAGCCCAGAACTATGCCAAGAAGCCTCCAAATGACCCTCCGTGCTTGTCCATCCACTTTTCAGCCGCCTTCTCCTCCTCAGCCATTCCTGGCAAAACTCCACCCGCACCCTGTGCTGGCCCTCCCCTCCCCTCCCTTGGGTTGCCTCCTCGGGATCCAACTGTGGACTCTAACCCACCTTCCTCAAGGTGGGGCCTTCCAGACGGGGCCCTCACGGTTTCTTGCTGGTGCAGATCAAAAAATGTGGAGCTGAGGAAGGAAGGAAGGAAGGAAGGAAGGAAGGAAGGAAGGAAGGAAGGAAGGAAGGAAGGAAGGAAGGAAGGAAGGAA
>BLBF01000071.1:898199-942341 GCA_015471245.1 Laticauda colubrina
GAAGGAAGGAAGGAAGGAAGGAAGGAAGGAAGGAAGGAAGGAAGGAATCCTGGGCCAGGCAGGAAATCTATAATTTGGGACCTGAGGAAGAGAATGACAGATGCCCTGGGAAGCCCAGCCAAGGTGTTGCAGATGGGTTCATCTGATTTTGCAGGACCAGGCTGGCAGGTCTTCGTCCCTGAAGGGCTCAGGAACAGAACCCAAATCCTAAGGAAGGTCCTTGACCCAACAGAGAAGAAAAGGGAGAAGAAGGGAGAACAGAGAAGACATTTGGACCCTTCTTGTTAATGGTGTTTGGTCATAACGGGGGCTGGTTGCCCCAAGAGACTTCCCCCCCCACACACACACACAATCTCCTTGAACTCTGCTTCATAAGGCAATTGCACCAGGATCCTTTCCAGCTACTGCTTCACATACGACACACACACACCCCACCTCCCCGAGGCGGCAGCCATCTTCTCTTGGGCCCTGAAAGCCGTGTTTCAGAAAGCAGAAATGGGAGAAGCGTCTCCCACGCGTCTCTTCCGGCTCCGGGATCTGCCATTTGGTACAGAAATACCTTGCGCGTTCCTCCTCTGAGTCAACTGAACTTTGTTGGTTCCTAAAAATAGCATGAATCAGTTGGCCAACGGGCTGAGGGATTCTTCCACCAAGCATTTATCTCCTGCCTACAAGGCATCTCCTTCCCAAGCGGAAGTTACCTCTCCTTCAGGCACCGTGGCTGCTCCAGGGGCCCTACGGAGAGCCGAAAACGTCTTCCCTGGAGCCAGGGTGAGGCTGGACTTTTCTTAACCAAGACTGAAAAAAGCTTAGCTTCTTTCAAGATTAACCAAAGTTAATCGGAGATTGCAGCCCACTTGCCTGCGCTCACTGTGCCTCTACTGGAGACCTGCCCACCCATTGAGGGAGGCCAGGTCCAAAAACCAACACTGTGTGAACTCAGAATACAGAATATCAGAGTTGGAAGGGAACTTGGAGGTCTTCTAGTCCAACCCCAGGAGACCCTATCCCATTTCAGACGAATGTCTGTCCAATTTCTTCTTGAAAACCTCCAGGGTTGGAGCCCCCACAATGTCTGGAGAGAAGCCATTCCACTGATTGATTCTCCTCGCTGTAAGGAAGTTCCTCCTTACTTCCAAGTTGCTCCTCTCCTTGATTTGTTTCCATCCTTCGCTTCTTGTCCTGCCTTTTGGTTGCTTTGGAAAATAAGTTGCCCCCCCCCCTTCTTTGTGGCAGTCCCTCAAACTCCTGGAACTCTATTGTGTAATCCCAGAACAGGGTCTTCCTCCTCTCCTCCTTATACTTAAAAGAATCAAGTTGGCATTAGCTTGAGTTTCTTTCTCACCTGCTCCTATTTCCTGGACTAAGTTAGCATTTATTTTGGTGTCTCCTTCCAGGTTATGCCTGCATTCCTTTCCCCCCCAGCTTCCCTAGAAGGCCACACCCCGACTTATTTTGCCTTTTTTCTCCTTCAGGAGAAGCCCTGCCCTGCTTCTCACACCCTCTTGATCTCTGCTTGCAAAGGAAGACTGGCCTATTAGCTGGTGCTACTTTTGATCGGTTATCACAGTGTTTTTTTCCAGCTCGCCTACATTAAGATGCGTGGACTTCAACTCCCAGAATTCCCCAGCCAGCTTTGATAAGTTTCCATCCGCTCCTTCTTGTCCTGCCTTCTGGGGCTTTGGGGAATAGGTGGGGACCCCCTCTTTTCTGCGACCGACCCTGGAATATTGGAAAGCTGCTACCATGGTCACCCCAACCTGGCTTGGCTGAGGTTGGTGGGTTTGCTGTTTAACAGAATAACGGAGTTGGAAGAGGTCTTCTATCTAGTCCAATCAGGGGGTTTCAGGGAAATGGTTGCTTTTCAGACACCCATTCCACCACCAACCACCCTTCCCGCAAGTATGTGTGGAAAATGAGTTTCAGGGCTTTTCTGCATTCCATGCCGGCCAATCAACTCGCTTCCAAGTCTCCTTCTGGGCCATCCCTGAATCTGAGTTTTGCCATCACCCTCCAGGCCTTTTACACAAAGGAAACCATAACAATGCTACAGCTGGAAGGATATCTCAACTGTTGTGATTCAGGAGGGAGTTCCAGGATGGGGGAAGAGTTATCAGGATGAATCACCCCTTGAGCTCAAGGTATGAGTCAGCAGAAGCAGAGGAAGTGGAGATGCTCCTGGCCCATCCCACCTCCTTGGTAAGATAGCCAGGACTTGCTCCATCACTCCACCAAGCCAGTAAGTCACCAGGCTGCCCAACGGCTTTTGCCCCCAACAACAGAAGGAAGTTATGGAGATCCAACCTGGAATTAAGGGGAAATTTCCCAACAGTGGGGACAATGAATCAGTGGAACGGCTTGTTTCCAGAAGTTGTGAGCTCAAGAAGAGATTGGACAGCTGTTTGTCCGGAATGGTGTAAGGAAGAGGTGCCCAACCTTGGCAACTTTAAGACCTGTGGACTTCAACTCCCAGAATTCCCCGACTTTAAGACCTGGCTGGGGAATTCTGGGAATTGAAATCCAGGAGTTGCCAAGTTGGAAACACTTTCCCCCCACATCAGGTCTCCTGCTTGACCAGGGGGTTGGACTAGAAGACCTCCAAGGTCCCTTCCAACTCTGGTACTCACAATGTCCATGTATTTCCTGTGGACCAGAGTGGACATCCTCTGCTCTACCAAGCTCTTCTCATCCGCTTTCCTCTCTCTTGTTATCTCAGGCCATCAGGCCATGGCTTATCTCCCCCATCCCCCCATGTTCTTCTTCCTCCCCCTGGCCTGGAAGCCTCTGGGTTCCTCCAAGCCGCCTGGCGTGTCTCATCCTGCCCACTTGGGCTGAGGCCCAGCCCACCAGGTTCCTAGCGTTCTTTTGCTGTAGGCCCTTCTGCCAGGAATTGGGGGTGATGCAAGGGGGGCTTCCTATTGGGGCAGCCACGGCCCCTTCAAGCCCACTAGAAGGAAACATCTACGGAGGTTCTCCCTCCTTCAGGTCACCCTTGTCCCAATGGTGCTTTTTCCAAAAAAGCCACTGGACGTCTTGCCTTTTTAACAGAAAACAGATAACCAGAGTTGGAAGGGACCTTGTAGGTCATCTAGTCCCACTCCCTGCCCAAGCAGGAGACCCTACACCATTTTTGACCGATGGCAGTCCAGTCTCTTCTGGAAAGCCTCCAGGGATGAAGCTCCCACAACTTCTGAAGACAACTTCTGTTCCATGGGTTGGTTGTTCTCGCTGTCAGAAAGTTTCTCCTTATTTCCAGGTTGAATCTCTCCTTGTCCAGTTTCCATCCATTCTTCCTTGTCTGGCCTTCAGGGGCTTTGGAAGATAGCTTGACCCCCTTCCTCCTCCCTGTGGCAGCCCCTCAAATATTGGAAGACTGCTATTGTGTCTCCCCTGGTCCATCTGTTCATTAAAATCAGATTATAGTCAGATTAACAGAGTTGGAAGGGACCTTATAGGTCATCTAGTCCAACCCCCACCCCCACCCTCAAGTATTGGAAGGCTGCTCTCCTGCCTCCCCTGGTCCTTCTCTTCCCTAGACTAGCCAGGCCCAGTTCCTGCAACTGTCCATGGTATGTTTTAGCCTCCAGTCCCCTCATCATCCTGATTGCTCTTCTCTGCATATTTTCTAGAGTCTCAGCATCTTTTTTGTAATGTGGTGACCAAAACTGGATGCAGGACTCCAGGTGTGGCCTTACTAAAGCTTCATAGAGTGGTATTAGTACCACTTTTTTCCTCGACAACATTTTGCTTCTCATCCAAGAAGTTTCTTCAGAATTCAGGTGAGAAGCAAAGCATTTTCAAGGAGAAAAAAAATAAAACAAAATAAAATGAGAAAGTACGGTTGGTTTTTGGGAAAAGCACTTTTAGGACAAGAAGAAAAATTAAAGAACAGGGAGAGCCATGCAGGTGGTCCTCAACTCACAACGGTTTGTTTAGTGACCGTTCAAAGTTACAATAGCACTGAAAATGGTTTTCCACACTTATGACAGTTGCTGCATCTCAACTGTGGTCACATGATCAAAATTCAGACGCTTGGCAACTGCCTTGTATTTATGATGGTCACCGTGTCCCTGGGGGTCACATGATCCCCCTTTGGCACCAGACAAGCAGAGTCAACAGAGGAAGCCTGATTCACTTAACAAACGTGGCAAGAAAAGTTGTAAAATGGGGCAAAATTCACTTAAACAAATGTCTCACTTAGCAATGGAAATGTTGAACTCAATCCTGCCGTAACTTGAGGACTAACTGGATTGTTTTCTTCCTCTGCCCGGCAAGAAGGGCAACCCAGAGGGGCAGCTAGGACTGTCAGGCAGCCTCCCCTTGTCCTCTTCTTGGGAGGGAAATCAGCCTTGTGAAGGTTTTACTTGCCCGGCTCAAGAGCAGCTAGAGAGGATGGCGTGTTGGAGAAGGAAAAAGGACATTTTTCCAAATAATTTCCTGAATGCTAGAGCAGAAAGCTGGATTGGGCTTACACTGGCAAGGGTAGATGATATTATACAATCATTATAGATGATATTATACAATCATTATGCGTCACTCTACTGTCACCCAGCCAGCTTTCGTGCCAAAGGCAGGACTAGAACTCACAGCTTCCTGGTTTCTAGTCTGGTGCCTGATTTAAAAATAAATAAACAAACAAACAAACCTGGCATTCAATTTCTCAGATTCCTGCCTTCCTAGTCAGGCAGTTTTACTTCTTGAAAGTTAATTCAAAGTAGGTTTCGCTCTTGCACAAATATCTGACTCACTATTTGATTGCAGATGGAGTGATACTCTCCCAATTATTGGTTATTGGTTCTCACAATGGTGTGTATTGAGGTGTAGGGGTGTGTGTGTGTGTGTGTGTGTGTGTGTGTGTGTGTGTGTGTGTCAGAGATCACAACATATTGCTGCGGGGTTGAGTCATATTTTCTACTTCCTTGAGCCAAAACACACACTGTTGTGAGAAAACATCGCAAACGTGCTGAGAAGTGATAGAGAAAGCGGAGTCATCGATTCCATCACAAACCACAAACAAAACACTCCGTTTTTGACCCAGAAATAGGAAACCCATCGAGGGCCTGTTTTGCTTCTATCCATTCCCTGCGTCGGGTTCCACTCGCCTCGCCTCGCCTACCTTATGGGCAACATTGTGCAAACTCGAGCAGGGAGGAGGATGAGAGTTTGAGGCGCTGGTTCCATGCTTACGGGAACCCATCGGGCCGGTGAATCATCTGGAGTCACCTGAGAAAAAGGAATCAAAAGAGACCTGCGGGCATTTCAAAACTGAAAGTCCTGCCAGTAACTTTTGGGAAAGGCTGGATTTGCCTCGGGGCATTGAAAGCGACTTGGAGGACACCGCTTGGCAAGGCTGGCACCAGCGCACGGAGGGAGATGAAGGCCCCCCATCTTTATAGTCATTCCGGGGAATTCTGGGAACTGAAGTCCATCCCTCTTCAAGTTCACTAGCAGAGGCGTCTCCAACCTTGGCCACTTTAAGACTGGTGGACTTCAACTCCCACAATTCCCGGACTTGCAGTCCACGAGCCTTTAAAGTGGC
The DNA here is from genome assembly GCA_015471245.1 of Laticauda colubrina. Lineage (NCBI taxonomy): Eukaryota > Metazoa > Chordata > Lepidosauria > Squamata > Elapidae > Laticauda > Laticauda colubrina. Next base: position 903,739 of record BLBF01000071.1, read on the forward strand.
CAAGGTTGGAGACCCCTGCACCAGCATGCCGGCTGGGGAATTCTGGGAGTTGAAGTCCACTCTTCTTAAAACCTTCATAGCCCGTCTAAGGGGTAAGGACCCCCTGCCTGGCCTCCCCCGGCATTTCCAGCAAGCTTGGGCCCCAGGAATGGGGCTCCTGATGCAGGTCCTTGGGGGGGCTCTCCTGTGGCTTTGCCCCTCTGATCAAAGGCGTCCTCAGGCGCTTGGCAGCCGTCTCCTATTTACGACGGTGGCAGTGTCCCAGAACCAAGTGATCCCCTTTTGCGACAAGCAAAGTCAGTAGTGAAGCTGGATTCATTTAGTGACCCTCCTGCTTCCTGAACAACTGCAGCGATTCATTTAACAATGGCAGCAGAAAAGGCTGTAAAGTGGGGCAGAACTCACAAAGCCTACTTGGGGCTCCGGTGTGGTCATAAGTCGAGGGCTCCCGAAGGCTGCTTGGTGGGAGGCCTCCGGGAGCTCCCTCTGCCCAGCAGGCCCTTCCTCCCACTCGTCCTCCGGGCGGCAACCCCCCCCCTTGAGGTCATCTAGCCGCCTCCCCTCCCTCCAGCTGCCGGTCGGGAAAGGCGCCGCCAGGAGGGCCGGGGGAGGCCGCGCCCCGCGCCGGGGAGGAGAAAGGGGCGGGGCCGCCGGTATATCTGGGCCTCCCGGCCGCCGCGCCTCAGTCGTCGGTGCTGCTTTCGGCGAGCGAAGCGCAACTCGGTGCCACCATGAGCTCCATTCTGGACGTGCGGAACCTCTACCAGGTGAGCGGGCAGCCGCCTCCGCCTCCCAGCGCCCCGACGCCTCGCTCCTGCCTCTGGCTCCGAGCCGGGGCGGCTTTTCGGCTCTCGGCCCGTTCCCGGAAGGAGGAGAGCCGTTTCTGGCCGCCGACAGCTCCGCGGAGGGAGGGGGAATCGCGTCCCCGGCACGACGCCCGGGGGGTGGGGGAGAGGCCGCCGGGGCGTCCCTCCAAGCGGCGCTTCCCGACCCTTCGCTGGGCCCGGGAGAGGAAGAGACAAGCAGGAAGCTCCGCTGGGATGACGTCGCTGCCGCTTCTTCCCCGCCCCGAGGCCGGGCGGGGGGGCCCCGACGGGCCCCCCTTCGCAGCCTCCCCCGGGCGCCAAGCGGTGCGCCGGGAAAAGGCAGCTCCCGACGGGGTTCCCTATGCGGGCGGCGGGCAGCATGGACCCCCGCCCAGTCCCGCGCCTTCCGGGGGTGGCGGGTGGGGAGCAGAAAGCCTTTTGCTGAACCCCCCTTTCCGGATCCAGGCAGCGGATCCCGAGAATGAGACGCCAACTCTTGCCCGCCTGCTGTAAAACAAAGAAGGGGGGGGGGGGGGGGCGAGAGAGGTGGGGGGTCGGGGGGGGGGAGAAATGACAGGGGGTCTGTGCGGCTTTTGCGAGGAGTTGGGGGGCCTCGCCGCCTTCGCCTCGGGGAGTTTCCTCTCGGCTGTAAAATCCGGGTATTCTTGGCTTGGGGAGGGGGTGGCCCTCCCTCGAAGCGCACCCCGCAAAGAGCGGAGGGGGCAAGACACACCCAGGCAGCTTTTCTCAAGCAGCTCCAAAACAAATCCAGGCAACCTGAGGTTCAGATGTCTTGAAACCAGGTTTAAGGATTCTCCAGGAAGTTGGTTCGTATTAAAAGGTGTTTTCGGTTTCGACACTCGCTCGGATATCGCCCTGGTGTGTGTGTGTGTGTGTCTTTTGCACCTCGTGCACGTTTGTGTAAGATGGGAAAGCACCCAGCAAGTAGGTTTTGTTGTCAAACAGGATTTTTGAACGACGGCTGCGTTTTATTATTTGAGGAGTGTCTGTGAAGAGTTTGGCCTTCGGTGAAAAAGCGAATTGAGTGGAAAGCGATTCTTTTAGCCTGCATAAAATGGAGGGGGGGGGGACAGAGAATATTTCTTGCGGGGGGCATCGACTGGGGTCTTGTGTGAGTTGTACCAGTGCAGGTCTGACGCCTTCTTTCCACAAGACGTGTGGAAGGGATTTCAGCCATCTGGTGCCTTATCCTTGGCAAGCAGCCGTCGTGCCCGTCAGAGGTGGACGTTTTTATGCTCCCGTGACCCCCCCCCCTCTGGTTTAGAGCCGCCCCCAGCAGCTGCTCCCCTCCGCGGCTCTCGTTAAAAATAACTGCAGCCCGGCCCACCTGCGCTATTTAAGGCTGCTGACATACAGCCACTGCCTGTCACCGACCGGCGCTGCCTTCTCTGTCTGAGCTTCCCCGTCAGGCGGGGCTTTCCAGGGGGGTCTCACTGGACGAGAACGGGTGGAAGTCGCAAGCCGGGGGGCCGCGGCAGATAGTCCCAAGGGAGGGGCTCCAGGCTTCGGAAGGAGGTGCTTGAGGTGCTGCCCCCCCACCCCACCCAACCAGGGTGCTTTTCCCCAGCAGCGGTTGAGATTCTGCGCTGCGCGGGTGGAAAGGTTGCGCACGAGTTGCGCGCGCTCTTTGCCAGTTCCTGCCAAGGGTCGAGGCGGGAGCTTTGCGCCAGGTGGGGCCTTCGGCAGGGTCTCTAACCTCCCCGCGTCTCCTCTTCTTCTCCCTCCGCAGAACCTGCTCAACCTCTCGCTGAGCGAAGAACTGGACGCGCCGGCCTCCGCCTTCTCCTGCGGCCGCTCGGCCTGCTCCTCCGAAGCGGCGCTGCCCGGCAGCGGGGACTCGGCGCTGTGGCCCCTGCGCAGCCCCTGGAGCCCCAAGGGCGAGCAGCCGCGGCCCCCCTTGCGCCCGGACCGCTCGGTCAGCCTGATCGAAGGCAAGGCGGCCCACCCGCTGCCGCCGCCGCCGCCGCCGCCCGGCTTCCCGCCGCTCAAGCAGCCCGGCCTGCCCGCCCCGTCGTCCCGCTACAAGACGGAGCTGTGCCGCACCTTCAGCGAGAGCGGCCGCTGCAAGTACGGCGCCAAGTGCCAGTTCGCCCACGGCTCGTGCGAGCTGCGCTCCGTCAGCCGCCACCCCAAGTACAAGACGGAGCTCTGCCACAAGTTCTACCTGCACGGCGAGTGTCCGTACGGCTCCCGCTGCCACTTCATCCACTTCCCCGAGGAGGCGCAGGTCTTCGGCAGCCACGGGGCCAGCGGCGCCTCCCCGCAGCTCCTCCGCCAGAGCGTCAGCTTCTCCGGGGTGCCCACCGCCCGCCGCGCCTCCCCGCTGCCCGGCCTGCCCGACCCGGCCTCCTTCGCCCGGGCGCCCTCCGTGTCGCCGCCGCCCACCGCCGCCGCCGCCGAGCTCCTGTCGCCGCCCTTCGAGCGCCTGACGCTGGACCCGCTCGCCCTGGTCTCGTCCTTCGGGGACTCGCTGCCGGCGGCCCCCGCCGGAGGCTGCTGCGCCTGCCGCTGCGGGAAGCCGGCCGGCGGGGGCGCCTCGCTCCAGAGCCAGCGGGACTATTTCTCGGCCGCCCCCGGGACGCCCCCGTCGGCCCTGCCCAGGACCCCCTCCGCCAACTCGCTCTCGGACCCCGACTGCTACAGCAGCAGCAGCAGCAGCAGCCTCAGCGGCTCCGACTCCCCGGTTTTCGACCAGCACCCCGTCGGCGGGCCGGCGGGGACCGCTCACCGCCTGCCCATCTTCAACCGGCTTTCGGTCTCGGAATGAGCGCCGGACGGGACGCCTCCAGCTTGCTGTCGATTGCAACGGAGGGGGCCGCCCTCCGGATGAGATCCCTTCGGAGAGGGGGGACTGCCCAACCTGAACTGATGCCAGTTGCTTTTCGGGGGCTTCGCCTTAAGCCCCCCTCTTGCCTGTTCTTTTTTCGGGGGGGGGGGGGCTTTTCCTGCTTCCCATCTGCCGGCCTGGGAAATGGGGGGTGTCCAGAAAGCAAACGGGGTTCCAGCCGATTCAAGTTTCCCTTTCACCAATTAGTGCCTTAAACAGAGTCTGCAAAGGGGACTCCAGATTGAGCAGTTATGCAGAGAGGTGGGCCAAATCCTCGCCTCCCTCCCCCTCCCCGAGTGCCTTACGGCTGTGTGTGTGTGTGTGTGTGTGTGTTTGTGTTTTGGGGAGTCAGATACTTGGGTATTTTAACTGTCTCAAAAGCCACCTTTTCAGGGAGTCAGGAAACCAAGATGGGGGGGTCCACGTAATTTTCTCTCTGGTTGTGCACAGAACCCCTGGCTGGGTTGAGCTGTGCTGAGAGGGACAGTGGGGTAGACCAGCCTCCCCCCCTTAAGAAATTCAACTCTAAGGAGATGGTTCCCTTTCTAGGGATCACCCCCTCCCCCAACCTGGAAAAGTCTAGAGAAGTGCAAACAAACAAAGGATCTTTCTTACTCTTTATACTTGCAGGGTGTTTGCAAACTTCCATCACTTGCAGATGGTAGGACTTCAACTCCCAGAACTCCACCCATCTTTAGGTGACAGACACTGATCTAACACCTGAGCATTATGCCAAAGATTAACTGTCCCAGGGAGAAAAGGAAATGTACTTGTATGTAGCAGCTTTATTTCTTTTTTAAAAAAAATCCCTCCATTGTTCAGGGGTTGGGGGGCAATCTCACATCACAGAAGCCAGTCCAGGGAAATAAGACTTAGATGACATCCTGGTAACTGTTAATGTATCTTTAAAAAAAAAAAAAAATCATGCTTTATACTGTGAATATTCTCTCCTTATCTAGACCTCCAGCATGAATAGGTTGAGAATTAAGGAGAAGTGCTGAGTTTTTTTCTTTTTTTTTAATCCCTCCGCCATTCCATGCCCTCTGGAGCTTTTGAAATCACGGCAGTGTTTCCCCCTTGGGGTGCTCTGAACCCCAAGAATTCTGCGTCCCCTTGGGGGCAAGAGGGAGGCTGTTTATCACTCTTCTTCTCCCAAATCCCTCTGCCAGCTGCCTAGGTGAGAAATTGTACCGTATTGGAAAATTTGAATCAGATTGACTATTTCCTTGCTCCAATGAGGTGAAATTCATACAAAGCTTCACCTTGGATTGATCAAAAACAAAATCGAGCCAAAGTTGTTCATCCCTGTTCCATAGGAAACTCAGATCTGAACCAAACTGGGTGTCCAATAGTTCTCCCATACTCCACATTGACAAATTCCAGAACGTGTACTTTCTTCCTTGGTCCTCCAAGGAAATACTTCGCCCACTCTCCAACTCCATGAAATCAAATTTCTGGGAATTCTGCTCCTCCAGCCTCACCTATGAGGGAGGATTTGCGACTGGCCAACCAGAAGACAAATGTTTCTGCCAGCATCAGGAATAAAACTTGTTAGTGACCACAAAGCCCAGTGCCCACAGCAAGGAAAATGATGCCCTGTTGATTCAACCTCAGTTAAATTAGACAATTTGCACTGATGGAGACCAGTTGGGGTGGAGGGAAGGAGGGGGAGGAAGGATGCCTTTTGTTTCTAAGCCAATGTCCATGCTGGTCACACCTCCGTGTCATTTTTGTGGTGGGTGTTATTGTTTTTTTTAATCCTCAAATGTTTACCTTGTAATAAGGCAATAACCGAAACCAAACTATTTATAGAGTCTATTTATTCAAAAAGAATTTTATATTGTATTTATCTTTTTTTTTTAATATTCTAGAATAATATATATATATATATATGTAAAAATATCTATATTTTTGTGTGTAAACTATGAAGCAAACAAGATTGTCCTACAATTTTGAAATGGTTCCAAATGCTAGCTTTTTTTCTCTGCTGGAAAAAGAGATTTTGCTATTTCTTCTCCGAATCTCCAAAAGATAAATGGTGCAGCCATTCCTCAGTTAATAATAAATCTGAGATCAGAAAGTCTTGTCTGCTCTTGTGTCTGTGCTTGTTCAGAAGGAGGTCTTAAGAAATAGTTTCCTACTTCAATCAAACAGAATAAAAGCTGAAAGGGACCTGAGAAGTCTTCTAGTCCAACCCCCTGCCCAAGCAGGAGACCTTGACTTATAGTACCATTTCTGGCAAGTAGCTGTCTGGTCTCTTCTTAGAAACCTCCAGTGATGGAGAAGCTACAATTTCTGAAGGCAAAGCTGTTCCACTGGTTTAAGTGTCCTCACTCAGGAAGTTTCTCCTTCGTTCCGGCTGTTTCTCTCCTTAGTTTCCACCTGTTGTTTCTTGTCTTGCCTTCTCATGCTTTGGAAAATAAGTTGACCCACTCCTTCTTGTGGCAACCCCTGAGATACTGGAATGCTGCTATCATGTCCCCCCACTCCCTCTTCTCGCCAGACTGGCCAAACCCAAATCCTGCAGCCCTTCTTCCTATGTTTTTATCTCCAGGCCTTTAATCATCTCAGTTACATTTTCTCCAATGTCTCAACATCTTTTTTTGGTCATGTGGAAAGCAAAACAGGATGCAGGATTCCAGGTGCAGCCTTACTAAAGCAGCACCAATACTTTGCATGAATACTTTGGAAAGAAATTTCAGTCAAGTAGAGCATGTGTCATATTCAGGTGGGATTTAAATCCTGGGCACATCAGATGCCTGAAGGAAAAAAAAAAGATGGAGGAAGGGACTCCAGCAAGGGACGCACCCTAAAAGGGAATGCAGAAATATTGAGGGTGGGGGAACTCCAGTTTTAGGTGAGCCAGGAATTGCAAAAAGGACCAGATCTTTCTAAGTTGCTGCCAAGATTTCAGCTTGCAGAGAAAAAGAGACACGTCACAATGTCCCCAGTTAAAATAAAACAGCTGCGAACTGCAATAATAAGCAGTTGGGTTTGGCACCCGATGCCTCCTGCGTCAGCAGCTCTCAAGGCAAAGCAGGGTGAGGCACGAACACATTCCTGCACCCAGTGGAGTCAGCTGAGAAGGGTGCCTGGAAAGGAACAGCCGTATTAGGGTGCCTGGACTGGGAGAACCGGTTGGATGGCTTTTCTGGCTGCAGCTCCTGGCCTGCTGGGTGGGCCTCCAAGGCGGCACCTCCTGGGCAAGAGCACCTTGTGCCTTGCCAAGTAAACAAATCGGGCACGCCCTGGATATGGTTGAGTTCCAGGTGTTCCTTTTTCGCTTTTCAAGTCCTTCAGTACTCAGTGGGCAAAACCCAGACGAGGCCCGAAGGTGCCTTTGAGCACTACAGATGATGTTTGTCTACCTTTGGTTTTCTCTTCTGTGCTCCATCGCTGGAGGTTTCCGAGAAAACACTAGAAGGACATCAGAGAGTCCTTTGTCCCCATACTGACTAATGGCTTCTGACCCCCAAGCAGAAAGGAGTTATGGGGAGCCAACCTAGAATTAGGGAGAAATTTCTGACAGTGAGAACAATTAACCAGTGGAAGAACTTCCCTTCAGAGGTTGTGGGTGCTCCATCCCTCGAGCTCTTGCAGAAGAGATTGGTAAGCTATTTGTCTGGAATGGCACAGGGAAGGGGTGGCCAACCTTAAGATTGTGGACTTCAACTCCCACAGTTCCCCAGCCAGCTACTGGGGGAATTCTGGGAGTTGAAGTCCACAGGTCTTAAAATTGCCACGGTTGGACACCCTGGCATAGGGTCTCCTGCTCAACCAGGGGGTTGGACTAGAAGACCTCCAAGGTCCCTTCCAACCAGTGGTGGGATTCAAATAATTGAACCACCAATTCTCTGCCCTAATGATTTCTTCCAATAACCAGTTCACCAAACTGCTCAGAAAGTTAACAACCAGTTCTCCCGAACTGGTGCGAACAGGCTGAATCCCACCACTGCTTCCAACCCTGTTACTCTATGGTTATTGTGAGGAAACAGATGGGGTTTGGCCCAAATCCATCCAAAATTTGCCAGAGGGGTGTGTGCTTGTTCCTACAAAATTCCCATCTCTTTCCTTGCAGCTGTGTGGAAAGTCATCAAAAATTGAGGGGCCCCTCCCCTAAAAGTTAGGCCAAGTTGTCCCGATCTGGCATCTCCCATTCTCCCACAATCTCTCAGCCAGTCTGGCTTCTGATTGCTAAGAATTGTGGGAGTCCCACTCCCCAAATCCAGAAGGTACCAAGTAGGGAAATGCTGGCATAAATCATGTCAGCCAGAGCCGATTCAAAAGATGTCAACATTTAGAAAACACTGGGCCAAGATTTGGAGCAAATCATGGTTTAACATTAACAGAGTTGGAAGGGCCCTTGGAGGTCTTCTAGTCCAACCCCTTGCTCAAGCAGGAGATCCTCCATCGCATTTCAGACAAAGGGTTGTCCAACCTCTTCTTGAAAACCTCCAGTGTTGGAACACCCACAATTCCAGAGGCAAGCTGTTCCACTGGCTAATTGTTCTCGCTTTCAGGAACTCCTTTGTTCTAGGTTGGGTCTCTTCTTGAACAGTCTCCACCCGTTGCTTCTTGTCCTGCCTTTGGGTGCTTTGGAAAATACACCGGTCAAAAAAATAAAGGGAACACTTAACCAACACAATGTAACTCCAGGTCAGTCACAAGTCTGTGAAATCAACTGTCCACTTAGGTAGCCACACTGATTGACGATCCATTTCACATGCTGTGGTGCAAATGGGATAGACAACAGGTGGAAAGCAGAGACAGGTAGCGAGGCATCCCCAACAAAGGAGGGGTTCTGCAGGTGGTGACCCCTGACCACTTCTCAGTTCCTGTGATTTCTGGATGATGGTTTGGTCACTTTTGAATGCTGGCGGTGCTTTCACTCTGGTGGTCGCAGGAGACGGAGTCTACAACCCACACAAGTGGCTCAGGGAGTGCAGCTCATCCAGGATGGCACATCAATGCGAGCTGTGGCAAGAAGGTTTGCTGTGTCTGTCAGCGTAGTGTCCAGAGCATGGGCTCCTCCTAACGCAAGACAATGCTAGACCTCATGTGGCTGGAGTGTGTCAGCAGTTCCTGCAAGACGAAGGCATTGATGCTCTGGACTGGCCCACCTGTTCCCCAGACCTGAATCCAATTGAGCACACCTGGGACATCATGTCTCGCTCCATCCACCAACGCCACGTTGCACCACAGACTGTCCAGGAGTTGGGGGATGCTTTAGTCCAGGTGTGGGAGGAGACCCCTCAGGAGACCATCCGCCCCCTCATCAGGAGCAGGCCCAGGTGTTGTAGGGAGGTCATACAGGCACGTGGAGGCCACACACGCGACTGAGCCTCATTTTGACTTGTTTTAAGGACATTACATCCAAGTTGGATCAGCCTGTCGTGTTTTTTTCCATTTTAATTTTGAGTGTAACTCCAAATCCAGACCTCCATGGGTTGCTAAATTGGATTTCCATTGATCATTTTTGTGTGGTTTTGTTGTCAGCACATTCAACTATGTGATGAACAAAGTATTTAATAAGCATATTTCATTCATTCAGATCTAGGATGTCTTATCTTTGTGTTCCCTTTATTTTTTTGAGCAGTGTAGATTGACGTCACAATTACTTTGGTTCTCAGGAAAAGGATAAGCCCAAAGCAAGCAGGTCACATTTACATTTCAGCGTGATGTTAGCTGGAGACACAGTTGGGATTTCAAGACAGGATTTCACAATTTATACAAATCAAGCATTGCATTGACCAACGCGGCCTTCTCCACCCTGCTGTGAGCTAATTTCCCAGCATGCTAAAGATAGACAGATTGTAGGAGGGATGATGGGAAATGAGAAGAATCCATTTCCGCCTTGAAGACGAGCACGGTGGCATCAGGGATGGGACTCTGGCCAGACCAGGAAGAGAAGAGAAGGGAAGGGTTGGCACCAGCTGGGTTGGGCGTTCACCTGGAAATGGGTGGCAGGATGCTAATGGGAGGAACTGGTTTGGCATCCCAGGCCTCACCTGGCTCAGGTGGGACTCCCAAATCCAGCCCTTCAAGTGTTCTTCTGGGGGGGGGGGGGGAGGTCAGAAGCAGCCTTGGAAGCTGAAGTCAACCTATCCTCCAAAGCACCGGAAGGCAGGACAAAAAGCAATGGATGGAAACTAACCAAGGAGAGAAGCGACCAGAACTAAGGAGGAATTTCCTGACAGTGAGAACAATCCCCCGGTGGAACTGCTTGCCTCCAGAAGTTGTGGGTGCTCCAACAGTGGAGGTTTTTAAGACGAGATTGGACAACCCTTTGTCTGAAGTGGTGTAGGGTTTCCTGCCTAGGCAGGGGGTTGGACGCTTCCAACTCTTGTAGTTTGTCTTACAGTTGCCAAGGTTGGACGCCCCTGTTCTAGAGTTTGCTCTGGAGTCTCCTCTGAAGGCGTCCTTCAGAGCCCCCACCCTCTCTGCCCCATCTCTGCCCCATCCTTTCAAAAGAGAAAGTCTTGGGCACAGGGGGGATCTGTGTGTGTGTGTGCGTGCGTGTGTGGCTGAGGTCGCACATCATACCCAGCCACAATGGGGTTGCTTGGCTCTTGGCTTGGTGTGTGACACCCTACTGTGGCTTGCAGGCTGCTATTTGTGGTTTAATGCATTGACTTAATCCGTCACATTGTGGTATTCTCAGTGATTAGTGGCGGAGACGATAAAGACTTTGCATGACGTGAGAAAACGAGATCCAGAGCTAGGATTGACCCGGTTTGGCAACCTTGCAGAAAAATTAACTCACGGATGGATCTCCTGACCTGGGAGCCATTTCTTGGCCTCTTGACCTGGAACCTCCGTGTCCTGGATTCAGAACATAGAAAAATAGGGTTGGAAGCGGGCCTTAGAGGCCTTCTAGTCCAACCCCCTGCTTGAGCAGGAGAACCTATACACGTTCACTTACAACCGTTCATTTAATGACCAAAGTTACAACATTGAAAAAAGTGACCTATGACCGTTTTTCACACTTACGACTGTTGTAGACAACCTCATGGTGAAGTCATCAAAATTTGGGTGCTTGACAACTGACTCAGATTTACGATGGTTGCAACGTCCTGGAGTCACATGATTCCCCCTTTTGCGACCTTCCATGGGAAAGGTTGCAAAAGTGAAGCCCACAAGGAAGCCGGATTCACTTAAGAACCGCTTGGCCCGTTTAACAACTGCAGTGATTCGCTGAACAACTGGGGTAAGGAAGGTCATAAAACGGGGCAAAACAGCTCCCTTAACGACCGTCTCACTCTCAGCAGCAGACCTTTGGGGCTCAGTTGCCATCGTAAGTTCTATTCCAAAGGAGACACAAACACCGCGGGATTTCCTCGCTTGCGGTAAAGTCCGAGTTGGCCAGAGGCTGCTGCGAATTCAGAGCCGGAACCGGCGTTTCCTCCTCCTGCAAACCGGAGTTTAGGGCAGACGGAGCCTTTCCGGGGGGCCTTCCAGTTATGATGCAGGAAGCAGAGTTGGGGGGGGGGGGTGGCCCAGACACAGGACAGTCTTCATCTCAGCTGGGGGGAGGGGAATGGGGGAGGGGAGAGATGGTGTGCTGGAGAGGAACTGTTGGAAGAACTGTCCTTCTGGGTTCAGTTCCAAGGGGGGGAAAAGACAGTGGAAACATGGAGGCTGTTTGGAAAGGTGGTTTAATGGTGGACAGCAGGACCACACGGCTCGGAGCTCCAAAGGGAAAAGCACGATCACAGCCTTCAGGATGTTGGGTGGAGGGAAAGGAGAGAAGAGATGCTGAGAGACCCGAAGTTTGGGTCCCCCCTTAGTGTTTCCTGTTCCTCTGTAAGAAATGCATCCCATTGGCTGCCAGACTCCCGGGGGGCGGGGCCTTAGCTGGACCGCGTGGCTTCACCTGTGTGCTGGCGGATGCAATCTTCCCAGGCCAGGTGGCAAGATGGGTAGAGGCCTTTGTTATGTAGAATAGACTGGGGCCCCCTTTAACAAGGGTGGGGGTGGGGTGAGCTTCTGCTTCTGAGCTTCCACTTCTCTTTTTAGGGGAAATATTCTGCCTTTTAAAATATATCCTAAAGTATTTCATTTTCCTAGGAGAGGGGTGGGGGCTAACTTCCTACAGAAGGAAGGGGTGGTGGGGTGTGTGTGAAGGGGGGTATCAGTTGCAACCGTGTCTCTGCCTCCCATGAACAGGTCTGGTGAGGCCCCCCGTGACACGTTTTGTTCCCAGCCCTCAAGAGGAACCTGTTTTTGCACCCAGCAGCGGATGTGTTGGGTGTGTGTGTGTGTGTGTGTGTCTCTTGCAACCACAAAGGCCACTTGCATCACAGGCTGGAAAATATGTGAACTGCCCAGACGGAAAGGGTGGGGAACACTGCAGCGTTATGGGGGGGGGGGCTGTTGCTGGGGCCTCTGAGCCTCCCACAGGTAGCCTTCCACTCCACAGCCCCAACTGGAAGCAGAATTTCCACCGCTGAGCCGGGTTAGAGGCTTGTGAGAGGGGAGCCTTAGTAAGGCCACACCTAGAGTCCTGCAGCCAGTTTTAGTCACCACACTATAAAAAAGAGGTTGAGACTCGGGAAAGAGGGCAAAGAAGAGCAACCAGGAGGATGAGGGGACTGGAGGCTGAAACCTACCATGAACGGTTGCGCCTGGCTAGTCTGGTGGAGAGAAGGACCAGGGGAGGTAGGAGAGCAGCCTTCCAATACTTGAGGGTGGGGGGGTTGGACTAGATGACCTACAAGGTCCCTTCCAACTCTGATTATCTGTTATCTGGAACTGTGCCCAGTCTGGCAATCTTGTTTTGCCACAGTTGTTAAGCGCTGTGGTTGTTAAGTGAGCCGCACAGTTGTTTAAACGAATCCCACCGTTGGTTTTGCTGGTCAGAAGGTGGCTGGGGGGGAGACAGGAATGGCAATCCCGGGAGGCTTCGGCTGTCATCGTAACCGTGAGGACCGGACCCAACTCACTTTTTTACAGTGGTAGGATAACTTCGGTCGCTCAATGGAGGTTCGTATGTCGAGGACCATTGGTTAAGGGGCAGCGGGTGGCAGGAAGAGGGGCCTGGTGGGAAAGCACCCAGAGGGGCTGAATTGGCGCAAGAAAATGCCAAAGGGATGGAGAAGGCTGGGGGGGAGGAGGAGGGGCTGGGCAAAGGCAATCGGCCATTGCAGGCAGAGCCAGCTGAGCTATAGGCCAAGCGTCTCCAACCTTGGCAGACTTCAACTCCCAGAATTCCCCAGCCAGCTTTGGTGGCTGGGGAATCCTGGGAGTTGAAGTCCGCCAGGCTTAAAGTTGCTAAGGTTGAAGACCCCTGCTTATAGGCAGTCTAATGTTTCATTTAGTGACCATTCAAAGTTACAACGGCCCTGAAAAAGGGGTGCTTATGATTGTTTTTCACACTTTTGCCTCCGTCGCAGTATCCCTGTGGTTACGTGATCCAAACTGGGGCAGCTGGCAATTGGCTCGTATTTATGACAGTTGGAGGGTCCCACAATCCCCTTTTGCAACCTTCATGACAGGGGAAACCGGATTTCCTTTCCAGCTGCAGTGATCCACTTAAGAATGGCAGTGATTTGCTGAACACTTGTGGCCAAAACAGGTCGTAAAATGAGACACCGTTCATTGGAGCATAGAAATTGAAGGGCTCAGTTGTAGCTGTAAGGTGAGGACTTCCTGCAAAGAGGGGACTCAGCTCCCTGGCTGTCCTTGCAGGGGGGGCTGTCTGAGCTCCCAGGAAAGCCCCTTTCCCCCTCGGGCCTTATCCGCAGGGACCTTCCGTTTCCGGTCCAGCCCAGGCTCCACATTCCGGCCTTGAGGCTGACCCGCTGGCTGGACAGGAATTAGCACCACGTCCTGCCAGTCTTACAGGCTGTGTGCCAAGGCCGTCTGGGCTGGCCCCGGGCCCTGGAGCAGGGTGAGAGGGGTGGGAGATGGAGACCGGCTGGCCAAGCTGTCCTGCGTCAGCCCTTCGAGGAATGCAGAAAGTGGGTCAGGGGAGGAGGGGCAGCCCAGCTCTCCAAAGCAAACAGCTGGAGAGCTGATGCAGCTGCTGCTTGCTTGACGAGAGGCGGACCAGGACTGGCATCCAGCTTGGCAGCAGCCGGACCCTGACAGAGTGGGGCGAGGGAGCAGGAGCAGGTTGCCGCTAGGAGGAGGGGGAAAAAGAAGGAAAGAGAAGAGGAAAAGACAAAAAAGAGGAGGAGGGGGAGGAAAAGAGACCGAGAAAAGAAGAAGAGGAGGAGGAAAAAGAAAGAGAAGGAAAGAAGAAAAGAGAAACAGAAGGGGAGGAGGAACGAGAAAAGAAAAGGAGGAGGAGGAAAAAGAAGAAGAGGAAAAGAAAGAGAATGGAGGAGGAGGAGGAGGAGGAGGAGAAGAATGGAAATCATTCTTTCTATGCATGTTTTTGTTTTCCTTTCTTTTCCTTTGTACCCCTCTGCACCTGGTTTTCTCGCTCGTCCTCTTCTGAGCGGAACTTGGGAGTCGGGACCCTCAGGGAGGGCCTGGCTACTCCCACCCTGGACCCAAGAAGAAGAGCAAACAAACCATCAACCAGGCCAAGGGTTTAGGCCTGACTTGCTGAGGGCCGCTGAGGGTCTCCAGCTGAGGTCGGGTGGGGTGGGGAGATGGGTTTTGTAGTTCTTAGAAAACATCCGAGGGGGGGGGGGGACGCTGAGGGGGCAGAGTTGCTTTTTCGGCCAGAGGGCGAGGGCTCCGATTCTGCTTGAGCAATCTTCGAAATCCAGCCCTCCGCCTTCTCGGAAACTTCCCCGGGGCCTCCTCCGCTTTGTGCAACGGGCGGGATAAATTTAGCCTGGTGTTTCCTGGATTGTTGGTGTTTTTGGGGTTGGGGCGGGGAGTCCCTGCAGCTGGACTTCTGCTAAGGGGAGGGTGGCTGGAGGCTGCTTTCGTAGCGCGGCGGCGGAAACCGAGATTTCGGTCTCTCAGGCCAGGAAAACGGATTGACAGGACAGGACAGGACAGGACGTGGCACAGGGGAGGGAAGGGGCGGGTGTGGAGTAGAGTAGAGTCGAATAGAAATTGGAATAGAAGAGGACAAGAAATAATAAAACAAAAATTAGAACAGAGTAGAATAAGAAATTAGAAGGGAACGGAAGAGAAAATAAGGGACAGCATGGAAGAGGACAGAAGAGAATATTGGGCCAAGGGTGATTCGATACACAAGGAATCGGTCTCGAGGTGTAGACATGATCCTCCCAACCGGGGTGCCAGTGGGGTGACCCCTGGGTCGCAAAGCTTCTATGGGCCCCCAAGAAACCAGGGAGGATCTTTTTGGGGTGGGGAGTCGACAATCTTGGCTGTGGCCTACAGGTCGTCCTTGACTTATGGCCACAATGGGGACAAAGAATTCCTACTCTTAAGCCAGGCAATGAGTGAGTCGGGCTCGATTTCACAATGATTTTTGCCAGGTTCCTTAAACAAATCACCGCTGTCATTAAGTGGGTCATGCGGTCATTAAGTGAACCCGGCTTCTCCCACAGGCTTCGCTTGTCAGATGGTCTCATGCGGGGTGTGTGTGTGTGTGTGTGTGTCACACTGCAACCGTCATCAAGAGGAGCCTCCGAATTCTGATCCCGTGACCGCAGGGAGGCTGCAACGGTCGTAAGCATGAAAAAGAATGGTCCCAGTCACTAAATGAACCATTGTAAATCAGGGACCATCTTCCCAACCAATCTCATTCTGAGCGTGCAGGGAGGAGAAACGTCTCCTGGGCGTCGTTCAGCTTTTAATTTTTTGCATGACGAGTGTCAAGAAGAGCTTCCTGTTGACTGCGCAGCGCTGCTCCCCACAGGCCCCCCCACCCCTCCACCCCTCCCCGGGGCCTGTGGTCCTGCGGTTGCCCCCTCCCTGCCTCCCCCCTGCCTGCGCCAGCACTTTCCGGCCCGCTTGTTTTTGCAAACAGTTTTGCTTTGCTGATCTTCGCTTTCGGTTTCCTCCCAGCCCTGACAACGATCAGTGGAAAGGTGTGCAGGTTGTGACAGCGCATCACACACACACACACAGAGAGACACACACAGAGGCTCCTGATGAGCCCAGCGACAGCAGAACAAATTGTTCTGACCTGGGAGGATGAGAGAGAGAGAAAAACCGTAAAGGAAAGAAAGGGGCCGCCCAAGGCTGACAAAGGCTGATCCGGCAGCCCCTCCCCGCCTGCCTGCCATGCACGCAGCTCGATGCTGCTGCCCCCGCCTGGCACCAAAGCTCAACCTCTGGCTCCCTCAGCCCCTGCACACAGACCCCACTGACAAAGTAAATTGCAACTGGCTGGGTTTGCCTGGAAGCAGTTTATCCCGCTTACAAGCATTCACTTAGTGACTGAAGTTGCAATGGCATCGACTTGGCTTCATCCTGGGAAAAGAGACCAACAGGAGATCCAGAGTGGAGAACTGGGGGGCAGCGGGGGGAAACCAAGCTGAAAGAAGGCAAATCTCCCCAGGCTTTTGTGGGGAGAACTTACAACGGCACCCCTGGTGTCATCAGGAGCCCAGACCCAAAGGAACCCCCTGCTGCTTTATGGCAAGTGGCTCCCAGGTGGGTCAATGGGCAGGATTCACATTTGTTTCCTGTCTCAGCAAATGCCATTGTTTAAAGTTGCCAAAACGGGCAGCTTTAAGATATTTGGGCTTCAGCTTCCAGGAGTCTGGCTGGGGAGTTCTGGGACCTGAAGTCCACATTCTGTGGGAATTCTGGGAGTCGGAGTCCACACACCTAGGGGTGTGTCACCACTTAATGTAGCCCAGGATGAAGAAACCCCACAACTTTTGGGCCACCTGGCCTCTTCTGCCCCTGGAGTCCAGTTGAAGAAGCCCAAGCAAGCCACCGGCTCTCTGCTGCGCTTTTGCTCCTTCGAAAGCAGGCCGGCCCACAGGGGGCGCTGCAGAGAGGCTGCGGGGACCGCATCGCCCCACTAGATGGCGCCCTTGACTCCCCAAATGGAAGCCGAGGCTCAGCTCAGAAGATCCCCAGAGATTCCAGCGCTCAGGGCATCTGCCCACCTGCACCGGCGGCCCCTCCCGCCCTCCTGCCGGGCCCCAAGAGCCACACGGCCAGAATGGCCCCTCCAGCCAGCCCATAATAATGTGTATTCATTGGGTTTATGAGCCCGGCGGGGCTGAGAAGAGGCTGCAGGCAGTTTGGGCTTCTCTCTCCACCGGCTGGCACCGCTTCCCACGTTTTGGGCAGCGGACGCTCCGGGGCAGCCAAGGAGCGCCTACTGCCCCCCCCCCCCGAGAAAGAGGGCGGAGAGGGGGATCTTCCTCTTTTCATACCTCCATGTACTGCAGATTATGAGAGGATTTAATGCCAAATTTCCACTTGTAATTCTCCTTCCATTTTATTCTCCTGCCTGAGCAGGGGGCTGGACTAGAAGACCTCCAAGGACCCTTCCAACTCTGTTATTCTGCTCAAATAGTTGCTCTCCATGCCTCACGTGGCATCACAGAACCAACTCCAGCCACAGTCGGCATTCGAATTCGCCTCTGGAGCCTCCCCGCCTTCTCTCCTGGGAGTTAGGTCAAAGCGAGCCCCCCGACTTCCTGTCCTGGGAGGTTTCGAACTCGGCTCTCTCTCCCCCCAGCTCCATCGGCAGCTCCCTGACATGTCCATCGGCCTTCTCCGGCCTGAGAAAGGGGCCCATGCCTCCTGTGGGTCCAGCCTCCAAGGGGAGGGCAGTGCCAGGCGCTCCCTCGCTCCCATGCCCGGGGCAGCCGTGGTCAGTCGTGGGTCAGCTGGAACTTGGGGAGGGGGTGCGGCTTGGGTTTCCAGGGGGGCCCCAGGCGGAGGCGCAGGGTGGGGGCGATGACCAGCCTCTCGAGCAGCAGGGCGCCCACGAACCACAGCAGGCCGTGCTCAAGGGCGACGAGCCCCAGGAAATGGTAGCGGAGGTGCCCGTGGTCCCAGGGACAGGCGCCGAGGCAGCGCAGCAGGTAGCCGATGCCCAGCTGCCAGAGGTAGATGCAGCTGGTGTAGAGGGAGCAGCGGGTCAGCAGGCAGCAGTCACCCCGCAGTTGCAGATAGATGCCCTCCATGGCCATCCCACAGGTGCCGTAGGCCAGCAGGGAGCAGGCGCTGAGGGGCCCCCGGAAGGCCCAGTCCTGGTCCAGGATGAGGACCACGAAAAGGATCTCGCAGAAGTAGCCGTGGATGGCGTAGATGTAGGCCCGGCCCAGCGGTCCCAGCGGTTCCCCATCGCCCTCCATGGCTGGCCAGCTGCAGGCAGGCAGGAAGGAAGGGAAGATTTTGGGCAGGTGGGATTCTTGGCGGCTCGAGGGAAAACCCACCCAGCCCTCTGCAACCCCACTGCCTGCCCACCTGGGCCTTGAAGTCCACGAGTCTCAAAGGGGGCAAGGTTGGAGACCCCAGAGCTGCAGGCTAGGAGGAGAAGGTCTTCGCTCTGCCCAGGGTGGTCTTGCATGACCCCATCCACCACCCTTGCCGATCTTACCCCTGCCCAACCGCCCTGGGGAATCCTGGGAGTTGAAGTCCACAGATCTTTAAGTGGCTTAGCCAGGGGCCTCTAAACCTGCCCACTTGAAGGCTTGTGGACTTCAACTCCCAGAATCCCCCAGCCAGTATAGTTTATTCTCTTGTGATCCCTTCCTCTGCAATCTCTTTCCACTTTAGGAGATTGAGAGAGAAAAAGAAACGGACACGGCTGGCTGGGGAATTCTGGGAGTCGGAGTCCACAGATCTTTAAGTGGCCCAGGTTGGAGACCTCTGGCTTAGCCAATCTACTAACTTTGGATGGGGAGATGGGTGACATATCAATTTAATAATAAATCAATCAATGGCTGCAGTGCTCACATCTCACCGCACCTTCTTTGGTCTGCCGAGAGGTTCGGCCAGCCTTCATGAGGACTAGGCATTTCACCCGTCTTTTCCTTCTGAAAAGGGGTCTTGCTGGCAGAGATCTGGAACCAACGTACTCAGGGGTTGCAACGCACAATGGATTTGCATCTTCACCTGCCCTTCTTGACCGGTTTATTTAATTTTTCAGAGGAAGTGGGAGAGAAGACCAGGAAATTATTATTCCCCCTGTAACCCTCCTCTTCCTTCCTGTTACGCCGTGCAAATTCACGTTTGTTTGCACCTCGAGGGCTAGAAGCATGGGTCTTTTTTGGTTTTATTTTGTTTTGAAACCCTGACAAAATCCTTGGGAAGGTGGGGTGAAAGATAAAGAGGTCAGCAGATCTCCAGATAGTTGGTTCTACCAGCTGAGGTTGTGGGGCAGCCCAGACTGGTTCTTCTGCCTCCGCCGGCAGCCAAGCAGGGCTGGGCTTAAGCTGGCTGCAAATTTGCCTTGTGCCATTTGGCACAAGGCCCCCTTTGTGCCCCCACAGGATCGTAACCCCCCCCCCCCCCGTGGGAGGAGAGGTCCCAGGGCAGAGTGGCCCTGGACACAGAGGCTCCACCAGCTCCTTTAAAACCAGCGAAGTTATGACTATCCCACTACTTTTGCTGGCCTCTCTGGAGGTAATCATATCGTAGCTACACCTTGGGGCCTTGTCGTCTTGTCCATCGCCCCTTTTCTCCAGCAGCTGGAGGTGGCTTACAGGGGTCCTTTAGAGCAGGGGTCTCCAACCTTGGCAACTTTGAGACCTGACCAAGGCAATGGGGAAGCCAGATTCACTTAACAACCATGTTACTAAGAAGTCGAGTGATTCACTTCACGACTTAAGGTTCTAAAACAGAGTCCTCCAAACTTGGCCACTTGAAGACTTATGGACTTCAACTCCCAGAATTCTCCAGCCAGAGCTGGCTGGGGAATTCTGGGAGTTGAAGTCCATAAGTCTTAAAGTGGACAAGGTTGGAAACCGCTGCTTTCGAGCTTTCATTCCCCAACAACGACCCTGAGAGGTAGGCTGACTTGAGGCAGAGGGACCAGATCCAAGTGTCATCACTAAGGGGAGGGGCGGCCTTTGAACCTACTCTAACCCTGCCACGCTCATGCTGCCCCCATTGTTGAAATGTCCTCCTCGCCCACAGCTCCAAGGACCTTAAAACCAGGCGCAGCAGAGTTTGCTTTCCCCTGTCGGATGCTTCCATGCTTTGTACCTGGCAGGATAACACCTGAAGCCTGGGAGTATCAGAAGATGGCTGGCAGTGCCAACCGGGTACCCTCTGCATGGGCAGCATGACCATTCCATCATCCTCAGCTGGTATGGCCATAGGAAACGGAGTGCCTTGGGAACTGCAGCTGAGCCCTGTGCTTCCCCTGCCTTCTGGTCTCTCTCTTTCTTCTTTTTTGTTCTTTCCTTCCTTTGTTCTTTCTTTCCCTTCCTCTTTCTCTCTCTTTTTTGTTCTTTCTTTTTCCTTCCTTCCTTTCTTCCTTCTTTCTTTCCTTTCCTCTCTCTTTCTTCTTTCTTCTTCTTTCTTTCTTTCTTTCTTTCTTTCTTTCTTTCTTTCTTTCTTTCTTTCTTTCTTTCTTTCTTTCTTTCTTTCTGTATTTATCCATCTTCCTTCCTTTCTTTTCTTTTACTCCCTCCCTCTCTTTCTCCCCCTCCCTTCCTCTCTCTCTCCTAGGCTTCCAAGTGCCGAGCCACTCCAGCTGCTTTCCAAAGGAGACGCCAGACGGCTGGGTCGGGTGCCAGGCTTCCTTTCCCCATGCCAGCAGCAGTGTGGGGTGACTTACCCTCCGAATGGTGCCTTGGATGCCCTCCGCGGCCGGCGCTTTGGTCCAGGAGCCGGGAAGCACCTCCAGTGGCCTCTTCCCAGTCAGGAGGGGAGTGATGCCTAGTGATTGGAGCCACACGGAGGGAACTCCTATTTCCACCCCCAGCTTATGGGTGAGTCACTTCCTCCGGCTGAGGCCTCAGTTTCCCCATTGTTGTGGCAGGTTAATTAGAGCTGCCTTTAAAGTCAGGCTGAGGAGGAGGAGAAGGAGGAGCAGGAAGGCGGGTGCCTCTCCTTGCCTCCCTGCAGCATCCTCCAGAAATACAGGGAGTCCTCGACCTACGGCCACAATTGAGCCCCAAATTTATGTTGCTAAGCAAGATGGTTGTTAAATGAGTTTTGCCCCGTTTGCCACAGATGTGAAAGTGAATCACTGCAGTTGGTAAGTGAGTCACATGGCCATTAAGTGAATCTGGGTTCCTGCTTGTCATAAGGCTGCAAAAGGGGATTGCTTGAGAGAGACCCTTTTTCACACTTTCACACTTGAGAGAGACCCTTTTTCACACATTTATTTATCTATCTATCATTATCCATCCATCCATCTACAGTATCTGTCTATATCTCTTTCTCTCTCTCTCTCTTTCTCTCTCTCTATAGATAGATAGATAGATATCCAATTCTCCATCTCTATCTACCTATATGTCTATCTATCCATCTGTCCGTCCATCCTTCCATCTACAGTGTCTGTCCATACACATCTGCCTGTCTGCCTGTCTATCCGTCCATCTGTCCATCCATCTAAAAAATAATCAGTCCTGTTGGCTGTTTGGGCATGACCCTCAACATTAAATTTTGTGCACTGGACAAAAGTGCCCAGAGTATAACAATCTTGCCCACTGGATCCCTTCCGATCCCTCCCCGTCTCTCCCCGCCTACCTTCCGCCTGCCCTTCCCACACCGGTCCCCCTTCCCAGCCAGGGCAGGGATCCTTCCCGGGATCTGTTCCCAGCCGTGGCTCTCCTGCCCTCTCTTGGCCGGCGCATGCAAGCGCATTGGTGGGCCAGGAATAAGGGCGGATTCCTCTCTGTTCCATACACAACCACACACTGTGCTTTGCAAAGCAAGACGGAACAGGGAAGGTTTTTTGGGGGGAGGGGGGGGGAACGTTAGGCTGAAAGCAGCACCCACCCCAAGAGGAATTGAGCTGACCCTGCATGGAGGAAACTGCCACTAGCCAAACAGTCCACAGAGGGGAAGGAAAATGCCCCCAGATTAAGCCGTGGATCCCTTCCCTGGATGCCAAGGGATCAGCCCACTGATCCTGGTTTGCAAATCACCCACACATCTGGGTCAGGCTTAATTGAGCCAATTGAGGGCTTTAGGATTATCCGGTCCCGTGGCTGGTATCCACTGGAATGTCAGGCTAGTACAATGGCTTCCAATCCAATTTAATCCAACCAGACTTTTATTCCCGGGCAGAAATCCCCTTCTCTGCCCCACCCCCACCCCCAAGAGGTAAGCACAAAAAGCTGAAACACTAAAAGGGAAGGAGGACCAATGTTCAGATGCGAGGAGAGAGCATGCCGAGAAGCGCAGAATTGTGCCAGTCCAGAAAGATCTATCGATGGCAAAGACAGGGGGGAAGCCAGATTCACTTAGCAACCATGCAGTGATTCACTTAACGATTGCAGGGATTCACTTAATGACTATGGCAAGAAAGGTCATAAAATGAAGCAACAATCATTTAACAACTGTCTAGTTTAGCAGCAAAAATTTTGGGCTCAGTTGTAGTCGTAAGCCAAGGACTACCTATATAAAATTAAATAAAAAACCTTCAGAGAGAGAATTTGGTTCAAAATGCTACTTCTGGATGGAGGGCGTCTCTCTGTCCGGCCATAAAGGGACACCAGAAGGCAACATAACCTGGCCCAGAAAATTGAGAACCTTGAAGCGGTTTGTTTGGCAGAGATATTCACATCTGTTGTCCATGTAGGTATAAGAGTGTTGTATGTGTCTTTTCAAGAATAGTTGTTTTATCCAATGCTCAGCTTAGCTGGGAGCAACGCATGTAGCCTGTAATCCTTCCTCTGGGTGCTCCAGTTTTGTTAATCCACAGTGTCCACCTGGCCAGGTGATGCCATGGATTAGATAGGTAGAATTCTTTATTGGCTAACTGTGGTTGGACACACAAGGAATTTATCTTGGTGCAAGTGCTCTGTATAAAAGATACATTTGTCAAGAGTCAAGAATCATAAGGATGAGGGAGGAAGGAGAGATCCCAACCTAGATATTGCACTAAGTGTGGTTTAAATTTATGGCTTGTTTGCATGAATCCTAGTTTGAAAAACAGGGTTTGTTCCCAGCAGTCAAAGCCCAGTACTTTTACAGCTCAGCCAGGGAACTGTGGTTAAACCATCATGCTTACAGAATGGTTGGCAACTTTTAAGACTCATGGACTTCAACTCCCAGAATTCAGCTGTGCTTGCTGGGGAATTCTGGGAGTTAAAGTTGCCAGGGGTTGGACAGCCCTGCCTTAAAATTAAGCCTGAAGCTATTTTGGAATTGGGTCCCCACATCCTGCTAAGCCAAACTCTGGTTCATTTGGGGTTATCTTAGGTTGTCACTCAAACCAGCTCTACTGATTGGCAAACCAAGGTTTGAAGTGGAGGGGGGCGTTGAAGAAAATTCTGAAAGGAATTGAAAACTTTCTGGGCAAAAACTGTAGGCAAGCATCACACTCCCCAAGACGGTGGGTGGCACCAGGACCAGAATCTCAATCAATTTCCCTTTAATTAAAAGTCAGTGGCACGTGGCAGGGAAAACTCCAATTTGTGGGATTCGTGGCTTTTTCCTTTGGAAGATGACAAGCCAGTCAACAGGCTTTGACTTTTTTGAAGGGGAGGATCTCCCGGACAGGAAAAAAATTGGCTCTCCGGCAGGAACAGGGGGAGGGTCTCCCTCGCTGCCCCCTCCCCAACTCAATCCTCCTTGAGCGCAAAAGCGGCACGGGGCCGGAGGGGCTTCACGGCGCCATCTACCCGGAGCCGCAGGATGGTGCGGATGACCAGCGTCTCGAGCAGGATGGAGCCCACGAACCAGAAGGCGCCGTACTCGAGCGTGACCAGCCCCATGAAGTTGTAGGCGAAGTGGCTGTAGTCCCAGGGACAGGCGCCGAAGTGCCGCAGCAGCGCGCCCGTGGCGAACTCCCACAGGTAGATGCAGACGGTGTAGAGCGCAGCGCGCGTGGGCAGCCGGCAGCGGCCCCGCAGGCGCAGGTAGAGGCGCTCCAGGAGAAGCCCGCAGGTGCCGTAGATGAAGGGCGCCCAGGCGCTGCTGGCCCCCTGGAAGCGCCAGTCCCGCGCCGCGGCGAAGTCCCAGGTGGCCGTGAACAGCACCTCCGCCAGGTAGCCGTGCAGGGCGTACAGGTACCAGCGGCCCAGCGCGCTCAGCGGCTCCGTGGGGCTCCCCATGGCTTGGCACCTGCAAGGGGGGGGGGTGAAGGGAAGAGGGACAGCGGTGGGGGGGAGGCAGTTTCATAGCGTCCCACCATACAGGTAATCCTAGACCAGAGGTCTCCGATCTTGGCAACTTTAAGACTTGTGGACTTTTCAACTTTAAGACTGGTGGACTTCAACTCCCAGAATTCAACTTTAAGACTGGTGGACTGGGAGTTAAATTCCACCAGTCTTAAAGTTGCCAAGTTTGGGGACCCTGGCGTAGAGAGAGCAGGAGTCAGCAGAGTCTGTGCATCAGCTGTGCGCTTTTTTTATTTTTATTGATTCAATGTCTATGCTTCCCATCTCAGTATCAGGGTCTCTGGGCAATTTAGAGCATCATAAAAAGCAGATTGTAAAAGAGGATGTCCAACCTTGGCCACTTGAAGGCCGTGCTGGCTGGGGAATTCTGGGAATTGAAGTCCACAGATCTTAAAAGTGGTCAAGGTTGAAAAAAATGCTAAAACAATAAATACAACATTAGAATTAACAGAGAATTAGCTAAGATGTGACCTGCATACAACAAGGTAGATTTAGGGTCTTCTATTTAATCCATAGAATGGCACTTCCCCAACTTCCATCTGGATCCCAGAATTTCCTGAAAGAATCGGAGGGTCTCCTCCATCCTCCCCCCCCTCCTCGGGAGCATCTGGAGACAACAGTCTCCCCCCCCCCCCGCCCCCGAAATTGTGTTCACCCTTCCCAAACCTCCCGAGCCAGGCTTGTTTAGGCATCTTGTGGCTAAGGAGTTCCACCTGCCCATTAGGGTTCCTGGTCAGCTTCTTCCCAGGAGCATCCGAAGAACCAAACAGCCGCCAACCTCACAACCTGCTCTCTTCTTTGCGTGAGTGGCATCCCTTCATACCAATTCCTTACCTCTCAGGTGATGCTACAGGCTTTGGTTGTGTTAACAGACCCGCAAATGAGGCAGGAGTCCGAAGAGGAGGACCGCCACACTGGCACAACCCTGCAAGGAGAGGTCTCCCTGTGAGTAAAGTAGTAGCAGGTTTTGTTTGGGGGCGGAGAGGTCTCTGGAGCCGGTCCTACACCCTGTTTGGTGAGTGAGTCACTTCCTCCTTGGGGCATCCATCCTTGGAAGACACAATAATCACTTGGGGAGGCCGGGATGGTTCAGCCAGATGCAGGAAGCAGCATTTCCGTCTTACCTTTCATCTCGGATTCATAACCTCCAGGGCAGGCACAGGTAGCTTTTAAAAGATTTGGAAGCAATTTGCAAAGCCACAGAGTGTCCAGCTTCAAGCCCAAGTCGCCCCACCACGATGCCACGGAAGCCCGGGTGCTTTTCGGCCCATCCTGGCAAAGGTGGGGAGGACCCCACCTGGTCTCCTGAATCTCTGCCCCGGCCCTCCAGGCCCCTCGGGGACAGCTGGCTTGGCACCTGCTCAGGTTTTTGGATCTCCCCAACCAGGCTGGTAAACAGGAAGCCTCCCCTAATTCTAGCCTTAGCCCTGACCACGATCACTCTGTGGGCTCCTGCTTACAGGTAGTCCTCACCTTACGGCCACAATTGAACCCAAACATTCTGTTGCTAAGCAAGACTCTTTGTTAAGTGTGTTTGCCCCATTTTACACCCTTTCTTGCCCCAAGTGATTAAGTGAACCTGGCTTCCCGCACTGATTTGGCTGGTCAGAAGGTTGCAAAAGGGGATCCCATGACCCCCAGGACATGGCCTCCATCATAAATAGGAGCCAGTTGCCAAGCAGAGCCGGGTGTCGGAATCACGAGGGGTAAATCCGGAAGGGTGGCAGCTCAGAGCAGAGCCAGCAATGGGCAGGTGCGACTGTCAGAGCGGGCTGGAGAGGACAGGTAAGCCTGGGAACACATGAGGAAGAGAGGCACATCCTTACCTGGCAGTTTGGCTAATTTTGGCAAGTCCAGGTGTTGAGTTTGGCTTTTAAAAGGGCTTAGAGGAGAGGCTGGGAGGCGCAGGGAAGGTGACCGGTGGAGGATCAGGTCTGAAATGTCAGGGTTTTTTCTTTGCTCTGAAATCCAGGTAAGGAAAGGGGGATCCTCATAAGGGCTGGGGGTGCCTTTTAGGGTCTCGCTGCCAGGGAGAGAAAAGGAGGCTTTGGGGCGCTTGTGGTCTTGGCCCAGGTCAGCCCTTCCAGGTAGGCCAGGGCAGGAAACGACCTGGGTGTTCTCCCTCCAGGTACAAATGTCCCGGCTCAGATTATCCTCCTTCATGTCTCTCTGGAGGAGTCTGGCATGACGGGGAAGGTGGAAGGGTGGAAAAGAGGGAGAGGAGGAGGAGGAGGCGGCTAGAAGACCTGAAGGACCCCATTCCCTTGGGAAGGAAGGAAGGAAGGAAGGAAGGAAGGAAGGAAGGAAGGGAAATGAGAGAATAAGGAAGGGAGGGAGAGAGAAAGGAATGAACCAGAGGGAGGGAGAGCGGAAAAAGGGAAGGAAGGAATGGAAGGGTGGTGGGGAATGGAAGAATCCCTCCATTCCCTGCCATCCACTCAGAGCTGAAGAAGCTTCTTGGATGAGAAATGAAATGTCTTCAAAGAAAAATCAGAAAGTCCAGTTGCCTCTTGAAAAAGCACCTTTGGGACTACCTGTATATGACTTTTTAAAAGGCCTGTCCCACCTGTCCCAACACCTTTCCCAATTCATCTGCAGCCCTTTTAAATTGCATCACCTGTTTACCACCTTCAATGGTCAAATAGTTTTTGGGTTATTAAGTAGACATTATTTAGAGCTGTGTATTTCACGGTCAAAGAATCCAGTAAGCTGCATGGATCCTTTCTCACCTGTGCAGCCTCTTTTTAGGGTGTGTATCTCTCTCTCTCTTATTTATTCTTTCCTTAAGAAAACTTATAAGGCCACCCAACTCACTTGTGGTGACTTCTGGCAACAGAAATAAGACCTCAGAGATACAGAATTCACGGGTATTTTTAATGGCACCCTGTTCTTGTGATCTGTGTTGTTTGTGTAGATCTGCCTCAGGAGGTGCTTCAATTTGTACCTCTTAGTCATATAAATGGGATTATTGGGTAAGATTTCCCTACTGACTGTGTATTAATCACCCTGAGATGGAAACTATCAAAATTATAGGGCTGGGATCTCCAAGCTTGGCAGACTTGTGGACTTCAACTCCCAGAATTCCCTAACACGAATGCGTTCTTTTTGAGGAGAAACCCACCCACCCCCATTTGTGGCCTGCTTATTCTCTTGCACCCCCTTCCTCTACAATCTCTCTGCTCTAGGGGGAAGGAGGAAAGAAACGGGAATGGAGAATTCTGGGAGTTGAAGTCCACAAGTCTTCAAGTCGCCAAGCTTGGAGACCCCTGTTATAGGGTAACATCTAAGAGAGACTAGAATAATTTTGAATACTCACTGGAGATCTGGGCCCTGCTCACTCCAGAGATGCCTCCCCACCCAACCTGTGGCATCCCCCTCCCCAAACCGTTAAGGGCAGCCCCCAGCCACTCACCCTTAAAGGCCCGGTCACACTGGCCGACGGATGCAAAACATATGCATAAAGGACACAGCGGATGAGCAAAATTTCAGGGGTGGCTCCATCCGTTGTCATCCGCTCCAAAAAGTGGCGAAAATTTGCATAAACAGAACGGAAAAGAACGGAAAAGAACGAACGTGGGTAGTATGTAGCGGGGATGTTAAACGGAAGTTCATAGGAAGCCTAGCGGATGGAAGCGGATGGAAGCGGATGCATCACGGACGCCTAAAGGAAAGAAAAGGGATGCCGCGCGGATGTATATCGGATGCAAACCGTTCACTGCGCATCCTTTCTATTTCCGTGCTACTAACGCTGTGTAGACGTTTCGTGTACCTTTTCTTTCCTCCCTCTTCCCGTTTTCAGCTGCAGCGGATATGAGTTGAGGGGATGCCCAGAGGATGCAGAGAGGATACAGCGGACGTTTAACGGATGATAAACGGACATAGAACATTTGTTGCCCGTATATGTTGCGGAGGTACATCGTACACGGCGGAAAGTTCATCCGTTCACAAAGTTTTGTGCAGCTCAAAACTTCTTGCGCGGATGAAATTGCAGTGGACGGATGCTCGACGGATAGAGCGTATGAAACACGTATGCAGTGAGTACACAACGGATGCATCGTGTTTTCCAATGGATGGCAAGCTTTTTTTAACGTTTTACATCCTCTTTGCATCCGTTAGTGCAGTGGGACCGGGCCTGGTTGTCCTTTTTTGGTTCCATAGGGCGGCACGTACAGAGTGGGCTAATTCGGGGGCTGGTCAATGGTCCCAACTGTAATTGTAATATGGGTGCTAGAAAGGTGGGTGGGGGGTCCATAGAGGGGGAGGTGTCCTTGTTTATCGGCCACACAGCCAGACATGGTTTCAACCTTTTAGGAAAAGAACTTTTTTCCCGAATGCTTTGGGACCAGGATTGTCAGTTTTGCAGGGTTCACTCTTGGCAATTGAGACCCCTGCCCATCTGTCGAGGGGAGGGGGCTGTTTCAGCCTCTCCTTAAAAATCTTCCAGGCAAGCCCAGGCATTTTTCAAACACAACCACACCCACACCCCTGGGTCACATTGTGAATGAGATGGGCGATTTCTATGTTTGACATAGACATAAATAAAACTAAGAAAGATCTCCACCCTATATCGAGGTTTGCGTTTTTCAAACATGGCCTCTTTAAGACATGTAGACTTCAACTCCCAGGATTCCTCATGCTAGCTGGGGAATTCTGGGAATTGTAGTCCACATGTTTTAAAGTTGCCTGCCGGCTGGAAAATTCCGACAGTTGTAGTCCACGCATTTTAAAGTTGCATGACCTCTGGGGAGTTCTGGGCTTTGTAGTCCACCCACCTTAAAGTGGCCAAGCTTGACAACCAGCTCTAAGGCTCTCCTGGACTAAAGGGTGGCCCTTCTTCTCAAGACCTCAATACCTGACGGTCACAAAAACCGTGCCTGGAATCTCACTGAGGCTAAGAGAGGAGGAGGAGGAGGAGGAGGAGGGGGAGGGGGAGGAGGAGGAGGAGGAATCTCTCGCACCCCAAACCTTCCATCCTGGCTTGGCAAAAAACCACCTTGTGACTCAGGCACCTGCATGGGGCGTTGAAGGAGGGCTGGAGAGCCCTCAATCTGTCCTCCAAGTTCTCCACTCCAACTTCCAATTCCTGGTTTGGAAACCCTCCCAACAAACTCCAGCCCTAGCTGGAGTTTCCTAGACCACGATAGGAGCTTCACAGGTGGGGCAATAATTTTTTGGCATTGCATTTTGTGCACTTTGCACCCAAACCATTTGGGCCTCCCACGAGATGCTGGCTGCATATTAAGCCAAGATTCTGGTTACTGCTCTTGGGACACATTCTGGTTTGGTGCCGGGAACTGCAGAGAGGGCCCTCTTTTGCCTCTGAGTGATGGGTGGGATCACTCCAAAAATTGGGGAAAGGATGGGAAGGACCCATCAATGTTATGGGATTTAGCTCACTTCCCCTCCCCCACCCCAATTTGCATTGCTTTCTGGTGCATTGTGTTGCATTGGTGGTGCTGGGCTGACTGCTCTTTATTCTTTTATATTCGGGTCTATTTTTTAATTGCCTGTAACAGCCCAGTGTCAGCGGGGGAGGGGCATATCGACCTTCTAAATAAAATAAATAGAATAAAAAATTGCACTACGTTGCATCGCATTGCATGCAGATTAGAACAAACATTTTGAGGAGCTTCTGGGGGCTCTTCCTGAGCCTGGGGAAAGACCCCACATGAAACTGAGGGCCCCCCACAAACTCTTTTCCTCTCTGATCTACACCAGACCCCCAGCAGTTCCCGGGTTCGGGAGAAACTTTCGAGTGAAAATTTCCTCCCCCTGGAAAGTCACGGCGAGGGATCTGCACCCAAACTCTCAAAATAGCACACCTGGAATTCTGCCCTCCTGGTAGCCCTGGTGCCTCCCACCTGGGCTCCTTCCTATGCCCCAACCAAGGTGCCAGCTCGATCCTGGGTTGAAAGGCCCCTGGCACACAGGATGGATGCATCGGCCGTTCTCCCTGCTTCCCTCCCTGATCCAGTTGGCACTGATGCCCCCTCCAAGCCCTCCAACCCTTCCTCCGCTTGTGCCAGCCTGCCTGGGCACAGCTCCTCCACTCCGCCCATTTACCTGGCACTTGCGAGAGCCGAAGATCGAGGAAGGCAGGCAGTGCTGAAAGATGCGCTGCCTCAGAGCACCTTGCCTGAGGCTGGCACTGCCCTGCCACACTGGAACCTGGAGAGTAGAGGCGTTCCCTGGGTGGCAGGTGCGGTTTGGCAGCCCCAAAGGTGAGGGAGGGAAGGCCCCGGAGGGAGGGAAGGGCTGGGTGCAAGAGGAAGACTATCCGGTGCCCAGCTGGAGCCCAGATTGGCTTCTTTGGAGGTTTCTTGCCAGTTCTAGCAAGCTTGACTTGAGGACTAGCAGCTTGGTTCTATAAAAAGAAGAAAGAACAAGCCCAGCTAAACCCTCAACTGCTAAGCCAGATCATGGGGAAACTCCTTCAGGAGGGAGGAAAGGAAACATTTCAATTAAATTAACATTTCACACTTTGCCCTCCAGTAATCCAGTAAGTCTTTGACTTACAACCATTCC
Organism: Laticauda colubrina; assembly: GCA_015471245.1. Lineage (NCBI taxonomy): Eukaryota > Metazoa > Chordata > Lepidosauria > Squamata > Elapidae > Laticauda > Laticauda colubrina. Next base: position 934,059 of record BLBF01000071.1, read on the forward strand.
GAACAATTCAATTCACTTAACAACCATGTCAAGAAAGGTTGTAAAAGGGGGCAAAACTCACTTAATGACTGTCCTGTTTACCCATGGAAATTCTGGGCTCAATTGCGGTCATAAGTCGAGGCCTCCCTGTCGTGTAGCTTCTTTGGAAACTGAACAAAGCTTTGAAAGGAAAAATCATCGGAGTTTCCGGCTTAAGAGACCTGATTCAATTGTAATGGGAGAAGCTCTTTCCCCAGAAGGCAGCTCCGTCACGTGGGGGGTGAGTCACCCCACAAGCAAAGCCAATAAGGCAGGAAGGTGTCATCGGGAGCAGCAGAAGCGCCCCTTTAGAGCAGGGGTCTCCAACTTTGGCCACTTGCAGGCTGGTGGACTTCAACTCCCAGAATTCCTCCATCTGAAGGTTGAATTCTGGGAGCTGAGGTCCACCAGCCTTCAAGTGGCCAAGGTTGGAGACCCCTGCTCTAAAGTTCATTTCTTGTTTTCCCTTTCATAAAAATCCTTGGTGTCAGCGCAAACCCTTAATCTTGGCGCAAACCAGAATAAACACACATTCTTGCCTTCCAAACTCCTTCCCACCCAACCTCGGTTTCTGTGCCTAGCTTTGCATTTCAGATGGCTCACTCCTCTGGTATGGAAACCCAGGCATTTTCCTCATTACGCCTTTATTTAAGACCTCTGGGGTCTCCGCTATAAATCGAGATATTTAAGGCGCCTGGCAGCCATTGAATAATGCTGGGATTCTCACCAAATCAGTCGTAAAGGATGTGCAGAGCAAGAGGAAAAAAAGGAGCGGACTGAATTTATTACTTTTGTCCAGGAGTCTCCAAGCTTGGCAACTTTAAGACCTGTGGGTTTCAACTCCCAGAATTCCTAGGCCAGCCATGCTATTTCCCCATGTTGGCTGGGGAATTCTGGGAGTTGATGCCCACACGGGTCTTAAAGTTACCAAGTTTGGAGATCCTTGCTTTAATCGCTTGACAGGGAAATGGTGGTATATAAATTTAATTTAAAAAAATTATTACTTTAAGCAATTTCAGTGTTCTGGAATTCAGGAAGCATGCAAACAGGGCTTCTTTCTGGGGTTGTGAAGAGAGAGATGGTTAGACTTTTGAAATAGGGAGCTGAGTTACTCTACATGATAAAGTGCTCCGTAAACAAATTTTAATTTATTGAACCACCTTCCCTCGAGTTGTGTTCCTAGCTCAGTTCCCACAATGGTCCTTGATGGTTTGCAAGACGCTGAAAGAGCACTTGATTTGGCCAGCGAGGTGGAAAAAGTTCTCCTTTTCAAACCCCTGAGATGTGTCAATTGTGACTAAGAGGCTTAAATGCTCCTGTGGCATTTAAATGTGGCAAAGCAATCATAGCGACCACTTAGGGGCAGGTGAACAAGGCGCAATCCCTCCCAGATTGTGCAATGCAGACTCTTGAGATGGCCAAACAAGTAGGCTCTCTTGATTAATTCTGCTTCTTATGTGCGACACAGATTTATCTTGACTTTGTTGCATCATAACAGAACAACAGAGTCAGAAGGGACCTTGGAGGTCTTCTCGTCCATCCCCCTGCTCAAGCAGGAAACCCTATCCCGTTTCAGGCAAGTGGATGTCCAATCTCTTCTTAAACTTCTCCAATGATGAAACCTCCACAACTTCTGGTGGCAAGTGGTTCCGAGGTTTCTCCTTAGTTCTAAGTTCATCTTCTCCCTGATTAGTTTCCACCCATTGTTTCTTGTCCTGCCTTCAGGTTCTTTCAAGCAGGAGTCTCCAACCTTGGGCACTTTGAGACTTGTGGACTTCAACCTCCAGAAAACAAAGCTGTCTGAGGAATTCTGGGAGTTGATATCCACAAGTCTTAAAGTTGCCAAGGTTGGAGACTCCTGCTTTAGCGAACAGCCTGACCTCCTTCTTCCTTGTGGCAGCCCCTCAAATACTGGGAGACTGCTATGATGTCACCCCAGTCCTCCTTTTCATGAGACTAGACAGATCCAATTCCAGTCCTCCTATGGTTTAGCCTCCAATCATCCTGGTTGCTTTTTACTGCACACTTTCCAGATTCTCAACATCTTTTTTTACAATATAGCGTCCAAAATTGGATGCAGGCAGTCATATTGGGGGTTCTTTTACGCTGGAGCTGGCTGATGGAATAAGAGAGAAAAGCCCACTTCCTCATGCACTAGTTTTATTTAATTCCTGTTAATTAATAATGTTTTCTACATTTTTGTTTTTGCTTTTATCACAGTAAACAACCCGGAATTATTTTTGGATAGCGAGTGGCATAGAAGAAGAGGATGAAAAGGGAAGGAAAAAAAGAAATCCCCTCCCCCTTGGTCCCCTTGCAAGAGCAGCTGCAGCAAAGCATTTAAAAGGGGGATCCTCCCAGATGCCCCCCACAGTGGCTGATAGGGAAAAAAACCCACCCCAACATTTGCTCCCCCCCCCCCCCAAAAAAAAAAATGAAAGTATGAGATATTTGGAAAAGTGGGACAATCTAAACTTTCCCGTGGACTTTCCCCAGGGCCTCTTGGTAGTTCAGCCACAGGGTGGGGCCTCCTCTGGCTCCTCCCCCTGGAGGTGGGAGGTGACTTTGTTTGCCACTGGAGGGCGCTGCAAGCTTTGCGGTTGGCTGGATGCTCCACAGTGACTCCAACTCCCATCGTCCACAAGTTGCTCACTTGGGAAGGGTCCTAGAGGTTTTCTGGGGGTGGGGAAGAGAGACCTTTTTCCAAACTGAGATGAGGTGGATTTGGTGGGGAAACTAACCTGGTTTTTCCAATCTGCTGATTTCCACGACATTTAGTAACTATGATCGCTGGACTTCAACCCCCAGAATTCCCCAGCCAGCCATGCTGGCCGGCTGGGGAATTCTGGGAGTCGAAGTCCACAAGGTTGGCGGCTCCTATTGTAGATATTTGTTTGGTAAAAGTCGGGGGGGGGGGGAAATCTTTTTAAGAGCGAAGAAAGCTCAGCCATTCCACAAATGGCGCGTTGCCTTTCTAAGAGGAATTGATTTCAGACTGATTTTTTTTTTTTTTTTTTTTTTGTTCCTAAAATTATTTGGTTGCCAGTTTTGTTTTGGGTTGTTTTTGGACAGATTTGTAGGCGAGGCACAGATGGAAGGAGGCTGATCTGGGTTTGGTCTCCAGGATGCAGAAGAGAAATGCCGCTTCTTCCCTTCCGGAGAGCAGATGGGCGCCTGGGGGGGTTGAGAGCAGCCTCTGCCTCTCTTTTCTTTCACCTTCCTTTCTTCCCAAAGCCATCAGGGAAAGTGAAATATTGACCCCATACTCGGTCCCCCCAAATCCCTCCCTCCTTCCTTCCTTCCTTCCTTCCTTCTCTCTATTCTTCCTTGCATTTCTTCCTTCCTTCCTTCTTTTTCTTTCTAATCTGCCTTGTATTTTCTTCCTTCCTTCCTTCCTTCCCTCCCATTTCTGTCTATTCTCTCTCCTATTCCCTCCCTCTCCTCCTCCTCTCCTTCTTCCTCCTCTTCCTTGTCCTTCCTCCCCTCCCCTCCTTCTCTTTCTGCTTCTCCTTTCCTCTCCTCCTCCTCCTTCCTTCCTTTCCCTTTCTTTCTCTCCCTCCCTCCCTTTTTTCTCTCTAATCAGCCTTGTATTTCCTCCTTCCTTCCTTCCACCCTTCCTTCCCTACTTTCCTCCCATTTCTCTTTATTCTCCCTTCTATTCCCTCCCTCCCTCTCCTTCTCTCTTCTTCCCCCTTTTCCTTCCTTTCCTCCTCTTCCTTCTCCTTCTTCTTTCCTCTCCTCCTCTTCATCTTCTGCTTCTCTTTTCCTCTCCTCCTTCTCCCTTCCTTCCTTTCTTCCTTCCTTTCCTTCTTTCTTTCCTTTTCTTGCTCTCTCTCTTCCTTCTTTCCTTTCTCTCTCTTCTTTCCTTCTTTCCTTTTCTCTCTCTCTTCCTCTTCTTCCTTCCTTCCTTCCTTCCTTCCTTCCTTCCTTCCTTCCTTCCTTCCTTCCTTCCTTCCTTTCTTTCTTTCTTTCTTTCTTTCTTTCTTTCTTTCTTTCTTTCTTTTCTTCCTTCCTTCCTTCCTTCCTTCCTTCCTTCCTTCCTTCCTTCCTTTCTTTAATGGTCTGTGTGCTGTGTGTGTCTCCTCTTGTAATCCTGGGTTTCCCAAGCAAGCTAGGCCTGGTGAGCCACTGAATCCCATGGGACTTTCCCTTCCTCCCTCCCCCCCCCCCCCCCCCCCCCCCCCCCGTCCTTGGCGCATGGGGCCTGCTGGACTCACCACCTATGCAGCAGATCTCCACTCTGGATGCCATATGATTGTGCTTGTTGTTCCCCGTTGCCATGGTGATGATGTTGGTTTAGCAATAAAACTTAGGATATTTCCCCCGGATCTTGGCTCATGAGGTTTGCAAGGCAGGGCCTGCCTGCATTCCCACTGACTTTTTCCCTGTGGAATTTCCCACGGTTTTCTCCCCACCCCAGAGTCAGTGCCCTCTGGCTGCAACCAACTCTTTAGCCTTCTGATGCTGCCATGGTTCTCCAAGGGCAGCTGCCCGGGGTCAGACTAAATGACCTCTGGGCATCCTTTGGTGAGACTTGCAAACTCTGAAGAGCCTTCCTGGCCATAATCTCGGCTCCTTCCTCGTTATTCCAGCCCCTGTCGTGGGTCAGCATGTCTGAGCCAAGTCTCAGACCAAAATAATCCCTTTTATTTATATTCTTCTTTGAGGTCTTCTCATTTCTTGGCTTGTAAACTGTTTTTTTTTTCCAGACCAAACTTGGAAATGGCGAGCTGACCTTGAGTCAGGCATTTGCTCTGCTGTCTCCTAGCTTTTCCCAGGCCGGCAGTGTTGACCCTGTCAAAGAGAGGCTTTGGAGGGAGCAGGTAATGCTGTCGGGGGGGGGGGGGGGAGATTGTTTAAATGCTTCACAAAACTCGGGAATAGCAAGTTCTGTCTCCGTTGCTTTTTTCTGCATTAATTCATTGTCTTCAAAGGAAAGCTGCATTTTAGCAGTACGGCTAAAGTTCCTCCATCTAAGGTGGTTTTTTTTTTTTTTTAATGTATTTATTCAATTTTTAGAGCCAATTTCTCATATACGTTGGCTCTGGACAGCTCACGAAATGAAAAACCCCAGCAAAATACAATAAACAGAATACAAATAGTCCATAAAACCTTATTAAGTGTAGATTATCAAAGCCTTAAAAAACACAAACAGTTTAAAATCCATACCCCGTGAGCAGGACAACCGTCTAGCGAGATTCCACACATCCCCAAGAGGAAAGGAATGGCAAAAAATAAATACAAGTTATTTTAATTGCCTTCATTTGGAAGTACTATCTCACAGGAGGCAGAAGAAGAATTACTAGGCAGAATTCCACCTCCCACCTATGTTTTCCACTTTCTTCTTGTGGACTAGAAACTTGATTCTAGCCCCTTTTCAGTTAATACTTTGCAGCAATCCAACATGGATCCTAAAATCTGTAGGTGGATCAGTTTGGGTGTAACTGCTCTTAATTTCTGTGACAAGGAGGGGAGGCAGGGAGGGAGGGAGGAAAAGGAAAGGAAAGGGAGGGAGGAAGAAGAAGAAAGGAAAGAAGAAGGAAGGAAAAAGAAAGGAAAGAAAAAGGGAGGGAGGGAGGGAAAGGAAAGGGAGGGAGGGAGGGAGGGAGGGAGAGGAAGGAAGGAGGTAAGAAGGAAGGAAAAAAGGAAAGAGAGAGGGAGGGAGGGAAGGAAGAAGGAAGGAAGGAAGGAAAGAAGGGGAGATCCACAGCAACTGTGTTATGAGGTGGGGGATCAGATGATCTGGCTGAGGTGGGATTAAAATGTCACTTTGCAAAACTTTTGATCCGGGTCCAGTTTTAAATATTGCTTATTCGCTTGTTTGTTGATTTCTTTGTGAGGTTTGTAAATTGAGGGTTACCTGTGCCAGGTGCCTCCTTCCTGCTGTCAGGGGGACACAGACTTTCGGGAAGCCCTCGGCCTACAGCCATTCATTTAGTGGCCACTCGAAGATACAGCGGCACTGAAGAATGTGACTTGTGACCATTTCCCAGACTTACGGCCATGGCAGCCTGGTCACAGGATCCCAGTTTGGCCACTTGACAACTGACTCACACGTATGACGGTCTCTGCAACCTCCTACCAGCAGGGAGCTGGATTCCTTTAAGAACTGCATGACTCATTCACCCACTGCAGGGATTCACTTTGCAACAGTGGCAAGAAAGGTCGTAAAATGGGGCAAAACTCTCTGAACAACCATCTCACTCAGCAACATAAATCCTGGGCTCTCTTGTGGTTGTAAGTTGAAGACTACATGCATTCAATGAGCTGAAACCCATTTGGGGTGGAATAGGTAAGCCCCCCCCCCCCCCCCCCCCGTGAAAAGCCCGGCCAGCAGGACGGAGAGCCCTCTGGCCACGACCGTGGTTCCCACGACACCAGGGGCCGCGGGTGAGTAATCGGAGCGCCAGCCGCCTCGGGGAGCTGTGCCTTTAAAAGGCAAAAATTGCCTTTTTTTTTCCTTCTAGGAAGACAAAAAAATGAGAGAGAGAGAGAGAGTGAGAGAGAGATCAGCAGCAAAATTAGAATAGAATAGAATAACAACTTTATTTATTAGATTGTACACAAATCGTCATACATTAAAATGAAATTTTGTTGCATAAAGCTCTCAAAAGATCTCACCTCTAATATATATTAGATAAACATGATAGAATAAATAAAGAAAGAATGGAATGGGAATGGAAGAGAAAGGAAGAGTAGAGTAGAGTGAAATAGAATAGAGAAGGTGAGAGAAGGAGAGAAAGAAAGAGGAGAGAAGAGAAGATATGGAATGGAATGGAATGGAATAGAAAATAGGAACACAACAGAGAAGAATAGAGAAGGAGACAGAAAGAGAGAAAGAGAAGAGAGAAGAGAAGAGAAGATATGGAACAGAACAGAATTCTTTATTGGCCAAGTGTCATTGGACACACAAGGAATTTTTGTCTTGGTGCAAATGCTCTCAGGGTACATAAAGGAAAAGATTCCTTGGTCAAGAGTCAAAAATCATCCGGTACAACACTCAGTGATAATCATAGGATACTACTTAAGCTAGTCACAGGGCGCAATGATCAATCAAATCCGACTGGGAAACAGCCCATATAAATCGTAAGGCTACAAGCGACCGAGTGACAGTCCTACAGTCACAAGTGGGAGGGGATGAGTGATAAGGAGCGAGGAGAAGATGAATAGGAATAGGAGTGCAGACTTTGGAAATAGTTGGACAGTGGGGAGGGAATTCTTTGTTTCGCAGAGGGGTGGCCTTGGGGGGGGGGGAAAAAAAACTCCCCTTGTGTCTAGTTGTTCTTGGTGTGCAGTGCCCTATAGCGTCGTTTTGAGGGTGGGAGTTGGAAGAGTTTTTGTCCAGTTTATGTGAGGGGCCTGTAGATATTTTCACAGCCCCCCTTTTGACTCGTGCAGGATGCAGGTCCTCGATTGGAGGCAGGTGGGTAGTGATTGTTTTTTCTGCAGTCCTGATTCCCCTCCGGAGTCTGGGTCTGTCCTGTTGGGTTGCAGAACCGAACCAGACAGTCGGAGAGGTGCAGATGAGAGGCTCCTTCCTTCCGCTGCAGAACTGGATCCGCAGCTCCTTTTGGGCAGTTTGAGCTTCCTGAGTCGGCGCAGAAGGAACCTTCCTTGTTGGGCTTTTTTGATGGCGTGTTGGATGTTTGGTGTCCATTTTAGGTCACGTGATATAGCAGAACCTAGAAACTTGAAGGTCTGGACTGTTGATCTTCTTGCTGAACAAGGGTCTCCTTGTAGAGGGAGGGGAGAGCCTCAAGGCCTTTTTTCCTAACTTTGGGCAAAGGGAGGAGAAACAATGGCAGACCTTGGCGAGGGGGGCCAGGTGGAGGGCACCGCCTGGCTCCAGGCTTTTGGGAGGTGGCTCTCAGGAAACAGCCGGAAGGCTTGTCCAGTGAAGGTGCCTGCAGAGCAGGGGTGCTGAGGAAGAGGAGACCCTGCCTCGTTTGTCAAGAGTGCAGCTGGTCCTCGACTTATGAGCACAAGGGACACCCAAATTCCTGATGTTCAGGGAAACATTTCCTCGTTTTAGACATTTTAGAACAGGGGTCCCCAAAGTTGGCCACCTTAAGACTTGTGGACTCCAGCTCCCAGAAATTCTCCAGCCAGCTATGGAAGGAGGGAAGGAGGGAAGGAGGGAAGGAAGGAAGGAAGGAAGGAAGGAAGGAAGGAAGGAAGGAAGGAAGGAAGGAAGGAAGGAAGGAAGGAAGGAAGGAAGGGGAAGGGAAGGGAAGGGAAGGGAAGGGAAGGGAAGGGAAGGGAAGG
>BLBF01000071.1:942351-957680 GCA_015471245.1 Laticauda colubrina
GGGAAGGGAAGGGAAGGGAAGGGAAGGGAAGGGAAGGGAAGGGAAGGGAAGGGAAGGGAAGGGAAGGGAAGGACCTCAGGAGGTTCCCCCCCCCCCCCCGCCCTTCCTTCTTCCCTCCATCCTGCTATTCCCCCACCCGCTTCACTTCGGCTCCTGAGGATTTGGCCAACCCGTGTTTCCTCTCCAAAGCGTAATTGCTTCAGAAAACCAGGCCCTGCACATTCCTGGGGGGTGACTTCACAATGACACATGGGGGTGTGTGCGAGGGAGGCTGCTGCCTGTGGCTTTGGAGGGCGCACGGCCGTCCCTGCTTTGCCTTGCTCCCCCTGAACCCCAAAACTTGGCTGAGCTTCCTTTGAAAGTCCCCTTCGGTCCCAGGATACCAGAACTGGACCTAACCCTAACCCTGGAGATCCTCTAGTCCAGCCTCCTGTTCAGGCGGGGGACCCTAGACCTTTTCAGACCAATGGCAGTCCAGTCTCTTCTTAAAAGCCTCCAGGGATGGGCCACCCACAACTTCTGGTGGCAAGCAGTTCCACAGGTTAATGGTTCTCACTGCTCGGAAAGTTCTCGGTTCTCCTTGATGAGTTTCCATCCGTTGTTTCTTTTCCTGCCTTCAGGGGCTTTGGAGGATAGGTGGACCCCCTCCTCTTCTTTGGGGCAGCCCCTCAAATGTTGGAAGCGCATGGCTGGCTGGGGAATTCTGGGAGTTGAAGTCCACAAGTCTTAAAGGGGCCACAGTTGGAGACGCTCCCCCAGAGGAAGGTTCTCTTTCTCTTTCCCAGAGAGACCCCAAAAAGGACAGGAGGAGGATGGAGGAGAAACCACCCCTTTCATCCCCTCCCCTCCTGGGCCCTCCCCCCAAGAGGCTTCAGTTTCCCCCTTGGGTTGCTGGTTGTGGATTCTGCTCCAACCTTCCTGCATATCCTCCTCCTCCTCTTCCTCTCCCTCCCTCCTCCTCCTCGGAACTGGCTGCTCTAACCACTGCACCCTCTGCCAGCACCCTGCACACCCCGCCTTCTTCCTCGGGCAAGGAAAGGTGAATTGTGCCTTTGTGCCGGGCAGGGAGAGGCTGTGCCAGCCAAGATGCCCTGGCGACGCTGCTCGGCTGGCTGGCAGGCAAATTGCGGCTTTTCCCAGCTCGCCACAAAGAGCCTCCTCTGTGCCCAGTTGGGCATCGGGGAGGGGGAGGGAGAGGCTGCCTGCTCAGCCCCCACTGCATTTTGCAGCTGATTGACAGGGCATCATGAGAGGGGCTAAGCCCCCACCCTGCCTTTCCTTTCCCAGAATCCCACTCTGGAGGGAGAAGGGCAGAGTGGCAGCCTCCCCTCCGTGGCTCCCAGTTTCGGTGGCTTCACTTTCAGGCACGCTCGGTTTTCAAAGCGTGTGTGTGTGTGTGTGTGTGTGTGTGTGTGTGTGTGCGCGTGCACGCACACACGCCCGTTGCACAAGCAAGAGCAAAGGATTGGGCTGTGTCTTCTCTCCACATCTGGACCTTATTTATTTTCCTTTCCTCCTGCCTGCCTGGCTGCCTGGCTGCTGGCAAAACATTACTTGGAATGGTGAGGGGGGGTCAGCTTGTCCCACCAGGTGCCCAGGGGTCCCCCCTCCCCCACCAAGACATTCAGAGGGTTGCAGGCCAAATGCAAAGAGCTCTTTCTGAATTGCTCCTCTTTCCTTGGTGCAATTTACTTGGGGGGGGGGGGTCCCAAGACCCTTTGAGTTTATTCATCCATTTATGTTTCCCCAAGGGGCTTTTTTTTGAGGGGGGGGGGTCTTCCCTGCAACACAGCCATCTTCTCTCCCGGGTTCAGCAAGAACTCCTCCCCATGGCAGGGAGTGGTGGGCTGAGGGAAGGGTCCTGTTAATCATTAGAGCAGTCTGAAAGACCACCCTTTGGGCCCACCCGGCTGCCCTTCCCCCAGCTCAGCTGAGAAACCTAGGAGCCCCTCCCCTCTGCCCCCTCCCTGCCCCCCCAGTTCCTGCTCTGCTCAACAGCCGGAAATGGAGGGGGGCAGAACCGGTCCTCAGGTTCCCAGAGAGCACCTGTGGTTGGGGGGCAGCTTGTCTAGGCTGGAAACTAAGCAGGGTTGGACCTGGGGTGGGGTCCCCGATTGGGTGGGGTCCCCAGGAGAGGATTCCCAAGGCTGGAGGGAGAAGCTGAAAAGAGCAGGACAGGAGAAGAAGACAAGCGGAGGGAGAAATTCCCATGAAGTTCCCAGTTCCGTTCAAATCCCCCAAATGTGGTGCAGGCTGTGCTTCACTTAACAACCACAATTTAAGCCCAAAATTTCTGCTGCTCAGTGAGGTATTTGTCAAGGGAACGTCACCCTATTTTTACAACCTTTCTTGCTGCTTTTTGTTAAGTGAATCCCTGCAGTTGTTAAGTGAGTAAGATGGTTGTTAAGTGAATCCGGCTTCCCAGTTGAGTTGTCAGAAGGTCACCAAAGGAGATCATGGTTTCCTTCCTTCCTTCCTTCCTTCCTTAGCTGGCTGGAGAATTCTGGGAGTTGAAGCCCACAAGTCTTAAAGTGGGCATGTTTGGGGACCGTCGTAAATATGAAGCAGTTGCCAGGTGTCTGAATTTTGATCACATGTCCGTGGGGAAGCTCAAACCGTCATAAGTGTGAAAAATGGTTGTCAGTCCCTTTTTTCAGTGCCATTGCAACTTTGAATGGTCACTAAATTAAAAAACTAGGTATTTTTGCAACTGCCCCCTCCCTCTTTTTTCTGCTGTCTTCACCCCTCCCCCTCCCCCTCCCCCCTCCCCAAGCCCAAATGCAGCATCAGCCCAGGGAGGGGGAAGCGGGGAAAGACAGCAGAAAAAAGAGGGGGGGGGGCGTGGCAGACGGCTGGGGGGCTCAGGGAAGATGCCCCCTGCAGCCCCTCAGGTGCCCCCCCTTCCTGCGTCTGCCAGGCTGTCGTGGGGCTCCACATGACACCCACCGCCCCCCCCTTGCGGCTGACCCGGAATGAACCCGGCTTTCTGGCCGGGCACCAAACAACAGGACTCCCAGCTGGCTACCCAACAGGCTGAGTTGGTCCAACAGGTGAAGCTTCTCCCGAGGCTGAGCCAGTTACACGCGTGTAGAGGCAGGTTCCGAGAGCGCTGCATGTCCCAACAATCCTGCAGAGAAGCGGGCATTTTGGCAGGGTGCGTGTGACGATCCGTCCCAGCCAGGTGATGCGTGAGAGACTGTGTGTGTGTGTGTGTGTGTCTGTGTGAGGCTTGTCGGAAGGGGCCCGTGCTGCCCCCCCTTCGAAGCCAGAGGTTCACCTGAGGATTGGGGGGGGGGGGCTCCCTCTGTTTCCCAGAAAGGGCCTCGAGAAAAGAAGGCAGAGGGGTGGCTGATAGCAGCCTTCCAGTATCCGAGGGGCTGCCCCAAAGAAGGGGGGCTCACCCACCCTATGCTCCAAAGCACTTGGAATTAAACGTGGGGGACAATTCACCAGTGGAACTGCTGGCCACCAGAAGGGTTTTGAAGAGACGACGGGACAGCTTCCTGTCCGAAAAGCTATTTGAACGGGCTGGACGAGAAGACCTCCCAGCCCCCCCCCCCCCCCCGATTCCGTTATTCCATAATCCTGGGACGTTTGTTTCATGGACGGAGCGGAACTTCCTTCCAGAAGTTGGGGCTGCTTCATCCCCCTCAAGAAGAGGCTGGGCTCCTCCCTGAGCAGCGGGTTGGACTAGATGGCCTCCGAGGGACCTTCCAGCTCTGCACCGAGGCGAATCCGGGAGCCTCTCCGCCGCAGCCCCGCCCCGTCCCCCCCTTTTCTCCCTGCGAACAAAGGCGGGCTCGGCCCCTGGGTCTCGGGGGGGGGGGGGGCCCCCCCGCCCCCCCCCCCCCCCGGCGGGGGGGGGAGGGGTTAAAAGCCCCCCCCCCCCCCCCCCCACCCGACAGGAAACGGCCTGCGACCCCGCTGCCCCCCCCCCTCCCCCCCCGGCTGGCCTCGTCGGGGCCGACCCCAATCTCCCCCGGCTCCCCGTAAGGAGGAAGGGAGGGGGGGGGGCAAGATGTGAGCCCGGCGGAGAGGCGGAGGGAGGGAGGGAGGGAGGGAGGCGGGGGCTGCCTTCGCCCCCTCCCCACCCAGGCCGGGAAAGGCGGGGCGGAGCGGAGCGGCGAGGGAAGGGAGAAGCGGAGCCCTGGCTCGGGGCTCGGCGGGGCGGGCGCCTCCGGGATGCCCGGGAGCGAATTCTTCTGACTCCCGCCGCCCCCTTCCCGAGCCCGCTCCGGACGGTGAGTACTTCTTCCCCCGGGAAGCGGGGCTTGTCCGCGGGGCTCGATCTCTGCCTTGGGGGCCGGACTTCCGTGAAGGATTTGGGGCGGGGGGGGGGGGGGGGCCGGGGGGGGGGGGGGGGGGGGGCGGCCCCCCCCCCCCTTCCCCCCCCCCCCCCCCCCCGGGGGGCTGCTCCCCCTCCTCTCTGCAGCCAGGACTTTGGGGGCGGGGAGGGCTGAGTGGCATTTGTGGTTGGAGGGCTAGCTCAGGGGGTACGCTTTAGGATCCCCCCCCCCCCCCCAAGGAAGGGCCGGCCCCCCCCCCCCCCCCAGGGAAGGAAAAGGCATGTATGGGTGCTCCAAGGACCGCCCCGCATTCTGCTGCCCCCCCTTCCTTGGCCCAAGAAGGAGACAGCTAGCAGGTTCTCCACCTCCTCAAATCTGCAGGGATGGGGAGCTTTCTGGAGGGCAGGGGGTCCCCCACTGGCTGGGGGATTCTGGGAGTGGAAGTCCGCCAGGCTTGAAGGGGCCAAGGGGGAGACCCCTGCTCCATCAGGCCTTTCAGCTGAGGGGATTCCTTGCAGGAAAGGCCAGGACTCCCATCCACAACTTGACTTCCTCCCCCTCTGAGATCCTGGTGCTCGAGATTCCTGCAAAGCTTGCTAGTTTTTGGAAACCCACCTGAATATTTACACTTGGTCAAGAGCACAAAGTTTGCGGAGTTAAAAAAGGGACTTGCCCTCCCCCCCCCCCCCGCAAAATACAGGTAGTCCTCGAATTATGACCACAGTTCAGCCCAAAATTTCCCTCATCAAGTGAGTTTCACCCCGTTTTACGATCTTTCTTGAGCTCCGTTAAGTGAATCCTTGCATTTGTTCAGTTGGTGATAGGGTCATTAAGTGAATCCGGCTTCCCCTTCACAAAAGGGGACCATCATCAATAAAAGCCAAATTTCCCAGCATCTGAATTCTGATTCTGTGACTACGAAGGATGCTACAATGGTCACAAGAGCAAAAAAATGGCCGTCGGGCTCCTTTTTCAGTCCTGTAACTTCTAAATGGTCACTAAAGGAAAAGTTATAGGTCGAGGACCTACTGGCAGGCCCTGCAGCTGAGGTTCAATCCTGCTGGTGCCATTCTTCCACCAACAAACCTCTTTGTATTTTTGCCTGTCCACCCTCCTTCTGCACAGCTTCTTGGCTGCAGGCCCCATCCGGGATTTTCTCTAAATCAGCTTTGTGCAATTCACTTGGGGCTTATTTTGGGGAGAAGTGGGGGGCTCTCCCGTGGGGAGGGAGGGAGGGAGGGAGGGAGGGGGGGAGGCAGATCTTGACCCTCTGTGCTCCCAGCTTGGGATGTTGAATCCAGAGTGAGAAAGTTGGTGGCCCCTTTGCAAGCATTGGAATGAAAAGATCCTGATTTAAGGCATGACTCTTCCTCCCAGCCATTGTTCCAAGGAACAAGGGGGGGGGGGGAGGGAGAGGGAGAGGGAGGGAGATTTGGGTGACAAAAATTAAAGGAAAAGGAGGCTCTTTTTTATCAGAGGGCCAATCCTCCGGGAGCTAACCTGGCTTGTGCCCTGGTTTCACTCCTCTGGCAAAGGGTGTGTGTGTGTGTGTGTGAAATCTTTGTTTCTGGGATTTAAGCAAAGTTTCTGGGACCTCCAAGCATCCGAAGGGGAGGCGAAGGGCTGTGCCGGGCCCTTCGCTTTGGAATCTCAGGAATCGCTTTCGGGAAAAGTCCTGGGAATCGTTGCTTTGCGGCCGTTGCTAAGTTGCAGGGTGTTGGTTTGTTGCTTTAAGAGGAGGGGGCTTTGAGTAGCCTTGAAGACTGTGAGGAGGGGGGGAGTCTCTCTCAGACTTAGGTCCCAGTTGCCTGTTGCTCCCTTCACTTTTGCTGGATGGGGATTGATTTTCGGTGGGGGAGGGAAAGAAGAGGAGGGGGCAGGCTGGCCCTTCCAGGGCTTTTTGGGGTGCCGGCTGAGGGGAGGGGAGGGGAGGGGAGGGGGACTGGGAAACAAAGAAACCCGCATAACTTGCAGGAAGAGATGTGGAGAGTGGGCGCGAAGGGGTGTGGCGAAACCTGGAATTTGGAAGAGGGGGTGGCAGCGGCTGCCAGGTGGGCTCCCAGAGAAGCCGAAAGGGGGCAGGCAGGACCACCCTTTTTTGGGCAAGCTCTTCCTCCTCCTCCTCCTTCTCCTCCTCCTCCTCCTCCTCCTCCTCCTCACTCTAGATCCCCTCCTTCGTCAGGCAGGCTTGATGCTGGGAGGGAGCTGGTGAGAAGGAAACCTTCCTTCTCAAATTCGTTTCCTTGAAGGCCCTGCACTCTGCAAAAGCTCAGAGGCACAGGTAGTCCTCAACTTAATGACAACAACCGAGCCCTCAAATTTCTGTTGTTGAGTGAGACAGGTGAGTTTGGCTCCATTTGTAAGGCCTTTCTGGCCACCGTTGTTAAGTGAATCACTGCAGCTGACAAGTTAGTAACCTGGTTGTTAAGTGAATCTGGCTTCCCTGTTGACTTTGGTTTGTCAGAGGGTCGCTAAAGGGGACCTCTCCGGGACACCGCGACCATCGTAAATACGAGTGAGTGAGTTGTCACGTGTCTGGATGTTGATCAGGCGGCCCTGGAGATGCTGCAACAGTCGTTAAGTGTGAAAAAAAAGGGACGCAAGTCACTTTTTCAGTGCTGTTGTAACTTTTAACAGAGTGGGAAGGGACCTTGGAGGCCTTCTAGTCCAGCCCCCTGCTCAAACAGGAGACCCTACACCAGAGGTCTCCAAACTTGGGCAACATTAAGACTCGTGGACTTCAACTCCCAGAATTCTCCAGCCAGCAGAGCTTACTCTCTTGTAATCCCTCCCTCTGCAATCTCTCTCCACTTTAGGATGTTGAGAGAGAGAGAGGAAGCAGGCCAAGCTGGCTGGGGAATTCTGGGAGTTGAAGTCCACACGTCTTAAAGTGGCCAGGTTTGGAGATCCCTGGTCCAGGCTCTTCTTAAATGCCTTTGAATGGCCACTAAGCAAATGGTCATGAGTCAAGAACTGCCTGAACTGGGAACAAGCTGTAAAGAAGCCGAAGACCATGCTCCGCTTCATGCTCCGCTCGTAATCACCTGGGATCTTTGGAGCCTGATCCAGCAAGACGGATCAAGCAAGAGAACCCAGATTTTCTTTGGATACCAACCGCAGTTGCAGGAAGAAGAGGAAGGCAGGGAGCAAAAGCTTTGGGTTTCAAAATGCCAGGCGGAGGCAGGTGTGGTGCGTTGCTGTGATCGGGCCAGAGGCCGGGGACTAGCTCACATTCATGGTTTATGAGTGGACAAACAAGGGGGGGAATCATCCTGGCACCAATGCAGCCCCCAGTCTGAGACCCCTGGCTGGCTTTGAGGCCGGCACTTCTGGCGAATCTCCCTTCTTTGGATGCTCCCCCCCCCACACACACACACACAAAATGGGCCTATTCTGCTTGGATCCTGATGACCCTCACTGAGGGTAGGAGAAATCTTTGGTCCTAATGTTTGGAGACATTTCTTTCGATGGGGAAAACAGAATAACGGAATAATAGAGTTGGAAGGGACCTTGGAGGTCTTCCAGTCCAACCCCCTGTTTGAGCAGGAGCCTGGCTGGGTAATTCTGGGAGTTGAAGTCCACAAGTCTTAAAGTCCCCAAGGTTGGACATGTCTTACTCCATACCATTCCAGACCAATATCTTCTTAAAAGCCTCCAATGATGAAGTATCCACAACATCTGGTGGCAGGCAGATCCATTGGTTAATTGTCCTCACTGTCAGGAAGTTTCTCCTTAGTTCTAGGTTGCTTCTCTGCTTGATTCATTTCCATCGGTTGCTGCTTGTCCTACACTCAGGTGCTTTGGAGGATAGGTTGACCCCTTATTATTTGTGGCACCCCTTCAAATATTGGAACACTGCTG
The DNA here is from genome assembly GCA_015471245.1 of Laticauda colubrina. Lineage (NCBI taxonomy): Eukaryota > Metazoa > Chordata > Lepidosauria > Squamata > Elapidae > Laticauda > Laticauda colubrina. The sequence continues at coordinate 950,499 of BLBF01000071.1, forward strand.
TGTCCAAATCGGGCTGTGGAATTGGAGTTTGCTCCCAGGTAGAGATTGGATAGGATATGGGGTGCTCATAACTTTTCCTTTACATTTCAAACAAAGGTCCGTTCATCCCAAGTCATGCTGCCTGTGGAACAGCCCGCCACTGGGATGAGGAGGAGCAGGGCTGGAACAGAGATCTTCCAAAACCTTCTTTCAAAAATGGTTCTGTTCTCTTGCATTGTGCAATCGATCCTCACAATAAAGGATAATTTTTGGAGCTCAGGGTTGAAATGAGGGATCCTTGGTGCCCTCTCTGAGCTTGGTGGTTGTCTTGCAGACGTTTCATGACCCAACTAGGCAACATCATCAGTGCTAGAAGAAGTAGAGTTTGTAGGGAGGAGGAGAACTATGAGGTCCTTGGTGCCCTCTCTGAGCTTGGTGGTTGTCTTGCAGACGTTTCATGACCCAACTAGGTAACATCACCAGTGCTAGCAGTAGAAATTCTGAGACCAGTTTGAAAGGGAAAATGTCAGAGATGTCCCTTTTATTGTCCCACTTGGGAGAAAAAAAAATGAGGAATGCAGCAGCCCCAGTTGGATCCTGAGTCTTGGCAGCTCCTGGATTCCAAAGGCAGAAATTCCTGTGAGATTCCTGTCTTTCCGCACCAACTTGATCCCAGCTGACAGAGGGAGAATATTTTCTTTTTGTTCCTCATCTAATCCAAGCCCGACTTTCTCCTTCTACCACAGCCTGTTTTTCTTTCTTTGTTTCTCGCCTTCACCCTCCCTCCCTCCCTCCCTCTCAAAAAGCATCAGCTGGAAAGTCCCGGGTTCAGATTTCACCCCGCCTGGGAATTCTGGAAGAGGAACAGGAGGGGGGGGGGGGGGGGGGGGGCACCAAATTGGGGGAAAGGATGGGTGGGTTCCGTTTCTATAAAGGCCTCTTTCAGGGACCCCTGGAGAGCCTTGCATTCAACATCTGCTTCCATGCAGGAACCCAGATGGAAAATCCTGCTGGAAGGCGTCAGTGAAGGGAGCCCATCACCTCCTGGGGTCATGGGTCCCTCTGTCCGGCTGCTTTTCTTAGGAGGAAAAGGAACAGAACCTGCCTTTGTTCCCATTAATTCCATTCTTCCCCTTCTCCGGAATTGGAGAGAGAGAGAGAGAGAGAGAGAGAGAGAGAGAGAGAGAGAGAGAGAGAGAGAGAGAGAGAGAGAGAGAGAAACTCTTCACCCTGTTGGCCCAAAGGTGCTTTTTTTCCCTTCTTTTTTCCAAAAGGCAAGTGTATTTCTTGGTTTTCTTTTTCCTTTGAAATCGTTTTGCTTCTCATCCAAGAAACTTCTTCAATTGTGAACAGGAAGAAATAGGAATTGAAGAAGCTCCTTGGATGGGAAGTGAAATGATTTCAAAGAAGAAAAACAAGGAAGTCCAGTTGCCTTTTGGGAGAAACAATTTACAGGTAATCCTCAGCTGATAGCAATAGCCCTTAGACTTATATGCTGCTTCACAGTGGGTACAGCCGTCTTCTAAGCAGTTTACAGAGTCAGCCTCTGGCCCCCAACAATCTGGGTCCTCATTTTACCCATGGAAGGATGGAAGGCTGAGTCAGCCTCGAGATGGTCAGGATCAAACTGCTGGCTATGGGTAAAGTCAGCTTGCAATACTGCATTCTAATCACTGCACCATCAGGGCCCTTCCTTCCTTCCTTCCCACTCGGCAATAGCACTAAGACTTATATACCGCTTTACAACCCTCTCTAACTGGTTTACAGAGTCAGCCATGTTGCCCCCAGCCATCTGGGTCCTCATTTTACTGACCTCGGAAGGACGGAAGGCTGAGTCAACCTTGAGCCTGGTGAGATTTGAACTGCCAAACTGCAGGCAGACCCCAACTGGGCCCAGAAGTTACATTGCTTGGCGAGAAATTGGTTCAGTGAGTCTTGCCCAGTTTTATGGCTTGCCTTGAGACATTTGTTAAGTGAATCCCTGCAGTTGTTAAATTAGCAACATGGTTGTTAAGTGAATCGAGCTTCCCCATGGATGTGGCTGGGCAGAAAGTTGCAAAAGGGGAACCCTGGGACATTGCGACTGTCATAAATACAAGCCAGTTGTCAAACGTCTGAATGCAAATCAGGTGGATGTAGGGATGCTGCGAGGGTCGTAAGTATGAATAACAATCATAAGTCCCTTTTTTCAGTTCTGTTGTAACTTTGAACGGTCACTAAGAGAAGTGTTGTAAGTCAAGGACTGTCTGTACCTTGGGACAAGCATGACCTGGAGCAAGGGTCTACAACTTTGGCCATTTTAAGCTTGGCGGACTTCAACTCCCAGAATTCCCCAGCCTGCAAAATGTTAAGCTTTGTGGGCTGGAGAATTCTGGGAGTTGAAGTCCACCAGGCTTAAAGGGGCCAAAGTTGTAGACCCCTGACCTGGAGGATTGAGACTTTCCAGAGACATTTCTTCACCCTTGTTTTGTGTGCAACTTTTGTACACCTTGTACAAACAACTTTTGAAAGGAGCTGTTTTATTCCTCTGGGATCGGCTCTCCTCCGAGCTCCAGCTGCTTCTTTCCTTTGCCTTTCTTCTTTCCCTAATTCTCCCCACTGTCCTCTCCTGACCCCCTTCCAGCCCCTGCGATTCCTCCTGAAAGCGTGGCACCCCAAACCGGACTCCAGATGCAGGGCTGGCCCATGAAGAGGAAAGAGGATCCAAGGATTCCCAGGACTTAAATTCTACTTCTGTTGATGCAGCAAAAAAATAAAAGAGCTGCCTTTGCCGTTTTCTAGCCCCAATCGTGCCAGGCCACTGACTCACCGTCTGTTTGCAGGCCCCCCTCCCCCGGCCCTTGCAGATTCCCTTCACTGGGAGGACTGGGAAAAGGGAGCACGGCATCTTTCCAACGCCGTAATTCCCAGGATAAATGCAACAGTCCAGGGTGCCACACCTGGAATTGAAGGAGAATCCAGCAGAGGGATTTTTTGAAATGTAGATTTTTATCCCCCTTTATGACGTATGCAAGTAATAAAGTAATTCAAAGGTAGCAAATATTCCTTCTTCCTGCTATTTTCCCAATAAACAACAACCTTGTGAGTTAGGTTAGGCTCGGAGAGAGTGAGTGGCCCAAAGCTGTTTTTCGTGGCTGGGACTGGACTAGAACTCAACACCTCCTGGTGATTGGGCCAAAATCACCTAGCTAGCTTTCATAAGATGGGACTAGAACTCACCATCTCCTGGTTTCTCATCCAGACCCCGGTTGTCCAACCTTCAGCCTCTGGGCTGCATCCATTCCTAGACATCTAAATAATAATGCAGCTCCACAAGATATAGTAGAAAATCAAAGAAGAATTAACTTTGTTATGGATCTACATTAACTGCAAAGTATATTTTATATAAGACCCAAGCATTGCATGCAACCCAGGCAAGCCAAACGTTTGGACATCCGTACCCGGCATCAAACTGGACATTAGCACAGACATGACCTCATTCTAGCTGCAGGAGGTTGATCTCTCCGCTTCCTACTCCTGTTTGGAGAAGTTAAGCCACAGAAGGCATCTGTCACGCAGAAGATAATTTGCACCCCTGGAGGGTTCTCCTGCTTGGAGGCTTCATGTGTCCAACAGATGTGAGACAGTCACATCATCTGGAAGAAACATTGATGAAGCTCTACCCAAGCAAGCTGCTTTCCATCCTCAGCTGCGGAAGTCTGGGAGTTGAAGCCCGCTCTTCTTAAAGCCAACAAGGCTGAAGATCACTGCTCTTGACCAAGGTTCTTCAAGTTTGGCAACTTGAAGACTTGTGGACTTCAGCTCCCAGAATTCCCGAACACAAATGTGTTCTTTCTGATGTGAATCCCCCTTTGTGGCCTGCTTATTCTCTCGCAGTCCCTTCATCTACAATCTCCCCACTTCTCTCCAGGAGAAAAGAAACAGGAATGTCTGGCTGGAAAATTCTGGGAATTGAACTCCACAAGTCTTCAAGCTGCCAGGTTTGGGGATCCCTGCTCTAGAGCAAGGACCAGGCCACTCCCTCCCTGCTCTGGAGAGCAGCCCTTGCAAAGGATTCCCTGGCTGAGGCCACCAAGGCAGGGAAAGCCAAGAAGGAAAACAATCTTCTTTCCTCCACAGCAGAGCGTCTGCCTTCCGGAGCATCCAAAGGCTTTAAGTTAGGCGAGGACATTGTCCAGCCTGGTCGCCAAGAAAGCAAAAGACAGATTGCGGGGAGGGGGCTTCCAGTTGATGAGAAAGCGCCCCCCCCATCCCTTCCTCTGCAAAACCCCTTGCATCCCTTCCCCATCCCTTCCTCTGCCTTTAAAAGGAGGGAAAGGACTCCATTGCATCTTCATTTCCACCTCACCCTGAACGGGCCCTCCGTCTTCCCAAGAGAGCCCTTCCGTCTCCCTCCTTTTGGGGGGAGTTGGCCAAGGCTTCTCCCTCCAGCTGCTGGTCGGAGGAGGAATGTCGGAATGTCGCCTTTGCCCAGCTCAACGCCAAATTGGATTTGGAAAAGCAAATGAACACGTTGTTCCTCTTCTTCTTCCGCCTTCTCCCTCCTCCTCCTCCTCCTCCTCTTCTCATCTTTAAGGAGCTTTTTCCTGCTATCGGTTCTTCTCAGACTGAGCAACTTCGGGTAGCCTCTTGCAAGCAAGGCCCAAGTTGAAGGGAGCTTCCCTGCTGCCTCCTCAAATGGTCATGTTTGGCTGGAGGAGCCTTGAGCCAGGCGCATGGCCGAGGTTGCAGAAGTCTGGTGGGGTTTTTTTAAAAAAAATTCATTTGAACCTTTCTTTGTTTCTCCTTCTTTGGGATCCCAGCCACAGACACCCCCCCGCCCCCATCCTGTACTTCTTTCCTTTATTTCTTGTTTCTTTGCCCACTTAGCATTTGGTAGCCCAACCCTCCCAAAAATCTGATGATGTTCCCTAGGTGAGTCATGAAAGGTCTGCAAGAAAACCACTAAGCTCAGAGAGCGCCCAGGACCCCCAAATCCAACCCTGGGCCGCAAAGACTGTCTTCTCCTGGAACCCTAGCCCGGTGGGGGGGGGGATTGAGTAGATTGAGGGGTAGTGAAAGGCCAGGAAGGTTCAGTTTGGCTGGTAAGAAAAGTTTTGGGGCTGAGATGTGAGATATCCTGTCCTGGAAGATGAGTGCAGAGGGAGGAGAAGAGCTCAGGAAGAGTCTTTGAGTAGCAAAGAAAATAATGTCTTTTCTTGTTTATTTTTAATGTTGGGAAATCGGGGTGGGGGGAAGCCTTGTGCATGGGGGGGGGGGCAACAGTTTAATTTATGCAAATCAGCGGCCTGCTCCTTTTCCCACACTCTGGCTGGTGGAGAGCAAGAGGAGACAGCATTAAAAAGCAAACAGAACTCAGACATCCGTTAAGGCCAACATGCCGGTATCCAAGGGTATTTTTGGCCCTGGCTGATGAATCAGGAAGTGGGTATCTGGGGCAGCCTGCTTTGGAGGGGCACCAAGGGGGGCTGGATTCTAGTCAGCATCCCACCCCACACCCCAAAAGAAAAGGAAAGGAATGGAGAACTGCCAAGCACAAGGTAGGAATGACATTTCCGTTGCTCAGCGAGACAGTTGTTAAGTGAGTTTGGCTCTGTTTTACTGCTTTCTTGCCATAGTTCTTCCATGAGTCACTGCCATTATTAAGTTAGCAACATGGTCATTAGGTGAATCTGGCCTCCCCATTGACTTGGCTTGTCCAAAGGTCATGACCCCAGCATACCATCATAAATATGAGTTAGTTGCTAAGCATCTGAATTCTGATTATGTGACCGTGGGAATGCTGCAATGGTCATAAGTGTGAAACATGGTCGTAAGCCACTGTTTTCAGTGCCATTTTAACTTTGAACGGACACTAAACGAACGGTTATAAGTTAAGGTCTTGTCTGCAATGGAGGTTCTCCATCTTTGCAGCTGATGCCCCGAAGTCAGAGAGCCATTTATGTACCGTAAACCGAGGACTGCCCCTGTTTTCATTCTGTTTTTTCTAAACAACAACCTTTCCAATCAGGAATGGACCTTCTTGCAATTGTTCAGGGCTTTCCCCTCCCACAATCCCACCGGGGCCACAGGAGTGTTGCCATCCCACCACATCTGCAGACGGGTTTATCCCCCACAGACCCAATAAGGACACAGAAGAGGGGGCTGTGGCCATGTATCTTCTCACCCAGGTGGCCCACTGCCCATAGCTGGCACCAAACCGGTTTGCCTGCACAGCTGGCATTAAGCTGGTTTGTTTGCATGGTTGGCACCGAGCTGCACATCTGGCAGCAGTGGGTCCTCGCTGAAAAGATGCCTACAGTTGGAACCCAGCCAAAGGGCGAACGAGCCCCCCACTGCTGTCCTTTCGGTGTTCCTTTGGCCAATCTGGGGAGCTTCTGACGGCCTTCTTGACCTCCAGAGTTGGCAGAAGGGTGAGCAAAGCTGCCCCTGACCCCTCCTGCACATTGGTGGGGCCTGTCCTGCCCCGTAGTGCCTGAGCTGGGCCTGGCTTGCCCCGCCAGGGGTGCCAGCAGACCCAATCCAGGAGATCGGGTGCCTGCCGGTCCTTTTCTCTTCCAGGAATCCTGCGCTGGCTCCGTTCAGATCCTGCCTTCAATTGATTCTTTTGTTGTACGCTCCCAGAGAACTCTGGTTACAACACGAATGCCTGTTGTGTGTATGTGTGTGTGCGTGTCTGGGTACACAATTGAAGTGACACAGCATTCATTTATCATCTGACACAGTCACACCCTATTTCAGGAAGAAAGGAACAGGGGCTTAAAATGCCAAACATAAGAATATTAAATCTGAAATCCCAAACTTAGGTCTGTTGCAAATATAAATTTTACTTGGTTTGTCACGGCTAGGAAATCTCCATGGTGGGCTCTGTTTTGACGCTCTTGACCACTTTGGGCTGTGCAACACCTTTGTGACTCTCTCCCACCCAGGAGAAGTGCCCGGGGACCCCAGCCTCACCATGCCCGAAGGCGCCCACCGGGCCAGCACCAAGGATAGAGGCAACCCAGGTTAGTCCGTGCACCCCGGTTGCATTCGCACAGGCGCCTGGGAAAGGGAGAAGATCCCTGGGTGTCCCCATGGGGAGGAGGGAGGGGGAAGAGAACCCCAAATCTGGGCTCCGATTCTTTGCATCCGGGGGTTTGTGGCCATTGCAAACTCTTTCTTTCTTTCTTTCTTTCTTTCTTTCTTTCTTTCTTTCTTTCT